>OX459040.1:24275049-24875049 GCA_949775005.1 Orthosia gothica | reverse complement strand
GACCACATCATCGCTTACCATCAGGTGAGATAGTGGGCAAGCGCAAGCCTACAGACGAAAAAAAAAATACACTGACACAAGCTGGAAATTCACAGTTTTAAGAGTTTTCAGAATAGAAAATACACTTGAATAATAGTACTAAGTAGTCAAACGACTTTCGGCGTTCCCTGCCAGAATCAAACTCAGAAAGCTGACGCCGGTTTTTTCCTCGTTCTGTCATCTCTTCTAAATTTCAAATTTAAATCTCAATTAAGAAATCAAGACCAGATCGAAAAAAAACTGTTTACAGAGGGGGCGGGGCGGTCTGCCGCTGGCCTTATAATAATGTACAACTAGCTTAAGGAAGGTTTAGGTAGTCCATGGTATGTTATGTCTATGGCTTAAGAAAATAAAATAGAAGATTTTACAAATTAGCAATATAAATTAAGTTGAAGATATTAAATAAATCAGACATAACTAAAAATATGCTTTTCAGGTGTTAACAGTATCAAAGAATACATAAAAATGAGTCACATGAGTCGATACAATATCAAAAGATATGAAGGTGTGGTTTGTATAGTGTTATAAAACGTAAGTAGACTAAAATATGTGGAATGAATACCACAATATGGGTTTTCCAGTTTATATGTGTGTCTATTGTCAAACGTAGGAAAGTTTGATAACTACTTCTATTTACTGTTGATTGTATGTGAAGATTAAATAAATTTGTTTTTTTTTTGTCGGGGTTAAAATCTAATTAATTTGGTTTTTATTAAATTGATTTCGAGATTATGCTCGTTCATCGTATTTATAAAATGCTAACTTTGTAGATCTGTTTTTGCGAAATCCATTTTGGCAATCATCGATTATCTTATATTTTTCACAAAAGGAATATACACGATCGCACTCTTGCTCTTTCAAAGACTTTAGATGATGTGGGCAGTAGGGCGATAGGTCTATAATTGTTTATGTCTGTTTTGGCATCTTTTTTATGGGAGTGATATGAATTTTCGAATGACGTTATTGCGACGCACGCTATTTCGAAAAAAAATACGACTGGTACGCCAGTACGAAAACACACTAAATCGAAAACCTCTATATCGAATGACGTTATTGCGACGCACGTTATTTAGAAAAACTGTTAGACTGGTATGCTAATACGAAAGTTTTGGTATTGAAATCTACTGTTTCGAATAGCATAATCCAATCTAAATTTTATTGGGGATCTAATTGCGACCCCAATTAAAGCCTTATCTTTGTATTAGGTTTGGGAAACAAGAGCAATAAGAAGTATGATTTTAATTTAACTTTTTATTGCCTTAAGTATAGTAATCAACAAAGAAATCAACAAATCAAACTTATAGGTGGTACTCATTACCAAAATTAACAACACTGTCATATTGATGACAAAATGGTAGATTCAAATCAATATAGATTAGTATTAAAGGCTACGTCTCTTATAAATTCAATAGTGCCCATTGCGTGTTTCTTTTGTAAAATCACTGCGATAGCATTTTCTTTCATTTTATTTTTTTTTGCTTGCGGCGTCTGTGGGATATTAGCCAAAATTCTCTCAATATTGTGGGTGGTTGTATTCTGTTCGTCAATGAGCTTTTGAATACAGCCGTACAACCCAAGTTTTCGATTGCCCATTGAACAATTCCATCGCTGGTGCCATGCTTCCACGCTGTTTTGAGTTCGCGGAAGACGTAAATTATTATTTCTTTCAGCGGACCAGAAACTAGGTGGAAACAACGGTTGCATTCGTGATATTATGATTTTTCCATCTGACATTCGAGATTTTAATTGGCCCAGAACGTAATATTCTTCGAAATATTTAGTGACAGCTTCTGCTTCTTCTGGAAAAACGCTCTCCCTCAACCGTATAAAGACATCAGGTATATTTTCTGAAGACAAGTAGGCCAAAGCTACATAATATCGCATTTTCAAGGCAAACTCACTGTCTGTGCCATATCTCTCACTGAGCCCACTTCCTTGTATCTTCCTCCAAATGTTTTGCCCCAGATGGAATAAGCAACCGGACTGCATTGTGGTAGGCAATTCTATTCTGACTGCATTTATTATTGCCAATTCGAAATCGGACTTTATTTGTTCTGGGTTCAAATCGATGTTAAATTCAGAAGAATATTCTTTCTATTGTCGAAAAAACTTAATATAACATTCTTCCGTCTTTTTGTGAAGAAAGCCGTACACCAAGGGTAATATTCGTCTACAATCTCCTGTGCCAACAATGCCATGAACTGAAAATATTTGTGTAAATATTATAAGGCAGGTTTGAATTGTCCCATCCAAAACCAAACTGGTGATTCACTTAACTTTCGCAGATTCATTTCAGTTGCAAATAATAACAAACGACCAGTATCCTCCCCAAAAGTAACATTTTCACCTAAAAATCGGGTACCATTAATTTCTTTATATTAATTTGGTATGTGTTCCACTTCGTTTAAGTTTGTAGGTTCTTTCGGCTTATTTTTATTTCTTGCTCTCTTGATAATTTGGCGTAGGGCGTTTTTATTTGGTATTGAATTTGTGCTACTAGAAGGTATTTCAGACAATTTTTCTTTTTCCCGGTGCATCATTACTCTGAATTGCTGAAGTTTTCAAGGCTTCTTAATTTGATTTCATCAACTCGATCTAGAAAATACAAAATAAATAATAATTATAATCGGTTTAAAAATAAGAAACGTTTGACGACGTCTGTAGTCAAAGTGGTTCGAGTGTCGGACTGCTGATCACAAGGTCGTGGGTTCGATTCCCACAAGACACAAAAATATGTATGTGATGAATATAAGTGTTTGTGTTGGTCTGGGCGTTTCTAATGTATTAAAAGTAATTTAATTATAAAAAACAATAGTTTAAACAAAACAACTTAAAATTAATAGTTTACTCTTATTTTTTTAAATAATGTTCCAACAATAGGTATATGATGTTAAAGCACTTTAATAAAAACTCACCCGGTTCTGGTGAATGTTCATCACCGATTAAATAACTGCTTGCAGTACTTTTGCAGCACAATGGTATTTTGTTCAAACAAGACCAATATTGTACGTTGTCCACTTTTTTGTTTTGCTGCATGATAAAACCATCATTAATTAGAACACTTTTCCCTTTACGGGAACTCAATGGACGATAAGAAAACATGTTACTCATTTTGTATGTTATGAATTATTGATCACACACCAGCACGTCAGTCGCAGATGCGAATGGAATCCAAAAAACTAATAGGCTTGGGGGGTAGTTCAACAAAAGAAGTATAAGAAATTAAAAATAAATTCAAGTCAACCTTCATTAATTTGTTTTTATTGTTGTGATTGCTTTCTAATAAATAGGTAGGTACTGTAGTATTTTTGTTATTATTAACTTATCAAAAGTGAAAGCATGCTAGGGATACTTACAAAGCTAAATCAATTACTTATATTAATAATTTATACTTAGTGGTATAGACAACTATCTCAGGGTCAGTTTTATTACGAGTATCGTAGCGTAGGGTAGTTCTTGATAATCCACTGGGTCGCGAGTTTGATCCCCAGACAAATTTAGATTGGATTATGCTATTCGAAACAGTAGATTTCAATACCAAAACTTTCGTATTAGCATACCAGTCTAACAGTTTTTCGAAATAACGTGCGTCGCAATAACGTCATTCGATATAGAGGTTTTCGATTTAGTGTGTTTTCGTACTGGCGTACCAGTCGTAATTTTTTTCGAAATAGGGTGCGTCGCAATAACGTCATTCGAAAATTCATGATGTTTCTCTGTTATTCATATTAAAGATGTTTTTAGTTGATTTGGGCAAATGCTTTCTTCAAACGATGGATAAACTAATTGCTAAAATGGAACGGGAAGTTCGCCAGCGCTCTCTCTGAAAAGATTTGGTGGGAGTTCGTCTATGCCGTGACTGTTTTTTATTTTATAGGCTTTATTTAAGATCCGGTTTACTGTTACGACTCAATCTACGCACAAAAGCATCTTTATTATCGTTGGAGTGTCGAGACACAAATTCAGCGGAAACTCGCACGGATGACACAAGAGATAATCGCCACGAAAACATTACCTCCGATGAAGGGTGGCAACCAGCGCACAAAGGACGTAATTGTAAACGGCGAGTGATCACTTGCAGCGGACAGGAGGATGACGAGCTTAAAACTGTAGGGAAGCTTAAATATTTGCAGGCTTGGTTTTTTCAGCCGGAGACGACGGAGCAAATCGTGCTCACCTATTAGAACAAGCTTCAAGATTGTGACCAATATATTGTGGAGAAACGTTTAATTAAGACTACAAGACACGCTGCCTTCGTAATTGCTTTCCTGAAAGCTTAAATGAGCGCATAAACACGTCGACAGCGTGGCCTGCAGAAGTAAAGTTGTGTGGCGTTGAACAGGAATGACTTACAGAGTCGTTATGCTCATACTAGTGGTTTAAATAGTTCACACTCGACAGCGGTGGCACTGGTGTGCTCGCTCGAATGGTTTGAATGTGGTCCAAGCTAGAAGCAAGAAACCCAAGTGCTCGTTAGATCTATTCTAACAAAACGTAAAACGGCTGCAACGGTAATAACACCCGGCTTACGCACACCGTTAAACTCGTTTTGTAAAAATATTTTAGGGTTTATGGTTGATTTGGTAGCCAAAGCCGAGACTGGAATTAATGACTCTATACATCATGGTGAACTGGCTCCAAGTGGATACACAAGAATAAGATGTGACCGCGCGACGCTCTCGCCTTACACAGTACCGTGTCACGATTTACTTACTTACAGAATTCATAAATAATTTAATCTGTTAAATAACCTCTTCAACAAATTATCTATGATGCAAAAAAATATTAAATTATGAACAAACGGACACCGCAACTTCTTTCGGCGCGCGGTTTTATATATATTCCAAAGTCCCTTCCTTTCACCTGCCACATGAAGCGCGAGCGCATTCATTTCGCGGCCACCGCCGCCAGTGACACTCAATCGGCTATCGAGGAACCACGCGTGCTAGTTTTCTGAACGGAACCTACCTCTGCTCCCTCGTACTTCATATAATTCTTATTATAGTAACTAAATACCACCTATAGTAACTTCACCTAAATATAAATATACTTGGTTATTGAAGTTATTAGTAAGTGCCTAGTGTTTTTCACGTACTGGGTAAGTTGTACAATTTCAATCATTGTTTTATTTTATCTATCTGGTTAAATATGTGTATAGCCGCTGCTGCTCACTGTGCTTTATGTTTAAAAGGACGACTACAAGTATAAAATTCGCTACTGTCGTTGTAAGCTTCCTTTATCTGGGCCGTTTATAACGGTTAACTTTTAAATGATGTCTTAAGGATACCTACATCTGTAAAAATAATAACTGATGATGTACACTATCGCTGACACCAATCCTTTGGCCTAAATTCTACTTTCTTTTCATCAGCGCTTTCTATCATTAGTAAATAGTCGCTTAAATACCTAGTATTTTCTATTTTCTTCTTACTGCCTACTGAACCTAGACTAGCCTTCTAGTAGATGCCAATCTCTTTCTGTAAGGTGAGGGCTTGCAACTGAAGCTTGGCGAGATAAGGAGCTAATGCCATTTTGCAACGGGGTTCCAGGAACTTTTATGCAGTTGAAGATCGGCTTAGCTGGCTGACTGGAGGGCACTCTTGGGCCGGCATCCGGCACCATTGGACCACCTGCTGAACTGACTCCGAAGCCATCACCGACGTCACCGACTGGCACCAAGCAGGAGAGTGCGGTATTGACGGCCTCCTACGTATTCCGACCTTTGACCGGCCTTACGTCCTACCCTCTCGTTGTTTTTTTTATATTTTTTTTAAATATATTGCTTTTAATTCTAAACATTATCGTTTCCTTTTAAATCCATCCTTCCAGATAAAAAAGGAACGTGACAACCGTTACCTGATAACGCTAGCTTGAACCACCAGCCGTTCAAAATCGTTTATGCGACGGTATACCGTCAAAATATGTCTGTAGGTTTCGCCAAATTAACAATATTATTAATTGCAACAATCGCACGTTCGATCTAGTCCTCATTATTTTGCCCGAAGGTGATATTGTCGCAAACAAGGAACGTGAGGAATTTTTGTCATGCATAAACCCACAGCAACCGCCGCTACGAGTAAGTATAAGTCGTGTGCAAGCGACTTCAAGCCCTGGATACCCTGTACCACAGGCTTGTACCTACCACTATGTAGTTATAGCAAGGCGGACTTCCATTCTTTGTACTTGGGACTTAGTTGCTGGGGTAGACTGGAGCGCCCTGTATGAAACGAGTAGTGCTGACGAAGCATATAGGATATTTGACGACATATTTTACGGGATTGTGGATGCACTCCAAGAAAAAGCTCCAAGGGTGATTGCTTTCAAATTTGACGTATACAGGCGGTGAATATGAAGATATTGATACTGTACATGTATTTTCAGATGACAAAAAAAAAGTTTTTTTTTTTTGTTTAATGCAATTATTAAATTGTTTGGCTTTATGTATATAAAGTGTTTGCATGGACTTTTTTCAGTGGTACGGTAAAAAGACTAGGGCAGAAAAGTTTGAAAAGATGAAATTACTTTATCTTGTTAACGAAGAAAATATTCGAGCTATTAAAGAAAAGTTTGTGAAACATAACTTGTGAACGAAGAAGATATTTAAGCTATTAAAGAAAGGTTTGAGAATCATTTTTCCTCTCTTAAACCTGTTCCTAATACCTAGTATTCACCAAATTCACACTACTCATGGAAATCCGCATGCAATTTGTTTAAGAATTTCGAGTTGCTTCTGTACCTGTGCGCCCATGCGCGCGAGTCGGACTCACGCACTGACAGTTCCGTACCATCATAATAAATATTTTGGATGTGTTACTTTACGTACAGTCCTTGAAAAGTAGGATAGGTGGACAGGCGGACAGATGGCAGGGCGAACACGCGGACTTTACTATTATATGCAACCTAAGAGTCGGTAGGAAAGAGCATATAGGTTGTGAAACGTTTTATATTTTCATCAAATATTGCAGTTTTAAGTCAGCGCCATCTCTTGACCGATAGTGGAACTAATGTAATTATTATTGATGATTTCTGAAAAAGTGTGCTATTTAGTTAAGTACATCGTTTTATTTTTCCTGTAATCTTTACATAAACTTCTATGACATAGAATATATTTTCTCTATGCAAACTTCGGAGGTACGGTATTTTTTTTTTCGTCGTAAGTCGAAAACTATGCGGCAAAAAAAAAAGTTTTTATAGGTTTCAGAATGTGCAAATAACGCTCTTTCACGCCACTTCGAATTTATTTTTATTTCTTTCTTATTTTCAAAATATTTGGGCAAACGTCATCTGAAAATATAAGTATCGCATTACCGCGTTGATCAACAACTCCCATCAATAATAACTGTAGTTACTATATTAAATATTTGTGGTTTTCGTGAGTTTTTCTTCAATTTCATATATTTCTAAAATCTATGTAAGAGCGGGCGTACTCAGGATTCTCAAATGATAACGATCAGACATCTTGTTTACACTTTTTATTACTCACACCAACAGTAAGTCTCACAACTTAATTTTATGAAGATATGTGCACAGTTCAATACAATTCAATACTGAGTTCTTTCGACTAGAACCAGCCTATTTATACGTTTAAACAAATGACAGGACGTCACACAGCAACAACATCCGGTGACATTCGTTTATCAATTAATTATAGATTTAGGTTTGTAAAAAGACAGTAATTGTGTACATTATTTGTTTAGTAATTAATAATACTTTTTACAGATATTTTGAACGAATATAGTTACCAATTATTTTATTGAAATAAACTAACAGTCGGTGAATCTACCTTCCATTTTTGACTTTAAAATATTACTCAAATAAAAACGAATCTTTACAATAACAATACATAATTCGTGTTTCCGTTATGTCATCTGCCTTTTTGACGTTTTGATTTCGTCTCTGCTGCTAGTTTCATTTACCAGCGCTATCACGGCCATACTGACGAGCGGGCCTTGCTAGGCCCAGCGAATCTCTGAAAATCATAAAAAAAAATTAAAATATGAGTGAGTGAATGAGTCAAACTCAGAGATCGCAGATAGTGGCTTGTCCATTAAGATTCAGAGGCCCATCTTTGACTTGTTTTGACTTAAATTTTATTGAATCATCCAACTTAAACCATAGCCATGACCAAGGCCTTTTTACACATCCATTTTGCTAACTCAAATCAAATTCAGAGGTATCAGATCGTAGCTTGATCATAAAGATTCAGAGGCTAGTCTTACGACTTGTTTTGACTGAGTTTTATTTAACTATCAAACTCAGAGGTCGCAGATCGTTGCTTGATCATAAAGATTCAGAGGCCCCGTCTTTGACTTGTTGTGACAGAATTTTATTTAACCAACTAATTCTGAAACTCAGAGGTCGTAGTTCGTTGCTTGATCATAAAGATTCAGAGGCCCCGTCTTTGACTTGTTTTGACAGAATTTTATTTAACCAACTAATTCTGAAACTCAGAGGTCGTAGTTCGTTGCTTGATCATAAAGATTCAGAGGCCAGTCTTTGACTTTTTTTTTTTTTTTTTTCATCATTATTTATTCTTGCTATCACGGTCTAGTCGTTCAAAGTTCACTGAGTGACCAAAGTCTTTTTCTAAAACCAAAACCTTTTTTTTTTTTTTGCTTCCGTTTCGGCCATTCTATGCTTAGGGTCTAAACGGATATGGTATTTTCAATTGCAGGGGAGGGGCTATTTTACCTAGTTAATCAAAAGGGCCATTCAGTAGCCTTAGATTTCGTATATTTTAATGCCAATTACAATTCACCTATTTTAATAACCCAAACCCATTCAGTTTGACTGTTAGCTCTAGATGTACCGCGAGTAATAGCATAATGTATGAAGAAAAAGAAAATAAAAATGGCTGTAATCTGTGCCATTGTAGCGGATTCCCCATTTGTAATAATTCTACATGAGGTACCAAAAGATTAATTGAAATGATCATCAATAGGGTGAAGTTCGGAACGCAAAAGCTTCTAATCTTCGTGATTACAAAGTCCAAGTACCACTGATAGTCACTAATGTCACATTAAATGAAACAAAAGAAAAAGACACCAGGTATCTTATTCACGACCTTTAGCCATCACATAGCTCTCTTCTCAATTGCTCTACTCGCACATCCCTACGTTGTCGAGTCAACTCAACTCTCTGAACTCGGAACCTGTTCACACAGAGATTTAGTCTGTCCTATGTTACGTCTATTCATCATCTACAATCTCAATTGGTACTTCAGCTTTGTATATCTTACTAACACAATCTACGCATAGTAATAAAAATTAGAAAACCAAAATTATTTCAATTTTCGTAACGAAGGCTTGTCGATTCGAACGTCATTAACATTAACATGGTGACCTCACCTCTCGCGTGACTATGCGAGTTTACTTTATCTTAACCTCATAACTCTACAGGAATCCTCTGTAAGGTTCCTTACACAAACGTGTTTATTTTAAACCAACTTACAGGACCACAGTTGCTACAAAGACCTCCAGTTGCCACACTGGCCTACAGTTGCCATAAAGGCCTCCAGTTGGCACACTGGCGTTTAGTTGCCACACAGGCCAACAGTTGCCATAAAGGCCAACAGTTGCCACACAGGCCAACGCACAACGCTCGGCTACTCCTGACCAAACTAGATCATTGGGTTCGTGACAATAGGGAAATTTTAGAACTTTGATCTTTAACTAAATCATTACCCTGGGCCATGTACCACCAGTCGCTCAAATCAAACTTTAAAACTTCTTCTGCAGCGAAAACTGCCAAGCTTACAGAAACCCTCGAGTAAAACCTCTAACGCCACGGCTCTGTAGCCGAACAGCAATTATATTGCTCTCACACAACGGTCTCTCAAGACCCCGACCTCCGCCAGAATCCACTGGTACGGTCAAACATAATACGGCTGATAGACTCAATTACTCGACATTTTGAGCTTGCTCATCATCATTAAAATCCTTTTAACATCAACATCGACTGGTACATGACCCGCTGGCATCTTCCTTAACCTACCGTGTCCATACTTGTAGGTTTAAGCGTATCTATTTAAAGCTTTCGGTGTATAACGATCACTATCCTGTCATAATCACCTATCGCGGACTTAATACCGGGCCTCTTCAGTTTTCGTACTACCACACAACACAACACTATTCACAAGAAAAAGGTCCGACGATCAACAAGTTAAACTAAACAAAGTAAAGGCAATGCATACTCAACTCATAAACCCACTTTAAAAAAACCCATCGCCACATGGTACGCATGAGGTGCGGTCCAGAATTGGTCTTATGAGTAGACATGTTAATCAGATTTGGTTTCACTACCACAGTCATCAACTATGACGTCTAATTCTCAAAGAACTTGGCGATCGGGTATCTTTCCAACATGATTCGCGTTTTCTACTTAAAGATTTTGGAACATACTGATGGCTTATAAAAGGGAAACAACTAACCCTGATACTATTAAGGAGCTTCACGAATTAACTCTGATCAATATCATAAATATCAGATTATCAACAGTAACCCTTTACTGTCGGTCACTAACTCAGTTTTCATGTAAGAAAAACAATCGCGTGATCTACTGTTATCATAGTATTACTTTGAAAGTAAGCAAGTGAATTCAGATCTGAAGACGGTGGTTGTACATCGTTACGCAACAAGATCCGTCCTGAATACACGCAAATGACCAGTACCGTTACTAACTCGATACAATTACGATAGCCCAACGACATTACTAACTCGCTTTGCCACTGAAAACGACTAGTTATTCAGTCATTTTGGATATCTCATCTCCTTCTTATGGGATATCTCATCCTAAAGTTCGTACTGAACCAAATGTTGAAACTAGGAAAGTACTAACAACCCAATAGGTAACTTATTAGCTACTTGCTTTTTACCAGGTGTGTCTTAATTACCTAGTGATAGTGCTAGGTATAACCACTACCAACCAATTCAGTGTTCCAACATGAACACTTAAAACTCGAAATAGCATCTCATCACTAGAGAATATTTGACTTCACTATCAAAATAAAATGGAAGCGACTCACCGAGTATTCCATTTCAAACTTGCGCACGTTCGTACCGTTCGGCTAAGACCAGCGAACTGCTTGCATGCTGTTCTTCTTAACCTCTCAGATGTTGACACGTCAACCTTCGCGCTCAGCATCTGAATCGCTAGCCTTCAGCAGAGGCTTCAGGCTGCGACACAATATGGTATCTGAAACATGAAAAATATTACGAGAGTATAATGTTCACACGGTTATCTTAACCATACACAGCGTTTATGGAAATTAACCTGTGCACCGGTGTAGTAACCTAAACCAATCAATCTGCCTATCTGACCTCCACAACTCAGTAACTGGGTAACACAGTACCCTTTGGCAAGACTGGTGTCAGATCTCAAGCTTCGGACTACCCGTAAAGACTGTCAAAGATCTTCAAATGACAGCCGGGACCAACGGCTTAACGTGCTTTCCGAGGCACGAAGGAAACTCGGTATGTTGAAATGGTCACACATCCATGGACCGACATCGTCAAGCGTTGCTTAACTTAAGTTATTATTTAGCCATGAGCTCCTCTATTAAGGGATATGAAAATAATGGGCATAACCGAAAGTTTTATTTGTATGTGTATCATATTTAGTGGCATCTAATGAAGTATTTTGATATCCAAAGTCAAAGTTTCGCGCAAATCATGTTTGTTTTGTGTTCTTGATGCTTGACCCGAGGGGTTCAGCTTGGTAAAACTATGATTTTATGCCACTGGAGCATTAGGAAAAATACTTGAAAGTAAACTTTATGACTTGGTACCATATTCAAAAAAAGATTTAGCTTGATTTGAAGTCTATTCAATACACACACAATTCCAATACACAATATAATATCTAGTTTAGCTACTTAATATTGTGCTACGAGTGCAAAAGAATGAGCATTAGTGTCTACCAATTGCTTGGCGCGTCTTAGCAAGCATGAAAATCCCTTCATCCTAGCAATAGACTGAACTACCTCGCACGGTGGATAGACAGGTAACTTGTTCACTCAATTGTTATTTTATGCTGGTCAAGATCATAATTAGGTAAATAAATTTTACTTAGCTTGTGGGTATTGGTGTTTTGTTTTTAAAAAACATCCTTTTCTGCAACTTGATCTGGCAACGAAGTAAATTCAGCTCATCCGAATGTCCTGGTCGAGTGGTTGGTAGGCTAGGCAAGGCGACTGTGTTGATGGGTCCAGTTGAGGCTCGGGTTGATCCCTTTCTTCTGATGTAAGAGCGGGCGTACTCAGGATTCTCAAATGATAACGATCTGGGGGGTAACCATAAGCTCTTAGAGTAAGGTTATTTTGAGATCGAGTAAGGGACAGATGTATCTGACTTGTATACATCTGTCACTTACTCGATCTCAAAATAACCTTACTCTAAGAGCTTGTGGTTACCCCCCAGACATCTTGTTTACACTTTTTATTACTCACACCAACAGTAAGTCTCACAACTTAATTTTATGAAGATATGTGCACAGTTCAATACAATTCAATACTGAGTTCTTTCGACTAGAACCAGCCTATTTATACGTTTAAACAAATGACAGGACGTCACACAGCAACAACATCCGGTGACATTCGTTTATCACATACGTTGTTTGACTTCTATCGAGAACGGTCGTATACCTATAATTCGCGCGAGTGCGCTACGTGAGCGTAATTCGCTGGCGCATCAAAATAACGCCGTCGTCGCCGCGTTGCGAAATCGGTTGGTCAAGGTCGCCGCGATGACCCAGTTATTTATTAATTATAGTGTAAACAGTGCAATCAGTTAATTGTGAAGGTGTAGTGCCTATTTACTCTAAAATGTCACCAACAAAAATAAAAATTAAAACTGATCTGGAAAAGCTGTTGTATGACAGTTACATCCAAGAAAAATCAGAAAGAGAAAAGCTGGCACTTCTTGTTAATGATTTGCAGGTCCAAATAGAAAGCCTTCAGTGTCAACTACAAAGCCGCCAAAATGAAAATCCCAGCTCAAGCATGGAACAAGGAAATAACGGCCCCAATGAGTTGGAAAATAAGAGCAACGTACGATTTGCTCAGTCTGAAAAAGGAAACGTCGAGTATTGCACAGACGAGGAAGAACTCGCAAAAGAGACTGAGTGGATAAGGGCCAAAAGTAGGAAAAAAAGGAAGCTAAACATTTCTCTTTCTCCCCCACAACAACCCGGAACAAACGCCCACCAACAAAAAACATTGGAAAAAGAACAGACATTAGTCAAAAAAGTGCGTGCACCACCGCCAATCATTATAGATCAGGTCAAGAGCTACCAAATGTTTTACGACTCACTGACTGAAACCCAACCAACTGAATCATTCACCGCCAAAATGATGAATGGAGACTGTGTGAAGATCAACGCTAAAACTGATGACTTTTATAGAGCAATTGTTAAGTTTTTGACAGAGAAAGACTATCATTGGCACACATATGAAAACAAACAGGCTAGGCCAATAAGAGTTGTAGTGAAAAAGTTACATTCTTCTTGCCAGCCAGATCGAATCAAAGATGATTTAATATCGCAAGGTCTTAAAATAGAAAAAGTTGACCACAAGTTGAGCTGGAAGAGTAAAGAACCGCTCAATATGTTTGTTCTTTCATTTCATAATGACGAAGATGTAAATAAAATCTATGCAACAAAGCATATTTTAGGGTGTAAAATTGAAATACACCCTCTCAAAAATCCGAAACTCATTCCACAGTGTAAGAGATGTCAGGCTTATGGGCATACTCACAAATACTGTAAAAAAGAGCCAAGGTGTGTAAAATGCACTGGCAAGCACCTTACAGCCGAATGTATTAAATCTCCGCAAGAGAAACCGAAATGCGTCCACTGTGGCTTACCCCACCCAGCCAACTACAGAGGGTGTGAAGTAGCCAAAGAGATGCAAATGATGAAAAACAAAAACATCAAAAAGAAACTTGTTGTGCCAACAGCCCAACAGTTTTCTACAATAAGGAATCCTGACCAACACACACGGAAAGAAGGTGTCCAGTCAACTGTTAAACCTGTTCAAGTCACCAAAAGTATTTCCTATGCTCAGGCTGCAAAACAAGGCACCCAACCCTCAAATCTAGAAGATAAGATAAATCAGATTTTAAAGTGTATTACTACATTTGACAAAAGACTAGAGAAGTTAGAATCCAGCACTAAAACAGCTGCTCTTAATAATCATAAATGACTAATACACTAAAAATAATGGCGTGGAACTCTAATGGGCTCCTCAAACATCAGAATGAGTTACAGGCAGTCCTAGACACAGAAAATATTGACGTGTGTTTAATCTCTGAAACGCACTTCACTAAACAATCTTTCGTTAAATTTAAAGGATACAAGATATATAATTCGCTTCACCCTGACAACTCTGCCAGAGGAGGTAGCGCGGTTATAATTAAAGAAAACCTTAACCATTACGAGCACAGTAAATTTGAAGAACCGGACATTCAAGCTGTGGCAGTATCAGTCAAAACCAAATTTTGTCACGTTTCCATAGCAGCTGTTTACTGTCCTCCAAGGCATATGATAAGAAAAGAGCGATATATGCAATTCTTTGAAGTTTTGGGTCAAAGATTCATCCTAGGCGGTGATTTTAATGCCAAGCATATGCATTGGGGATCACGACTGACTACAACAAAGGGAAGACAGCTCTTAAACGCAGTTAGAGACACACATTGTGAAGTTATGAGCACTGGCAAACCAACATACTGGCCAACTGATCTTCAGAAAATACCCGATCTCATAGACTTTTTCATATGTAAAAACATATCCACCAATTATGTTAGTTTGGAGGAAGAGTTTCATATGAATTCGGATCACTCCCCGATTATACTAAGACTTAGTCAAAAAATTCTATTAAGAGAATACCATCTAACCCTGGTTAACAAGTCTACAGACTGGGACAGCTTTGCGCTTGATCTAGATAAAATAATCGACCTAAAAACTCCATTACAAAATCATGATCAGCTTGACTCAGAAGTAAACAAATATGTTGTTAACATTCAACAATGTGCTTGGAATAACACACCGCAATTAAAACGGAAATACAAGGGGCATATCTATCCCAAGGATATTGTGAATTTGCTATCAGAGAAAAGAAAACAAAGAAAGCGCTGGCAGCAAACAAGATGCCCGCGAGATAAAACACTATTAAATAACCTAACTAAACAATTAAAGAGGAAAATTATACAATTTGAGGATGAAACCCTGAACTCCAATCTTGTGCAGCTAACCAACGACCAATCAACGGATTACTCTCTCTGGAAAGCTACAAAAAACCTAAAAAGGCCGATTATGCAAATACCTCCCATCAGAAACAGCGATGGAAAATGGGCCATTAGCAATGAACAAAAAGCGGTAAGGTTTGCCCAATACTTAGCAGATACTTTTCAACCCAATGAAAGTTCCATAGAAATATCGGAGAGTGAATAGGTATCACTGTACTTTATACTTCACTAAGAAGGGTCCAATTACGGCGAGGAATAAATAATATAGCACTATATCGGTGTAATAGCGTATATTATATCCCAAGAACACAATAGGTTCACAATAGGTTCACACAAAAAAAATAATAAAATTCTGATCTCTTACACTTTTCGCGGTAACGAAACCATAGCGCGATCCAATTCGACGCCAACGCCATCTATCGAGCGCGGTGACAACTCTTGACAAAAATTAATATTAGATCACGCTATGATTTCGTTCCAAACCCCAACATACCGCCCACCAAGGACATATTGACAACATGTCCTTAATTACCGCCCACCGTGACAAACGTCCGGCTTATATCAAGCCTGACCATGACCGGAAACCTTTAAATAAAGTTTGCGTCCTTGGTAGTAGGTTTTAACACAATATAGGGTTTATCAGAACAAATATCATACCCTTGGTTTTACATTATAATAAACAAAGAAAAATAATAAATAAAACAAATCTTAAGTACAACAAATTTTAAACTTGACCTTAACTTAACTGATTACTGGCAAATAGGTAACACACACAATTTAGAGGTAGGTCTCTTAAAGACTGAAGCCTGTGTGCGTATGGTTACGACCCGAGTAATTCCGTCAGGACCCGGATGCGTCTGTTCAACCTTACCCAATAACCACTTGCCTGGAGGCAAACCGTCTTCCTTTACTAACACGACCTCCCCAACTGATGGTTCTGGATTTTTATTGGCCCATTTATGGCGTTGCAGGAATTGGTTTAAATAATCCTGCGACCAACGACGCCAAAAATCCTGCATCATCCTCTGATGAAGCTGCCAGCGTTTTAAGGTACTCACATTGGACCTTTCGTAATTCGAATCTGGTGCTAAAACGGGTGGTTCTCCGATCAAGAAATGCCCTGGCGTTAAAATGACACACTTATCTTGATCCTCGACATACGATAAAGGCCTGGAGTTGAGGCAAGCCTCAATTTGAGCCAGCACTGTTGCCATCTCTTCGTACGTCAGTGCAGAATTCCCAATAACCCTTTTAAGGTGGTACTTGGTCGATTTTATTCCTGCCTCCCATAGGCCACCAAAATTAGGTGCGTGGGGCGGGATAAAGTGCCAATCTGTGCCATTATTAGCGAGGTACTCTGCTAGTTCCGGATTGAGGTTGGACTTCTCATCGTTAAATAAGTAGAGTAACTCGCGTGACGCTCCCACAAAGTTTGTCCCATTGTCGCTATGTAAGTCACTGCATCGACCACGTCTTGCCACGAATCTTTTGAAAGCTGTCAGGAAACCTCTAGTACTTAATTCACTGACCGCCTCTAAGTGTACTGCTCTAGTGACCATGCATATAAACAATGCTATATAGCCTTTATAGGACCTATTACCTCGACCTTTCGATACCCGAATGTTAATAGGGCCAGCGTAATCTACTCCACTATATAGAAATGGTTTACTAGGTGTAACACGTGCCGAAGGCAGTTGTCCCATTAACTGCGTTCTAACTTTAGACGAATATCGAATGCATTTAATACATCCTTTAACATGTTTTTTAACCAATTGCTTGACACCAATAATCCAATATTTGGAACGCAAGTATGTCACCATAAGTTGCGGACCACCATGCATCGTCTTTTCGTGAGCATCTGCCACTAATAGAACTGTCAGAAAAGACTGCTTTGGTAACAATATAGGATGAACTCTATTATAACTTAATTGAGACATCTCAAGTCGCCCTCCAACTCTTATGATTCCTTTTGAATCCACGAAAGCATTTAAAGACCTTAAATTACCGGACTTTTTTCCTACTTTACCACTCTTTAAATCCTCCATTTCCTCGGTAAATTCTTGTTGACATTTTTTGATACATGTTTCTAGAGCAACTTCAAGTTCTAATTTGGATAAATGTCGTGTATTATGTCTGATTGTTACTGATCTCCTTAGATTTAAAAATCGCCGACAATAAGCAACAACTCGGACTAATCGGGATAATGACGAAACCTCAAACAAACCTTCACGTTCCAAAGAAGTCGTGTGAACTTTCACTTCTTCTAAGTGTGTGATAAGGTGTTTGGGTCTTTTATACTCCACCACCAGCTGTCTTAGATAATCCGGCCCATTCCACCATAAAGCCGTAGATTCAAGATCAGCTGGGGAAACTCCGCGAGATGCACAATCTGCGGGGTTATGTTTCGTTGATACGTGAGACCAATATCTCGTATCTAACAGACTTAAAATCTCAGAAACTCGATTTGCGACGAACGTTTTCCAGCGACTTGGGTGTCCGTTGAGCCAAGCTAGCACCACCTCACTATCGGTCCATGCATGCCAATTGTCACGTGGTATGTTCAATACTTCTCCTACTTCCACCATTAATTTAGCAAGGAGAGTAGCACCACAAAGTTCTAATCGTGGAATAGACACTTGTCTAACGGGCGCTACTTTCGTTTTCGACGTGACTAATGAAATGTGAATATCCCCTTTGTGATCCACTACTCTCAGGTATATGACTGCCGAATACGCTAATTTCGAAGCGTCGGAAAACCCGTGCAATTCAGCCTTCAAATTGGTACTTTCCTGTTGCAACCATCGTGGGATTTTAATATTCACCAAATTGGCCAAACTATGATGGTAAGTAATCCATTCTTGTACTAAGTTTTTTGGAATTTCTTGGTCCCACTCTAATCCCGCTAACCATAATTTCTGAATAAATATTTTGGCTAAAACAATGCTTGGTGCCAACCAACCCAAAGGGTCAAATAGACGTGATATCTCGGAGATAATTTTTCTTTTCGTTACAGGTGCAGTCAACGGTTGGAGTTCTACAGAATACTGAAAGAAGTCTTTGTTCGAGTTCCAGGTAAGTCCTAAAATCTTCGTTACATCATCTATTTTTATCCTTAATTCTTCCTCTGTAGTTTCTTTCCCATCCCTTATTTTATTCAGTAATTGCTGACTATTACTCCTCCATTTTTGTAATGGAAAACCTCTCTTGTCTAACACCTTGCTTAATTCCGTGTAAATATTAAAACAGCTTTTTATATTTTCAGATCCTGTCATCACGTCGTCCATGTAGAAATCGTTTAGAATAATCTTGGCTATTTCGGGCTGATCTGAGCACTCATCGTACGCCACCTGTTGAAGTGAACGTACTGCCAGATATGGTGCCGACGCCGTGCCGAATGTTACCGTTTCTAATTGATACACTTCTGTTTCCTTTTCAGGACTTTCTCTCCAGAGGATCCTTTGTAGTACTGAGTCTTCTTTGTGAACTAACACCTGCCGATACATTTTTATTATGTCAGCTACAAGACATATTCGGTGCGTTCTCCATCGCATAATCGTATGCCGAAGTTCCGCCTGCAATGTAGGACCAACTAACATACAGTCATTAAGTGAAGCTCCCTTTGATCCCTTACAGGAGGCATCAAATACGACGCGAACCTTAGACGTTACTTTATCCTCCCGGACAACAGCATGGTGTGGTAAATAAATAGCTTTCGGATTATTCTTGTCATTTTCTAAAACCTTTTTCATGTGATTTAGCTGTAAGTATTCCTGGATAACCTTCGAATAATCTTCCTTGAATTTACTGTTTTTCTTGAATTTACTTTCTAACGACTTTAATCTTTTTTCAGCAATAACTTTCGATTCACCAACCTTGTCGACCGGGTCCCCGTCGCGCAATGGTAGCCTTACTATATACCGGCCACCTTTGTCGCGTTCTGTTGTATCTGCGTATAATTTTTCGCAGTTATTTTCATCCTCCGTTAGCGTTTTCTTTCTCGATGGTTCTGCCTCTAACTCCCAAAATTTTCGAAGCAACTCATCGGGATCAAGACTTAAATGCATGACGGTAATATGTGCTGGATAATTTGAGTGATCCAACTCAAAGGTACCCGACAATATCCACCCTAACGTGGTATTTTGTGCCAAGTAAGTTCCGCTTACGTTTCGTTTGATTCCTTCTTGGATGACTTGGCTGTAAATTTCAGCACCTAACAAAACATCAATTTTATTAGGCCTATCGTATTTTGGATCAGCCAAATCATCCTCGGCCAAGTCAACCCATTCTACCCTAGTTACTTTCGTAGCTGGGAGAAGGGCAGTGACCGACTTCAAGACGAAAGCATCGACTGTTATCTTGACCGTGGGGTCTATTCTAGATCTCATTTTAAGGGTTACAGTGGACTTGGCAGTCGCACTTTTCTCCCCACCTACCCCAATCACTGTTTGTCGCGATGGAGTTTTATTTAAACCCAAATATTGTACCACGGATTCTGTAACGAAAGAACCCTGTGATCCTTGGTCCAGCAAAGCCCTAACTATTCGATACGAGCCGTCTTTAGATTTCGCCTCGATCAAAGCAGTAGTTAATAAGACGGTTTTCCGACCGCCTCCTGTGGATAAACAGGAAACCAGTGGCTTGCTCGACCCCTCCGCTTGCGCGGCCCTTTCAACGTTACTAGTTTTATTATCCTCCTTCATCAACGATGAGGTTTCCTCGTGAGCCCTATTACTACCTTCGCCCATATCAGACCCAGAAACACCTGTTGGGTGTAACAAAGAATGGTGGCGGCGTTTACACACCTGGCACTTGAGAGTGTTTTTACAATGTTTAGCAGAGTGATTATTGTATAAGCAAACAAAGCACAAATTATGTTCCTGAACAAAACTACGCCGAGCGTCATTAGACTCCTTTCCAAACTTAGAACAGGACGTAATTTTATGATCGGCTGACGAGCAAAACGCACATGCAACCGACTTTTTTACTACATGAAACGACTGAGTCCCTTTTTGGTTTGAATGTCTGTCTTTGTTATCGACCTTATCTAAATTTTCTAGACCTCTAAACCGATTATTTAAATATTCCGAAAACTGTTTAAAGGTAGGTAATTCATCGCTTGCGTCTGAAGCCGCATTAAGTTCCCACGCTTTCCTGGTCTCTTTATCTAACTTTCCACTAATTATGTGTATCACAATCAGATCCCAGGAAGACACATCTACCCCTAAATTACTAATTGACTCTAAGCATTCAACAGTAGTCGTAATAAGTCGCTTTATTTCCAATGCCGATTCAAACGATAATGTCTTTTGACTTAACAATCTTTTCATTATACTATTTGCCAGAAACCTTTTATTGTTGTACATTTTTTCTAACTTAGACCAAGCAATTTTATAGTTATCTGATGTAACATTGATATTTCGTAACAACTGTTCAGCTTCCCCTGTTAAATGACCCTTTAAATAAAATAAGCGTTGTGCATCATCCAAAGATTTGTTTTCATGCACCAAACCCACAAATAAATCTTTGAATGTTTGCCACTCCGAATACTTTCCCGAAAAAGAGGGAATTTTTATTTCAGGCAACCTTACTCTACTGAGGTTCCCTTCTGTTTTAGAACAAATATTAGAATCTGTACGCGAATCAGTAAACTTTCTTTCGGATAACATTTCTTTTAAATCACTTTTAAAATCCACATAAAATTCTTCAACTTCATCATAAAGATTATTTTTAACATAGCTCGAATTAGCCAATTCAGGCCTTTTTATCGTGCTTAATATTTCCTTATGATTAGAAGTAAATGCGTTCCATAATTGTTCCAAATTTTCAAGTCGTGTCTCTAAATATGAAGTAGTTAAACGGTCTTTAGGAGCTTTCTTAAAATTTGATCTAGCCTTAATCATTTTAGAACTAACATCTTCCTGTATACTACAGAACGACTCCATTTTGCAACAATTATGGCACAACCTTTATCAACACAATCAAAACACAAGTCACAAAAAATAGATTTGTTTTATGTTTAAAGTTATCCAACAAATCCCAAAATTTTCCAAGTGTTTGGAACAACTTTTATTTGGTTCTAAAATCGGGCATGGATTCCCCGTCAGAACCGCTTTTCACATAAAACAATTACAAGTCCTAAGCTAATAAAAACCATTAAAGTTAATGTAAAATTTAAAGTCCAAATTACGCGCACTTTTTGAGATTCTTGATTGATGTAAACACTAAACTTCCTGATCTAAGTTATAATTCAAATGTACTCACGATTTTTTATTTTCACTCACTGACACTTTATTGTTGTACTGCACCCGAGCCACAGCCGGCACGCGTGCTGTACTGCACCACGAGCCGCAAGCGCCTTCTTCGCAGCGCGCAGCACTGCACCATACAAGTGGCGCCCTCTATTCGACGAAATCCTCCCTCGCGACGATCCTCCGACTGCTGGGTACCAGGTTGGCTGCGTCCACGCTCCACCTGGCTGCTCCCGGCTCCAATCGGTTCCTCCTCCAACTCCTGGACACCTCACCTGGTGCCCGTTGAAGGGGCTGATCTGGACAGCGATCCACTGCCCAGTAACGACGCGAAGGGTGGTGATACACTACCACCTCTGGAAACCACCACACACACTCCCGACCAATCCAGTTCGAAGGACCATGTACTTTATACTTCACTAAGAAGGGTCCAATTACGGCGAGGAATAAATAATATAGCACTATATCGGTGTAATAGCGTATATTATATCCCAAGAACACAATAGGTTCACAATAGTTTCACACAAAAAAAATAATAAAATTCTGATCTCTTACACTTTTCGCGGTAACGAAACCATAGCGCGATCCAATTCGACGCCAACGCCATCTATCGAGCGCGGTGACAACTCTTGACAAAAATTAATATTAGATCACGCTATGATTTCGTTCCAAACCCCAACAATCACAAAACCAAAGAATTCGGCTTGTAACTCCTAAAGAAGTTGTGAGAGAAATTAAAAACAATATAAGCTCGAAGAAATCTCCGGGTTATGACCTCATAACAGGAGAAATTCTAAAACACCTCCCGCGCAAAGCCATAGTTAAGCTGACCAGACTTATTAACGCAGCATTTATGCTAAAACATGTACCTGAGCCATGGAAAGTTGCTGAAGTCATTATGATTGCGAAGCCTGGGAAACCACCCCATGAAGCATCATCTTATAGACCCATTTCCCTGCTGCCAGTATTATCGAAACTGTTTGAAAAGCTCTTATTAAAACGGCTAAAACCAATTATAGAAGAAAAAGGCCTTATTCCGGACCATCAATTTGGCTTCAGGGAAAAACATTCTACCATGGACCAGGTACACAGAATAACAAACATCATCGAAAAAACGCTCGAAAACAAGGAAGTCTGCGCCACCGTATTTCTAGATGTCGCACAAGCTTTCGACAAAGTTTGGCATGAGGGTCTGATATACAAACTCAGACGCATGCTCCCCGAATTTTCAGATATTCTAGAGTCATATATAAGCAACAGAATGTTTAGGATAAGACAAGAGGATGCATATTCTGAGCTAAAAACTATTCAGGCCGGAGTACCACAAGGAAGTGTTTTAGGCCCAATCCTGTACTTGGTATACACATGTGATATCCCAGAGCTGGAAAACAACACCATAGCGACCTTTGCTGATGACACTGCTATTATGGCTATTGGTTCAAACCACAAAGAAGCAGTAGAAAAGGTTCAACTAGCTGTGAACTTAGTTTACGACTGGACACAAAAGTGGAAGATCAAACTGAATGAGTCAAAATCGATTCACATTGACTTCACTAATAAACACTGCGATTATCACCCAGTCTATATAAATGGCATGCAAGTGCCTTATGCGAATACAGCCAAATACCTTGGCATAACTCTTGACGCCAAGTTGCGTTGGAAATCTCACGTCAAAAAGAAAAGACAGGAACTCGATATACGGTACAAAAATATGTATTGGTTACTCGGAAGGAAATCCTGTCTATCAATACACAATAAAATTATAATATACAAGCATATTCTTATGCCAATTTGGACGTATGGTATCCAACTATGGGGCTGTACTAAACAAAGTAATGTAAAAATTATACAACAATTTCAAAATAAAGTACTCAGAGATGCTGTTAATGCACCATGGTACATCAGAAATGACGACCTTCACCGCGACCTTAAAATGAAACTCGTCACCACCGTTATTCAAAACTTTGCTGAAACCCACGAACACAGACTTCATCGACATGTGAATGTGGAAGCAATCCAGCTGCTAGATAACACGGACATAGTGCGTAGGCTAAAGAGAACTAAACCATTTGAGTTAGTGTAGTGTATAATAAGTGAAAAAATAATAGCAAAGAATACTGTGCTATACATGTAACACGTGAACTAAGTGTTTTTAACGTATCAGACTAAGAAAGTGCTACCGAACTGTATAAAAGTGCAAATTGACACTATTCTTAGTCATAACATTTTACATTATAATAATAAGTTAGAGTCAAATTGCTTATTAGTCTATTAAGGCTAGATTGTAATTTGTTATTAAGAACATTAGTTTTTATTAATATAGAAAAAAAAAAAAAAAAAAAAAATTCGTTTATCAATTAATTATAGATTTAGGTTTGTAAAAAGACAGTAATTGTGTACATTATTTGTTTAGTAATTAATAATACTTTTTACAAATATTTTGAACGAATATAGTTACCAATTATTTTATTGAAATAAACTAACAGTCGGTGAATCTACCTTCCATTTTTGACTTTAAAATATTACTCAAATAAAAACGAATCTTTACAATAACAATACATAATTCGTGTTTCCGTTATGTCATCTGCCTTTTTGACGTTTTGATTTCGTCTCTGCTGCTAGTTTCATTTACCAGCGCTATCATCTATAATGACTGAAGAATTTGAGTTTGTGTAACCAGAAGGAAAAGCTTACCTAGATTCGAGGTGGGTTCCAATTTACAAAAAATGTGACGAATAAAAGTAGAAGCATATTATGACGTTGTATTAATAGACAGAATTGTAGTGCATCAGTCACAATAGATACATCATGGAAAATCATATTGAAGGAATCGCCGCATACTTGTTGTAGCCAATCGGAGACTCGGAAAGGGTAGAAGGATTAAAAATGCAAGACTTCAGTAGACAATGGAAGGCAGGAGAAAGCATAGCATCTGGTGGTTGACAATTTATATTTCCTTAAAGCAAACTAAGTTCGCGTCGCTAACACTCCCCACACCAGTGCTGACACAGCACTCAATCCACCAATGGGAGAGGAGCGACGCGTGTCACGGACCGCGTCAGGACGCCTGACTTGGTCTTAAGTTCCACTACCCTTACCCGTCCGTCTTTTCCCGGAAAAATTCGCTGAACCACAGCCTTGGGCCAGACGTTGCGCGGCGATTCAGGATCGACCAAGAGTACAAGATCACCTACCTTCAGTGTCGTCTGATCCTGGTGCCACTTCTTTCTTGGCAACATTTCAGGCAAGATTTCTCGCACCCAACGTCGCCAAAACATGTCCGCTAACCTTTGTGCAGTGCGCCACTGCTTTCGTAGGTACAGGGGGGTGACCACAAGCTCTTAGAGTAAGGTTATTTTGAGATCGAGTAAGTGACAGATGTATACACGTCGTATACATCTGTCCCTTACACACACTCAAAATAACCTTACTCTAAGAGCTTGTGGTCACCCCCCTGGTCTGCAACTAACAAATCAATGTTTTATAATAGTCAATTTAACGTTTTACACTTTGAGTCTAGTTTTTAAGATTGGTCGCATAAACGTAAATATAAACGTATAAATAACGCGAATTAGGCCCAAATTACACGACAATATTGTCGTTTAGTAGTTATGTAGAAGTCAGCCAATGACCGTTCAAACGTTGTATACAAGTTAAATAAAAGTACAGAGACCGACTTTACGGTCCAATACTGGTTATGATGAGTCTCTTATGTGACCGCTTATAATAAATAATTTAATAATAAATAATAAAATAATTTATTTCACCAAAAAGCCTGTCTACAAACATTCATGGTAGTTAAACATATAAAAGGCCTTAAACATTAGGTCATTTTTAGATACTCTGACTCCTAAACTAGGTGTATGTTCCTGTGACTTAGGAGTCAGTGATCCTCCGTAGCAACAAAGCCAAAACACGTGTATAAAACAGTAATTTTATCATTTTAAATTAAATAATACAAAAGAGAGAAAACAATTATGAAATCAAAGAATTTAAAACATCATTACAATAATAATTCATATAGTCAGTCATAATAATTTTTATAATTAATAAAATAATAATAATATATAATTTAACAATATGGTTCAGCGTATTCCAAGGTACAAGTATATGTGTGTTTGAGTGTGTGTGTGTATGTGTGTGTGTGTGTAAAGTGTGTATCCATAGGTAGGTTTCATTATTTAGATATCACTGTAAGTTACCCAGCAGAAGATCCTCAGTGGAATTAAATGTAAGTGTTTGAAGAAAATCTGTAAGTACTTTCTTACATTGGGATTTAGAGTACGAAAATATCTCTAACTTTTTATTTAGGGAGTTATATAATTTTACGCTTTTAACATAAAACTGTCGTTCGGCAAAGGCAGTTCTATGGCTTGCTGAAGGAAAAACGTTATGCTTGTATCTGCCCGCCGGCTCTACGTACGGTAGGACGAGCCGAGTGCTTGCGTAAAGTTGAAAAGAGCACATAAAGTTGCCTGGCTGTGAGTACCTTGCACTCAGCATAGAGCTGCGCAGTGGGATACCGTCGCGGACAAAAGAGCATTACCTTCAGGACGGCTCGCTGCGCCCTCTCTAGGTGGATGAAGACGGTTTTAGAAGCACCTCCCCATACAGGCAAGCAGTATGATAGGACGGACTGACATAAAGCAAGATATACTAATTTGAGGATATCATGGTCAGCAGAATTTCTAAGCTTCTTAAAAACATAAATCAGCTTACGTACTCGAGACGTGACTTTCTCTATTTGCGAGTGCCAATTCAGATGCCGATCCATGATAACTCCTAGGTACCTTACACTAGAAGACTTAGTGAGCAATAGGCAGTCGCACGGCGTTGGGTGCATAAAAGTGTGCGCTTGTAGGGTAAGAGAATTTGGCGGACCCAGATTTGACCTAATGGCAAAGGGTATGTACACCGTTTTCTCGACGTTTAAAGTTAGCAGATTGTCTGCCAGCCAGTTCATAACGTTGGAAAGCGCAGCCTCAGCATTCTTATATGCGTGGGGCCAGTCCGAACCATCTATTACGAGGGCGGTATCATCGGCATACGTAAAAATCCGACAGTTTTCTAGAGGCAGTTTGCATAGTTCATTTATATAAATGAGAAATAGGGTAGGCCCCAGGATGCTACCTTGTGGAACGCCGTACGTAATGGAGAGGTCATCACTTTCGTGTGAGCCGATTTTAATCCTCTGTGTCCGACCACTAAGGTAGTCCGCAAAGATTTTCAAGGGCTGACCACGGATACCAATGTTTTCCATTTTTTTTAACAAAGCTGGGGCAGAGACTGTATCAAATGCTTTTGACAGGTCAAGGAAAATTCCCAAGCACTTGTATTTTCTGTCAAGCGACCTAGCCACGTGATCAGATAAAGCCATAACTGCGTCCTCAGTACTTACTCCATTTTTGAATCCGTATTGGTTATCAGCTAGGATATTGTTTGCACTGAGAAAACTGGTCAGACTTTTGTTTAGTACGCGTTCCAAGATCTTTGACATAGCTGTTAAAATTGAAATTGGACGGTAGTTATTCACATCATCTCTGCGCCCAGACTTAAAAATGGGATGAACCACCGCTTTTTTAAAAGCCTTTGGGAAGACACCAGCACCAATCGACATATTACAGACATGTGTGATAATCGGAACCAAAACACACCGCGTGGCTTTTATTATTTTAGACGGTATACAGTCCACGCCAGTCGCACAATCAGACCTTAGACCCAAAATAATGGAATCAACATCTTCTTCAGTTACCTCAAGGAGAACCATTGAGCTACACGAACTAGAGTTAGCCATAAATTTGGGCTTCGTGGGGGGTGGTATAATTTTGGAAGCCAAATTACTGCCGACATTCACAAAAAAATTATTGAAGCGATTTAAGGAGGATTTTGGGGAATCTGATAATTGTAAAAGGTCATAAGAGGGTAGACCACTACTCTGCAGGTCTGAGACCCTCTTAATGACATCCCAGGTAGCCTTAATATTATTTTTTGCCTTGTTGAATTGCTCTTTTTCATACGAGCATTTTAGTTTTCTCAAGATTGAATTACAAAAATTTCGGTATCGGGTGTACGTGATTTTTAATAATTGATTGTCTACGGACTTTCTGAGTTTGGCATGCATGCGGTCGCGGTGACGCATACAGCGCAGTAGACCCGGCGTAATCCAAGGCTTGAGGGTACGTTTACTCCTAGGGACAGTAAATTGGTTCGTGTGCTTTAGTACAATGGACGAAAGATTGTCAACTAATGTATCTGCGGCTTCATCAGGATCCCTGATTGCCAGCACGGGGGACCAGTCATGGCTTTTGATATTCTCAATGGCGGAGTCGTAGTCAATTTTTAACCGAGTGCGTGTAACAATCATGTTGGCATGCCCGCTTTGAAGAAACAATAGGAGCGGTTCGTGATCTGTAATGGACGATTCGATAACAAATGATGTGGCGGATTTGTTTGTTTTTAGTAAAATATGATCCAAACAGTTTGTGAGCCGTGTTGGAAACAAATGAGCAGGGAGAAGTCCGTTTGAAGCAGCACAAGTTAGATACTCATCGGAATGACTGTCATTATTATCAGTTTTAATATCAATATTGATGTCACCGATGAGATCCACGGTAGGAGAAGATATTTTGAGTACTTTATCGAGACTATCAATGAAATTATTTATATTCTTAAAGGAAGGGGACCGGTAAATAGCCACTATTGTAATGTCACCAACGTAACAAACAAGACAGTTTGCGTCTGCAAAATGTGGTTCTTTTACTTCAGCTTTTAGGGAAGATTTAACATAAATTGCGCATCCATCATTGTATGTATAACCATCCAAGGTCGGTAATTGTGAAAGTTTGCTTAACCAACACTCGGAGAGTACGAGCACGTCACAATGGAAACCCAATAACTGCATAAGCACCGCAACCTCATCGAAATTCTTTGAGATGCTTCGTATATTTAGAAAATTATGTCACATAGCTGTTACAATGACGTTTTCAAAAGACTGCTCAACGACAACCGTTTTGTTTCGTTTGTTAAATATTGTGCCGGTGTTTAAATAAAAAAGGTAAGTAAATGTCTATTTCCATAATTACAAAATATCGATTTATTATGTATTATTTAAATGAGTGTGAGATAATGATAGTTGTGTTAATCTTTCAGGGAACTTTAGTTTTATGACAATGTATATATGTGTTTTTGTGAAGTTTTTGACGCCCTCCTCTATTTCTTTGTATTTGAATCGTTTTAATTAATTATCCAAAATATGTTTTCATAATAAAGCATCGACCATCTTGTTTACGTTGTATAGCGACCTTTATATAACACTAATATAACAAAAAGGTCGAGTATACATTTTCTTGAGTCTATGACGCCGCGGCCATATTCAGTTTACTTTAGGGTTCCATATGCATTACTTACAGATCTAATAAACATTGCATAACTTGAACAGAGAACTAACTCGGCCCTTTATGATTATAAATTCATCTTCTTTTCTTGTCAATGGCTATCTAATCAAATAGTACGTTTAGCCCAGATTAATTTATTTAAATGTTTTTTTTTCAGGTCTAACATAGGATGAACTATGGTAGTGTTCTTGGACATCGATAAATTTTTGATCTGAAATTATTTAAAACGTCTTAAAAGAGAAAAATGGCCTTGGCGAAGCATTTATTTTACCTTTTCAAACAAATGTTATAACTGTCACAGTTCCATTGCTACTGTTAATTGTTTAATTTTTATTGTTGTTGTTTACATTAAATGTTAATTTAAAAAATATATTATATAAGGAATCTTTTTCGGCAACATTCATTCGTTCTATCCCTTTTTTAAAAGACAAAACAAAATAGAAATGGTTCAATTAAAGTGTGGATTTGACCTTTAAATGATTCAAAAGTCTACTTAAAGTAATGTAACCGTAGAAATTCAACATTTTAGTTGCGTACAAGTCTTAGTAAGTCTTCCATACGATCAAAATAGTTTTGTTATATACAGGTCATACGCAAACGTTTAAGTGGCGTTTTAATTATATAAAAGTTATGTTAAGATTCACACACGACGATGGTTGTCTTACAAAAACCTTTTATTTAACCGAAACGTTGATATGACCAATACATTGTCCAATAAACGTCATGGCTGGCACCATTAGCCGACGTCATATATTTTAGTCCTGAAAACGTTTACTCAACATATGCACTGGCACCACTATCCGACGTCATATAAGTTAGTTCTGAAAACGTCTACTCTACATATGCACTGACACCACTATCCGACGTTATATAAGATAGTCCTGAAAACATTTACTCAACATATGCACTGACACCATTCTATAACGTCGTATAAGTTAGTCCTGAAAACGTTTACCCAACATATGCACTGGCACTATTATCCGACGTCATATAAGTTAGTCCTGTAAACATTTACTCAACATATTTACTGACACCATTCTACAACGTTGTATAAGTTAGTCCTGAAAACATTTACTCAACATATGTACTGACACCATTCTACAACGTTGTATAAGTTAGTCCTGAAAACGTTTACTCAACTTTATATTAAGACATTACAGTCCCGCGACTCAACCGTCGTAAGATAAACGTCTATATATCAAAATAGTTAACTACATACCACTATATAACTGTTATATACCATGAAGTCTTATAAGACTAGAATTATACGACGTTTTTGCTAGTTGGGGAGTCATCAAAAGAACCTAGAACAGGTAAGTTAGAGGAAGATCCTAAAAGGAAATGATTAGGTGTCAAAGATGAAGAACTACCTGGCTCCACAGAGACATGTGACAAAGGGCGGCTGTTAACGCTATTCGCGACCTCTGCTAGAAGTGTCATTAACACTTCCTCCTTCGGTGCACGCTCCCTTAAAATTACTTTAAGTGAAGTTTTAACACTTCTTATGAGTCCCTCCCACGCCCCACCCCAATGGGGACTTAAGGGTGGAATGAAATTCCAGTTAGTTCCGTTGTTGATGGCTTCATCTCTCAAGTTGTCGTAGTTGACCTCCTTCACGGACCTTTTTAGTTCAAAGTCCGCACCCCGAAGATTAGTACCATTGTCGGAGTACAACTGCTGTGGCCAGCCACGACGTGCAGCCATCCGCCTCAGCGCCATGATCAATGAATCAGTAGTTAAAGAGTGTACGACCTCTAGGTGGATCGCCCTCACCGTCAAGCATGTGAAAAGTACATCATAGCGTTTCATCCGTCGCCTGCCTTCAGTGACCTCCATGGGTCCAAACAAATCCAAGCCGCAGTGTGTTACGCATGGTCAACCTTAATAGATCGCTGCATCGGCATACCTGCATATACATTGCACACGGCACCTACGGGCACGAAACGCAAGCTCAGCATAACGTGACCAATTGACGTCAATCGAACCTTTCCATAGAAACATAAAAACGTGGAGCGGCACTTTTGGATCTGACATCGACCAATTGACACTTTAATATAATTAGTCGTAATTTCAATACTTTGTAATACAGTAATAAATTAGTTTATTAAAATAAATTTGCATTTTTTTGGATCCTCCGGTTGCACCCATCGTAATTGGCGCAGTCGGTAGGATAGTCCAGTAAATTCAGTGAATCGATCACCGACAACGGGCTATTCGAACCTACGGGTGTGCGGCTACGGAGGAGTATCCGAATATCGATACCACAGAGAGATGCAGATTTGGTAAGTACCTAGATCTACTAGAGTTGCTCGCCTTCCTATATTTTAGTATCCTTTGTGTAATTTCCTTTTTTTTTCCCTGTGTTTCCTTTGTGTTAATTTCCTCAAGTGTTTCTATTAAACTTTCAAAATTTTTCACCCACGTATATCACGGACTCCTAAGTCGAGTATTTCTAATAGGAACTCGCAAATCGATGCGAATAGGAATTTAGATACTATATTAGAAGATAGTGAAAGTGTAGAATCTTGCTTAATCATAGAGAATAATTTAACTAACAAAATGAGTACCGATTTGGTAGATCAAGTTTACAAGGCCTTACGCCTCGTTCCCGAATTCGACGGGAACCCGAACGTGCTCACGCGGTTTGTACGTTTATGTGACCAACTTGTCGCGCAATTTGTTAGGGCAGAGCCAGATTACGAACTAAGTAATTTATCCTTGTTGAACGGCATACTTAATAAAGTTACCGGAAATGCCGCCCGCACAATAAATTCAAACGGCATTCCCGAAACCTGGCAGGGTATTAGAAACGCCCCGATTAATAACTTCTCGGACCAGCGGGACGAGACCGCCTTATACAATGATTTGGCCCTGTTAACGCAAAAGAATTTATCACCACCGGAATTTTACGAAAAGTGCCAAACTTTATTTAGTACAATTATGACGTATGTGACCTTGCATGAGCCCATATCTACTACCATCGAGGCCAAGCGGGCACTATATAAAAAATTAACCCTACAGGCATTCGTTCGTGGCCTAAAAGAACCTTTAGGCTCGCGTATTAGGTGCATGCGACCCGACACCATCGAAAAGGCCCTCGAGTTTGTGCACGAGGAAATTAACACCATGTACTTACAGCAGCGTAATGACCATTTGCCGGAGCGGAGACCTGTGCAGTCTACGTCTTCATTTAATCCCAGTACGTATCAGATTAAGCCATTTAATTTGCATACTCCACAGCCAGTCACTTTTTCAGCGCCGTTTAATCAGCCCGGTCCCTCCAAAAGTTTTTATCAGCCACAACCGCCAAGGCCAATGCAAGCTTGGGGACCCCAAGTGCCTTTCAATCGCGGTCCCACGCGAACCCAACAAATGTTAAGCGCACCCCCGCCTAACCATAGGCCCCAGAGCAACGTGTTCCGATTGCCTCAACAAAGGCCTAGTTACACGCCCATTAATAATGGCCCTAAGCCCATGAGTGGTGTAAGCCACTTTGTTCCTAAACCTATGCCGAGACCTTCGACAGGACATGACTGGACTCAGCAAGGAAATCCACCTCCCAGTAACTACTTTAAGACTCGTGAGATGAATGTTAACGAAGTAGACTTTTACGACTATTATGAATACCCCGACTATGCCTATAATGACTATTACGACCAGTTCTACCCTGTACCTTACAATTACGAACCTGTGTATGAGCCACTAGCTCATAGTGATTATGTTCCTGTGCACGTAGAGGAACATCAGAATGTGCCTGAAGGAACATCTGCCCAAGGAACGTCTGCTGAAGGCCAGGATTTTCATACAGCCCCGAAATCAGACAAACCAAAATAGAGATTAACTTACAAACCCAGAGACAACTTCCATTCATTCAGATTGCTAATCCACCCATTAAACTATTAGTAGATACCGGGGCGAACCTATCTTTTATTAGCCCGAACGTTGTAGAAAGATTTTATCATCATATCCAGTGTAATTATGAGCCTTTCGAAGTCACTAACATCCACGCGACAACTCGTAATAATTATTCCATTACTATACCGTGCTTCCCGGAATTCGGAGAAACCTGTAACATTACCCTATACATTTACAAGTTCCACAATTATTTTGACGGCTTAATAGGCTTAGACTTACTAGAAAAGTTAGAGTCTAATATAGATCTAAAGAATAAGGTTCTTGTTACACGTAACTCATCTAATCCCTTGCGAATGTATGATTCACGTAATTGTAATCTTTACGAGGACATAGTACCCGCTAATTCATCCAAATTAGCTAGAGTCCCCATTAATCTACATGATGGTGACGTAATAATATCAGAGCAGACTATTTCCAATTGCACTATTCGCGACTGTGTTACTTCTGTTAAAAATAACCGTGGCATCATAGAAATAACTAATCCAACTAAACATGATGTAGTTTTCTCAATGGACAGGCCAGTTACCGCGGAACTTTTTAACGAGCAAAGCGCGACCATCTATCAGCCTAGCGATCGCGTATCCGAGGTATTATCAAAACTCCGCACTGACCATCTGAATCCTGAAGAACGAGCCAACCTAGAATCTCTTTGTGCACAATATGCTGACGTTTTCTATATCGATGGTGAACCTCTAACTTTCACCAATAAGATAAAGCATAGTATTCATACCACCGACGAATTACCTGTCTATACTAAGACCTATAGATATCCCTTTGTTCACAGACAGGAAGTTCAGGATCAGATTAGCAAAATGTTAGACCAGGGGATAATCCGTCCCTCGCAGTCAGCCTGGAGCTCACCCATCTGGGTAGTTCCAAAAAAATCTGATGCGTCCGGAAAGACTAAATGGCGCATAGTCATTGATTTTCGTAAGGTCAACGAGAAAACCCTCGATGACAAGTACCCAATCCCCAATATTAATGACATCTTAGATAAACTTGGTAACTGTCATTACTTCACAACTCTAGACCTTGCAAGTGGATTTTACCAGGTAGAAATGGACCCAGCCGATATTCACAAAACGGCCTTCAATGTAGAACATGGGCACTTTGAATTTTTACGCATGCCCATGGGTCTCAAAAATTCTCCATCCACGTTTCAACGCGTGATGGATAATGTCCTCAGGGACCTCCAAAATGTCATATGTCTCGTATATCTCGATGACATAGTCGTTTTTAGTGTTTCCTTACAGGAACACATGGTAAATTTAGAAAAAGTATTCAAGAGATTAAGGGAATCAAACTTTAAGATCCAGATGGATAAGTCGGAATTTTTAAAGCTTGAAACTTCATACTTAGGTCACGTAATAAGTAAGGACGGTATTAAGCCTAACCCCGATAAGATCATCGCCATCCAGAAATTCCCTATTCCTAAGACAGCTACCGAGATCAAACGCTTTTTAGACCTGTTAGGATACTATAGGAAATTTATTCCTGACTTTGCGCGCATTACGAAACCCATGACGCAATGTCTCAAGAAAGGTTCTAGGATCACCTTCAATGACCCTAACTACATCGACTGTTTTGAAAAGTGCAAATTACTACTGACTAACGACCCTATACTGCAGTACCCTGACTTTTCTAAGGAATTTGTGCTTACGACTGACGCATCTAACTTTGCCATAGGAGCTGTCCTTTCTCAAGGACCTATAGGACAAGATAAGCCCTTAGCATACGCGTCCAGGACATTAAACTCCAGTGAGATTAACTATAGTGTAATCGAGAAGGAGTTATTAGCCATAGTTTGGGCTACTAAATACTTTCGTCCATACTTGTTTGGGAGAAAGTTTAAGATAGTTACAGACCATAAACCCTTACAATGGGTTATGAGCCTTAAAGAACCAGGCTCCAGACTCACACGTTGGAGACTTAAGTTGAGTGAATACAATTTTACTACAGTATACAAGCAAGGCAAAAAGAACACTAACGCCGACGCATTGTCCCGCATTGAAATCAACAACGAGGACGCTATGTCCATAGCGGTAAATGTATCTAAAAAGCCTCACTCAACAGCAGGTTCTGAAACACTGACAGCCCCTACAAACAACCCTGACATACTCGACAACTCTGACACAGCAACTGTTCACACTAGTAACGAAGCCCCTATTCTAGAAGTGCCAATATCAGACGAACCCTTAAATAAATTCAGTAGACAAATCTGTTTTGTACTTGTAGGCGATATTAAAAAACGACCGACAGTGAGTAAGCCATTTGAAACGCATACCCGAACTACCATTCAACTATCTGAGTCTAACCTGACTAACGACGTTATTAATGCAGTTAAAGAATATGTGAACCCTAAAGTCAAAACCGGTTTAATCATCCATCCTCCTCTTGCTATGTATAAAATAATCCCCATAATTCAAGACAACTTCAAAAGCTCTTCAATGAACATGGTTCTAACTAAAGTTGAATTAGAGAATGTTAAAGACTACCTGCGTCAACAAGACATCATAAAGAAATACCACGAAGGTAAAACAAATCATCGCGGTATCACTGAATGTTACTAAGCCCTATCTTCTAAATTCTACTGGCCTAAGATGAAAGAACACATCTCCAAGTACATTAATGAGTGTACTATCTGTGGTCAGGCTAAGTACGACCGTCACCCCATCAAGCAAAGATTTAACATTGTACCACCCCCTAGTAAACCTTTTGAAATTATCCATCTAGATCTGTTCACAGCTCAAACAGAGAAATTCCTTACCATTGTAGACGCTTTCTCTAAGTATGCACAAGCTTATCACCTTAGAGATAGCACCGCCTTAAGTGTAGTACAAGCTCTACTTGTATTTTGCACCCACCATGGGGTCCCATTGACTATTGTCACGGACGGAGGCCCTGAATTCACAAATCAGATTTTCTTAGAATTCAACCGAGTTCATAAAATTATTCACCATAAAATATTAGCGCATTCCCCTAACGACAATGGCATAGTAGAAAGATTCCATTCTACCATTTTAGAACATCTTAGGTTATTGAAATTAGAGAGACGAAATGAACCAGTCGTTAATCTTATGCCTTATGCCATCTTAGCGTACAATAGTTCGATCCATAGCTTCACAAAATGTAGACCCTTGGACTTGATAACTGGACACTTTGACCCTCGAGACCCAATAGATATTGACCTATCTGAACACTTACTGCAACAGTACTCACAAGACCATAGGAAACGAATGGGTCAAGTATACGACCTTATTAACCAGACATCCTTACATGACAGGACACAACTGACTGAAACCCGTAACAGGGACAGAGAACCCGAGAAGGACTATACCCCTGACCAGCAAATCTTTGTACGCAATCCCATGGCGTCTCGACAGAAGTTAGCCCCGCGTTATACGCAAGATACTGTACTCGCAGATCTTCCAATCCACATCTATACGAAGAAGAAACGCGGTCCAGTAGCAAAATCTCGCCTTAAGCGAAGTCCTAAAGATCCCACTTTGTTACAGGATAATACTATGGCTGATGACCCTACATCCGGCCCAAGGACAAGAGATAACAGTTGAATCACTTGACAATGGACCAGGACTACTTCCCTTCAAATTAGGAGCGGCAAAGATCGTTGCCCATTTCCATTCTTTCCTAAGTCATATAGATTTAGAGAATATCCATCTTCAAATTGAAGTGGTAAAAACACAGATGGCTGAATTAAGTCCCATAGTTAACAATAAAACCTTATTCCTATTCGACCCTCATCTGAAACATCTCAATAGTAAAATCAATTTAATTACTAGTAAAATTAGTATGTTTGAATCAACTCGTAGTAAAAGAGGCCTTATCGACGGTTTGGGTTCTGTAATAAAATCAATTTCTGGTAATTTAGACTACACCGATGCACTTAAATACGAAAACGCCATAAACACCTCACGTAATAATGAGCATAAATTAGAATTAGAAATTAATAACCATGTTAGTTTAAATAGTAAATTTATTTCACGTAGCTCTCAAATAATAGATAGTATAATTTCAAATCAAGATAAGATGAGTAAAGCACTAAACTTAATTTTGGAAAGTAACGCTAATAGGGATACAGATTTAATTAAATACGCCCATCTGGCCCAACATCTGTTAATCTTAGGAGATAATGTAGAAGATCTTTATGAAGAATTACGAAGTTTAGAGAACACCCTAACATTTATTCGTGCGTCGAGTACCCCGTACTCTTTATTTAATTTAGATGAAATTAAGTATATGTTAGGTAAATTAAGGATTTTATACGCTAATGACGAAATCCTTGACGTAGAAATTAGGCATTTTTATGAAATAATTAAACTAGGTTACTTCTATTCTAATAAGCAGATAGTAGTAGTTATAAAAGTCCCGATAGTTGTTTCCTCCACATATAATTTGTACAAACTTTCCCTTGTTCCTAACAGAAACCACGAAACTCTTATACCACCCTCACCTTTCGTAGCACTCTCTAGCTCGGACTCTAGGTACATAGAGACAGAATGTCCGAAGGTAAACTCCATATATCTCTGTGAGTCAACAGCCAACCTACAAATCCAGAGCAAACCAGATTGTATCCAGCATCTCATAGTCCATCAAGAACTTCAACCCAGCTGCAAGCTGACACCCGTAGCTCTCACCACCGAAGCCCTGGAAACCCTGGACGACAAGCATTATACCTTAAGTTTTCCTGAACCAACAAAAGAGAAGATGTCTTGCGGTCAAGAACAGTACCGGACCCTACGAGGCAGCTATTTGGCAATCATCCCCCACAACTGTAACCTGAGAACACCCGCCTTCACCATCTCCAACACTGACGACCACATCAAAGGACATGTCGTGAAGATCACTGAGATGCCCCTAAACAACGAGTCGAGGCCTGAAAATTATCCGAAGCTCATCCTAAATTCGCCAAATCTACAAAAACTTCACACGCTTAGCAACGAGATCGCGACGCAACTGCCTGTACATTTAGATGACGTCACCGATCCCGTCATTTACCACACTACTATACCCATGTACCTCGCACTATCCGGTACATGCGCACTCATCGCCACTCTAATCTATCGTCGGCTACGCATAAGAAAAGCATCCAGAGAAATCACAGAAAACTTCAACAGCAACCCTGAAGTCGTCTACGCAATCCCACCACCACGCACTATCAACCCGAGCCAAATAAGGATTGACTCTGGATGTCTACCAGCGACCATCTTGAACAAGTCCATCGATACTCGCTGTTCTACGGGGGGAGGTGTTACGCATGGTCAACCTTAATAGATCGCTGCATCGGCATACCTGCATATACATTGCACACGGCACCTACGGGCACGAAACGCAAGCTCAGCATAACGTGACCAATTGACGTCAATCGAACCTTTCCATAGAAACATAAAAACGTGGAGCGGCACTTTTGGATCTGACATCGACCAATTGACACTTTAATATAATTAGTCGTAATTTCAATACTTTGTAATACAGTAATAAATTAGTTTATTAAAATAAATTTGCATTTTTTTGGATCCTCCGGTTGCACCCATCGTAATTAGTGTGTAAACGGCCGGTGGTGATGCTCCATTCGAGCCGCAGGTAAGTCACCCATTACAGGTACCTTAGGCGTAGCTTTTCTGATTCTACACAGCATGCATCTACTAGCTACGTACTTTACCGTAGGACGTAACTTTATAATCCAATATTTTTCTTTCAGGTTGTTGACGGTGGTTTCTTGGTTGCCGTGCGCGCACTTGACATGATTGTGCTTTACCAACAATCGAGTCACTTGGTGCCGCCCATCCAGGATAATAGGCCTTTTTGTTTCAGATGACACGTCCGGCGCAGCATCAATACGACCACTGACGCGGAGAAGCCCATTCTGGTCCAGGATAGGAGACAAGGTAAGTAGCTTGCTACTCTTATCAATAGTTTTATGCTTACCTAAAGCAGCAATCTCATTAGCGAAGGAGTCCCGTTGCGCCTGCTTAAACAGTAACAACTCTGCTCGCTCCATCATGTCGCCGTTGACGTCACCCGTCTGCTTCCTACACTTAGCAATAAACCGTAACACCGCACAAGCAGCACGCTTCAACCTCAACCAGGAAGAAAAACGCTCAGGATCAGGAATAGGTAAGTGACATTTATTATTATCATCTGTTGCGACATAAACATATTCTGACTGTATGTTCACGGGTTCCAAGATGTGCGGCGGCCAAGAGGACTCAGCACCGCGAAGAAAGGTAGGCCCTAATAGCCAATCAGTCTCAAACACTTGAGTATCGTAGGCCTCCCTGGTTGCGACATCCGCAATATTTAATTTAGTTGGTACATACCTCCACTCGTCACTGCACGTCAACTCGTCTATTTCACCCAACCGGTTTGCTATAAACGTTTTATAAGAACGCGTACTATCGCCGATCCAATGTAAAACGGTTGTTGAGTCGCACCAAAAGTACTTACGAGTCGGACGCAACTTAGATTCGCGAACTATTGTATCCGCTAACCTTGCAGCGAGTACCGCGGCTTGCAGCTCCAAAAGGGGCACTGTAGTCGGTTTCACAGGTGCCACTCTGCACTTACTAGCTATAAATGCAACGAAAGCAGTTCTATCACATTCCCAACGCCAGTAAGCAACAGCACACATTGCCTTCACAGAAGCATCACTAAAAACATGCAGCTGTAAATTATTATAATCAAACGTACTCATCGTAGCGCTTGTAACAGCCGTCGTAGCGAGCGAGGCGGGCGTAGGCCCCTCGTAGCACACAGCCGATCGGGCATTGTCCGATGATGCGCATACAGACATACACGACAAATAGCACCTAGGAATTTTAACATTAGATATCACCTTAAATAAGCCAATCCAGGATAACCACTTGCGGAATATTTCATCCGGTATTTTCTCGTCCCAGCCGAGATTAACACGCCGTGTATCCTGAAGTAATATTTTCCCTTGTATGGTAAAAGGAGCTAAAAAGCCAAAAACATCGAAAATAGACATAACTACTTGCAGTAAAATTCTTTTAGTAGGTATTTCCGTACCTTTCAATATGTCGACCCGAATGCGTTTCAAGGTTAGATCAAAACAAAGTACATCATCTTGTGGGAACCACAATAATCCGAGCGTGCGTTCGTACTGCTGCACACCTGTCTTAACGCGGTGATCGAACCTGTATCCTTCTGCAGCGGCTGAACCCAACAATTCCTTAGGAACGCTGTCCAATACAGCGGTACTGTTGCTCGCCCAGTTGCATATGTGAAAATTTCCCTGCTTGTGAATATTAATAATATTTTTCACCATTTTTATTGCAGTCTCGTTGTCCGGCAGACTATCTAAATAATCATCCATATAGTGCTGCTCACACACTGCAGCGACAGCCTCCGGCATAGTGGACGCAAACCTTAATGCATTTTTGTTTTTGACAAACTGTGCGATAAATGGAGAACAATTTGCACCAAATATGAGTGAAGTCATCGCAAACGTACCTACCTCTTGATTGGGATGATTCCGCCATAAAAACCTCAGAGCATCTTGATCCTCAGGTTGAATTTTAACTCTTAGGAACATGTCTTTAATGTCCCCAGCCACAGCAATTCTGTTCTCTCTGAAACGTACCATAATGCCAAACAGTGATACGAGTAGGTCAGGACCTTTATGAAAATAATCATTTAAGCATATACCATTCACTTTAGCCGCTGCGTCAAACACTAATCGCAACTTTTTCTTATTAGGGTTATCTACTCCAAAATGGGGCAAATACCAAGTTCTCGAACTTGTGGACTTGCTTGCATTTCTCCATAGGCTTAGCATATCCGTTAGAAAATAAATGATCAACTCGTTCTATGTACCTTTGAGAATATTCACAATTAGCGGACATCTTCTTCTCGACACCTTTCAATCTTCTTAAAGCTGCAGGATAACTGTCAGGCATTTTACAGTTCTTATCTTTCCAGGGTATCCCGACTTGCCACTTACCATCAACCAGAACTGCAGATTGCTCCAGCTGAGCAAGCGCTTCAACATCATTGAGGTTCTGGCGAGGCTTGGCTGACACACCTAGCGAGTCAATAGCAAAATAATGACGAACCTGCTCTTGGATGTCCCTCAGGTGGCGTTGTGTTTAATTTATGTTACAACATCTAAGTTTATCTTTTATCTTTAACAAATGTGGATATTTATTACAATCAACAATAGTTAAATTTTGTCTAGGCAAATTCAATTCTTTTACACTGCGTACAGAAATATCATGAACATTGCTATTGTTTACATCACTTATGCGTAAATTTACAACTACTGCTTCACATAGTAGTTCATCGCCTTTCCAGGCGCCGCACACGCGTAAAGTTTCCGAATGGCCACGGAGGCCGGCCCGCGCCGCAAGATCACTGCTTATCAACGATACGGTCGACCCATCGTCTAGTAACGCGGTTGCACTTATTATAAAGCCACTGGGTGTATGAAAATTTACGGGCACGACTTTTAATAATGCTTTATTGGCACTCGCGACGTTCATCACTGTTTCACTACTATTCGTCGCTGTAGTCGTAGAACTCGGCTCATACGGCGCGTCGCCGCCGACATCGCGCTCGCATCCCGTCGCTTCAGCGGGTTGGCCACTCTGGGCCTTATTCTTGGTCACATAATGCAGCAACCGATGATGCGCGCCGCCACAGCCATCCACATCGCAAGCGGGTGCGGGGCAGTTTTCACTGCGATGTTTATCTGTCAAGCACTTAAAGCAAACACCGTGACGTTTTACAAACCGCCAGCGCTCCTTCCGCAATGCCTTTTTGAACTTTTTGCATTCAGTGAGTTTATGGGGCCCACTTTCACAACACCAGCACTTGTTGTCTGCAGTAATTAACACTGCGTGAGTTGCGTGGATTTGTTTAGTATTACCTTGTTTACGGTAACCATTGGGGTTGAAAACAAACACTGATGCCTTCGAAATTTTCACCGCTTCTTCCTCCAAGAATTCCGATAACAATAGGAGTTTGGGTTTGCTATCATTGTTCGTGTGCGAGTGACTGTAGTCCGCCCATTTTGATATGAGAATGGTGGGTAATTTAGACAAAATTACAGAGATAACACTGGATCCTTTAAGATACTCGTCTTGTCCAATGGCTAATACTGCGGCAACGAAGTTCTTGATTTTCACAGAGAATTTCACAATCTCTTTATGATACTCCAGACTCATAGGTTGCATTTTCCTTATGTCATGCATAATTTTCCCAATAATGATATCTGGGTTCCCGAATTGTAGCTCCAGGGATTGCATCACGTCAGCTGGCGATGCAGAACCGATGAATAGGGCGGATACTGCTTCCTTTGCCGCGCCGTGCAGACACTTGCGCAGCCTCAAAAGATTTTCTTGCTCGCTGAACTTACATACCTTCGTCGAGTCGTAGTACGCTTGCCGAAACTGTAACCACTCCAACGGGTCGCCCGAGAAAGATGGTAGGTCCCGCGGTGTACTCATGCGGCTCAGCATGTTGGCGTGCGCGCCGCCAGAGGTGGCGACCGCAGCCAGGTCCTTGAGTGCAGCAGCTAACATAATTATGAACTGTGGTACCGTCGGCGCTCGCGCCTGCGGACTGCGCGGGTCGCGGCGGCAGCGGCTGGTCCAGGCCTCCCAGGGGTGTAGCAGCTCGTTGGAGAGCCGGGGCCTCCAACTCCTGGTGACTGCGCTCCAGCCACCTCTCAACTCGTGCGTCTTCTTCAGCCTGTGAGACGCCCATCAAATCGTCCTTCGATTGGTGTGAACTGTCATCTAGGTTAGCCAAGTCGGCAGCTAATCTTTTCTCGATTAGTGCTTTCTCCTGTGCAGCTCTGCGTTCCAAAATTTTTCTAGCTTTCGCTAACACACCCGACTTCACAGTTGAAATTGATTTTGCGGATTTTGCAGAAAAATTCGCCGCAGTCATTTTGTTGACAGCGCTCGGAGTCATGTCGTCACGTGGTGCGTGCGATTGCAATTCAACTTGTTCATCTTCAACTTTTTTTACAATATTGTAAGACTCACCCAAAGGTTCCTTCATATTTTTCCGGCTCGCGCTGCGTGTGTTCATGCTTCTCTCCTGGGTTTTCGGCGGCCTCCGAAACATGAGTAGAAGAGAAGTTAGATCCGGGTCGAGGGACCAACTTTGTAGCCAATCGGAGACTCGGAAAGGGTAGAAGGATTAAAAATGCAAGACTTCAGTAGACAATGGAAGGCAGGAGAAAGTATAGCATCTGGTGGTTGCCCGTAGGAGCCAAAACAAATGTGACCGCTCCCAATGACGGTCGGGAACAACTGAAAAACTGCGCAAAGAAAGACGCGCGGCGCGAGCGGCCGTACCCCTCACGCGCCCCGCCAACCCTTCAATGACTGCGGACAGCACCGAATGCTAACCCTCTTCCGTCTTCATATTTATTTACAAGAAATAAACACAAAAATTACAAAATATGTCATTCACATATTAAACAAATGGACAACTAAGGTTTTATTTTACCAATATTCAAAACAAACAGTACAATTTATATTTCCTTAAAGCAAAGTAAGTTCGCGTCGCTAACACTTGTCAATCAATTATCGGATCATTTTTTTTATATTGCAAGTAAACGAAGTAAAAGCATCTTTGAAGCAGTATGTAAAGATTTAGGACCGATTCAGGAAATATGTGAAAACATTTGAAAAAGTTATGGGAAGAAATAACCTAACCCTAAATATGTCCAGATACCCTATTTTCTTTCTTTATTTTGCAATTATTAAAAAACCTGTAGATATAGGCAATAATTATTTTCAATTTGTTAATATCTGAATAATATGAATACAAACTGAAATCTTTATTTGGCTCAGAAGTCAATGTAATATTACAAAGCTTAAGTTCAGGAATTTCCATAAAAAAAATTATATTTGTAGATTCATGTGTGTAATTTTTATCATTATATTATTAGAGTTCATTTACACTTACATTACAATGGGTCATGCTAACTACATTGATATCCAAACTTATGGTTTGAAAACTGGTCAGGTATATTTTCTGCCACACCATCCAGTATTAAACGAAAATAGCAGTACTACAAAATTAAGAGTCGTTTTTGATGGCTCAATAGCTACAAATTTTGGTTTTTCTTCAAATGACACGTTGCTCAATGGGCCATACATCCAAAATGAGTTATTTAATATACTAATTTTGTTTATTTTTTGTACAGTTATTTAATATACAGATTACATAAATATGTCTTATTTACTGACATTCAGAAATGTTTAGAGAAGTTAACTTCAACCCAACACACTGTATACTTTAAAGTATATTGTGGAGAGATGCACCACAAAAGGAAATACAGTGTGTACAATTGCAAACAGTCACCTATGGTCTTAAAAGCTCAACATTTTTAGCCACAAGATGTTTAAACGGGTTAGCTTTCAGATTTGCACACATTTACCTTGAAGGTGCACACATATTATTGAATCATTGTTATGTGGATGACATTTGTACCGGTAGCAACTATTTACAAAAATTACTTGATATGAAAAACCAATTAATTGCCATTTTAAACCTTGGTGGTTTTAAACTTCACAAATGGAGTTCAAACAGTGAGCATATATTAGGTGACATTCCTAGTGCTTTACAGATTTCAAATGATTTATGCAAAAGTGATGATCAATATGTGAAGACCTTGGGTATCAAATATAACACTCAAACGGACATATTGAACATTTCCTGTCCCCAAACAGAGATGTTAGATGTTTACACCAAGCGTCAGACGTTAAGTTTCATTAGCAAACTCTTTGACCCATTGGGTCTAGTAGGAAGGTCCAATTATTGTACTTGCAAAAATACTCATGCAAAAAACATGGTTAGAAAAGTTTTCATGGGACTCACCATTGCCACGTAACTTAAATAATAAATTTAGGAGTTTTGTTGAGAATTTAGCAAAAACAGGTTGTATTCAAGTAAAAAGAAATATTGACACCCAAAACTCAAAATTTATTGAACTAATAGGTTTTGCAGATGCCTCTCAGAAGGCTTATGGTTGTTGTTTTTATTTAAGAACTATTGACAGCAATGGACAAGTAAATATTGACTTGTTATGTGCAAAGTCAAGGGTAAATCCCATAAAATCATTAACCATACCAAGATTAGAGTTAAATAGTGCTTTGATACTAGCAAAACTGTCTAAAAAGTTGTATGATCAACTAATTAAAAAAAAAACCACTCAGGTACATTTATATGTAGATTCTCAAATTGTTCTTGCTTGGGTCAACACAGAGCCCGCAAAATTGTCAGTATATGAAATAAACAGAGTTAAAACTATCTGTGATCTTACACAAAATGCCTCATGGTCATATGTAAATACCGTCACAGATTACTTATTAGTTACTACGTAATACCGTTGAGAATCCTGCAGACTGTTTGTCTAGGGGTATAGAACCTCACTTACTTAAAAACAAAGAGTTATGGTGGCATGGACCACAATTTTTACATGATAAAAATTACACAAATGAATCTACAAATATAAAAATTCTTATGGAAATTCCTGAACTTAAGCTTTGTAATATTACATTGACTTCTGAGCCAAATAAAAATTTCAGTTTGTATTCATATTATCCAGATATTAACAATTTGAAAAGAATTATTGCCTATATCTACAAGTTTTTTAATAATTGCAAAATAAAGAAAGAAAATAGGGTATCTGGACATTTGAAAATAAAAGAACTTCAATTTGCACTCAAAATAATAATTAGACAAGATCAAAATAAACATTTTAATCAAGAAATGACTTGTCTCATGTCCAAGAAACCAATTAAATCCAATTTAAAGGCATTTTTAGATGGAATAGGTATCCTCAGAGTAGGAGGTAGGTTACACAATGCTAACATACCTTATGATCAGAAATATCCTATCATATTACCTAATAAATCATTCATTAGACGTTTAATAATTAGTAATGAACACAAATGTTTATTACATGATGGCAAAAAGTTGACCCTAGCCAGTTTATGTCAAAGGTTTTACCTAATTAATGGACTTAGAGAAGTCAAAGGGATAATTCACAAATGTTTAGTTTGTTTCGAACTGAGAGCCAAGGCATCAGAGCAAATGATGGGATCTCTGCCTTCAGACTGGGTGACCCCCAGCAGACCTTTTGAAAAGGTAGGCATTGACTATGGCGGTCCATTTACAATAAAATTACACCGTGTTAGAAAGCCACTAATTTTAAAGGCATACATGGCATTATTTGTTTGTTTCACAACAAAGGCCATTCATATTGAGTTAGTATCAAGTCTAACAACTGAATGTTTTTTACAGGCATTAAAAAGATTTAGTTTTCGTCGCAATAAACCTTCTTGTTAATTGTGACAATGGTACTACCTTCGACATTCTCGTCCGTGCATTAGTCTAAGACAGACCTGTTTTACGTTGTTACGAAAATCTCAAAGTACAAATCGAGTCGTTGTTTCATAAGTGATAAGCTACAATTGCCATTGAAGACTGTGTTAACATACGCAAATTTTAACTTGAATTCGTTTTGACCACCTTATAGTAAAGGCAAAATTGTCAGATAAAAATGCAGTGTACTCCAAAATCTGGACAGTCTCGTCGTATCCGGATTTGTCTAAGGTTACACCAGATCAGGATATTATGCAAAATGTCAACATAAGGAAGCGAAAAAACCCTGAACAGGAAATCAATCAAAAAGGATCTTAAAAAACAACTTGTGGAGTCTTTCAAGCAAATGATGAATACTGAGGTTGGCGTGATTAAGCAACAAAATAGCCAAATACTTGAGTCAAATTCGCAGATTATTAAACTTCTTGAACAGAATGCTGAAAATTACAGAGAAATAGCTGGTAGGGTACAAAACCTTGAAACTAAATACGAAGCGGAAAATATACGGGTTGCTAATTTGGAATTTCAATTGAATGAATTACAAAAGCAACTTATCAAGAATACTGTTGAAATAAGGCATATTATCTCGCGATGATAAGGGAAATGTGTATGAAATAATTAAGAACATATACAATACTCTAAATTTACCGCCTATCGATGCAACAACAAATATATAGAGAAGAGGTAAATTTAATGGTCCAATCATTGTCGAGTACAAAGAAGCCAAAAAGAAAGGAACAATTATTAAAGCTGCTAAAAAGTATAACTCCGAGAACAAGGAAAGACCATTGAATACAGAATTGTTGGGGTTTAGAGGCATAATTTCGCGAGTTTACTTATCTGAAGCACTAACACCATTGTCAAAAAAGATGTTGGCAGCAGCTCGAGAACTAGTGAAGAATGGAATGTACAAGTACTGCTGGGTATCCCGAGGAAATATCTTGGTTCGCAAGGAAGAGGGTCAGTCTGCCATAGTCATTAAAACCCTGAATCAGATCCAAGATTTAGCAACACAATGACTGTCTAATGGTATCTTTTCCATCAAATTACGTTTTACTTTTTTACGTTTTTTAATTAATTACGTATTATTTAGCGTTATTTTTGGCAGTTGTTCTTCTACATTAGTTCTTCTTCTTAGTTAGTTAGTTACTTTATAGTTCTTAGTTCATGATGTCACACACCATTTTATTACAATTATTGTTATTTTTTGTGACCGGTTTTATATATATATATATTCATTACTATCGTGATGTTTATTGTGTATGCATTTATTTTATACTGTTTTTATTCATCACATTACTATTTTATTATAATATATTTATATGCTCCATGTCCGTTGATAAACTAATGTTTTATCTACTACTACTGTCACGAACACCAGAAACTATATCCCTCAGCCAAAATTATTGTATCCTTAATATATTTATTTTTAACAATGTGTAACAATATAGAGGATGTTATCGCCGATGTTGAGAATAATATCAACACTAGTGATTCGTTTTTGGTTGGGGATCCGGAGTCATTTCTGCAATATAGAATTAATATTGAACGATCTCTTAAAATAATTGTACAGAACATTCGAAGTATACACAAACATTTTGAGAATTTTAAACTTTTTATGGCGAGTAGTAATATAGACTACGACATTATTATTCTAACTGAGTGTTAGTTACAAAATTAAGACTTAATTAGAACAATACGGTTCTTACCACACTGAGAAACATATCAATCAGAATAGTGGTGTGGTTGTATATGTAAAAAGTAATTTGGCAAATATCATAGTGTATGAACCCAATATTGCAGATGCAGATTGTTTAGTCGTTTTTAAAAAAAAAAAAACGTTGCCCCACACTATCGTGGGTGCGTTTACAAACATATAAACTCACATACACAACACCCAGAGCCGGAACAAGTATCTGTAGATCATACAAATATTTGTCCCGTGCGGGAATCTAACCCGCGACACGCAACGCAGCAGTCAATCGCTCAACCACTGCGCCAACCGTGCGCCCAAATAGTTGAAATAGATAAAACAAACGCTTTTATTAGTTTGTATAGATCACCATCTTTTATCTCATTAACCAATTTTCTTTGTTCTTTAGACGAGCTTTTAATTAAACTGAAACAAATAACTAATATGTATTTAACTGGTGACATCAATATTGATATTGGTACCGATAACGATGAATCAAAATCTGATGAGTATTTGGATCTTCTTGCAACCCATTGTCTCTTACCTAGTCATTTTCTTCCTACTCGTCTTAACAAATGTATTGATCACTGTTTTGTTCGGTCTAATTCTAAAATGTTGACTGTGATTTGTGAGTCATCTGTGACTGATCATAGCAGCTTATATTTGAATATATCTTTATCGCAACAAAGTACTATTTACAACAAACATAAACAAACTTAATTATGATATGACTAAAACCCTAATTAATGAAATTGATTTTTTAAGTATAACATCTTTGGGCGACCCTAATAATGCAACTGAAATGTTTATAAAAATTCTATCTGAAATAATTAAGAAAAGCACGCAAATAACGGAAATACCAAACAGGCAACAAACTCGTCAACAATGGATAACACCCGAATTATTACGCTGTATGAGATTTAGAGAAACATTACATAAAAGACACTTAAAATCACCATAAAAATATTCTAAATAAATTAAAAAATTAACACGATAAACCTAACTTATATGATAGTAAAAATGACATAAAAAGACTTGGAACGTTATAAAACGTGTATGTAATTTGAATGTGTTGGATAAATCTAAAATACCATATGAATTATTAAATATTAAGTCGACACCGCAGGAATCAATTGATTATGCTAATAACTTTTCCGTTAATGTGGGTGCTAAACTTTCAAACAGCATTTTACAGAAATTAAAAATAACTGAAGATGATATAGTCAAAGATTTTAAGTATAATCACACTCCATTGAACTCATTCATGCTTTTGGAAACAGATGAACTAGAGGTACACAAAATAGTTATGTCACTGAAGAATACTAATACTACTGGTTGGGACGGCATATCATATCTATTTAAAACAAAATATATAAATATACTAATAACACCACTAACGTATTTACTGAATTTGTGCTTGTCTTCGGGCAGGTTCCCAAACGCACTGAAGGGACTCCATTGTTGTACCTATATTCAAATCGGGGGAAAAAGACAGTATCTCTAACTATCGCCCGATTTCACTACTGCCTACTTTGGCCAAAAATTTTGAAAAAGTAATGAACCACAGATTAGTAAATTATTTAGAGAAAAACAATATTTTGTCCAAAAATCAATATGGTTTTAGAAAAAACAAATCGACTGTGGATGCTGTGGAGGATTTGGTTACCAATATAGCTGGGCATCTTGATTGCAAAAAGAAATGCATAGGAGTATATTTAGATTTGGCCAAGGCTTTTGATACTGTCTCAATTTCTTTACTGATTCGTAAATTGGAGTATATAGGCATCAGGGGGATGCCACTGGAACTTTTTAAAGATTATCTCAGTAACAGGACACAAACATTAAAAATCGGAGATATTACTAGCTCGAAATTAAAAATAAATTTTGGAGTTCCTCAAGGATCGGTGCTTGGGCCTACCTTGTTCCTAATATATGTTAATAATTTATGTGATACTGAATTGCCTGAATCAAAAGTCATCATTTGCTGACGATACGGTAATTTTATTTCAACACTCAACATGGACAAAAGTCAAAACATCAGCTGAGAATGGACTCCGAAAAATAATAAATTGGCTTGACTGCAATTTACTCACGTTAAATTTAAATAAAACTAAATATATAACTTTTAGCATCAAAAACAATCTACAGCTACCTTCTGATTTCCTATTGAGAGCGCACTCTTCTGATTGTTCTCTTCTTGTTGGAGATCGCGATTGCCATATTTTATCTGAAACTAATAGTACTAAATACCTCGGTATTGAAATTGATAGAAATTTGAATTGGAAACCACATATCAGTAATCTTAAATCTAGAATTCGCAAACTAATACCTATTAAAAAAAAAAAGAAACCTGAGAGACAGAAAGACTAACAGAATGGTTTACCTGGCTTTATGTCAATCAATCGCTACTTACGGTATCGCTGCCTGGAGTGGTGCACGAAAAAGTACACTTATAAAAATTGAGCGTGCCCACAGGTGTATTCTAAAAGTTATTAATTTCAAACCCTTTAGATACTCTACGTCGAAATTATATGAAGAGTTTGGAGTCCTCAATATTCGTCAACTTTACATTAAAAGTATTGTTCTGAGACAACACTTCTGCCAAAGACCTAAGATTCAATCCATTAGAAGATCACATGAAGTTTATAAGGTTCCTTCATGCAGGACTTCTTTTGCTCAGTGTTTTTCTTACTTCCTGGCCCCGTTACTGTACAATCGCATAAGTAAGGTTACTACCTTTAAAGACATGACAAGCTATAATTGCGGGAGGGCACTGGATGAGTTTCTGAGTAGTTTAGATTATGAACGGACAGAAAAATTTATACAAATATGCAAGTAAATTATATGTATTCTTATTACATAAATTAACAAAATATATATGCGCACATTTTTTTTTACATTAATCATTAATTAATTAATTCCATTAATCTGTTTATGTATATATGCATGTGTGTGTATGGGTGCTATACTGGTACATTCATACGGCTGTGTTGATTTAATTTAAGATTGGTATGTTGTTTGAAAATTCCATGTACTACTACTGTTTAATATGAGTTTATTATGAAAGTAGCTTAACTACTGTTAAGTAACATTGTTTTCTATTTATAGGCTGATAATAATATTTATGGTTAGTTATAAGTCATGTTGTCTGATATTTTTGCATGTACTACTTGTTTACGCCAAACATCATTAGTCGTTATCGCATCTTTTTTATTCTTTTTATGACCATAAACAATGGAGAACGGTCCTTATGTCAATTAACTTTCAGCCGGTTTTCTAGAGCGAGAATCCTTACCTTGCCGTAACACAGTCTTTGACTAGCGCGGAAGGTAAACATTTTTTTATCTGTATACCGCATTCACATATTTAAAAAGAGGAAGATACGGGACTGCTCACAGTGCTTGGTCCTACTAATCTAAGTGAATGCCCGTAGCGGGTACTCAGTCGCGCACGGCACATTGTTGATCACACAGCTCATTAATTTAAGTGTTTTTATGTTTTTCTTTGCAATAAATACGCATCAAAATGACTTCTTGTGTAGCTAAACAGTGTTTAAAGAATACCAGGAAGAAAAATAAGTCACATCGGGATCACTTACCACTCGTAAGTACAGTTAAAAAAGTTAATTTGTTGAAAATTACAATAATATTTTGTTTGCTACGCCATATTTGTGAGAGCGAGATAGATATTACAATCATGCGTGAGAGACACGCGTATCGTGTCTCTCACGTACATATTACATATTGCAATGTCATTTCATTCATAATAGTAAACATTCGGTGATTCGGCCAACATTCGGCGGCTAACGCGATTTCGCTTGCACTACAGCGCCGTCTCATATCTCTGTCCTTGTCTATCGGTAACTGTAGGTTTGGGACTGGTGATGACACTGAACACAGATGCGTGAGTTTCGGAGCATGTAGTCGTGCGCCGAGCCCAGGTTTTCTGATCGCCATGTTAGCGCGTTACGTATCTTCCTCTTTTTAATACATCAATGTTATACCGCCAATTGGTTTATCTTTTCTTTACGTGGTTCTAACATCAGTAATTGCTTTCTTAAGTATTAAGTGCAAATAAAACCGCATCAATTTAGTGAGAAATGTTTACATAATCTTTCTAGGAATTTTATATTAGTTTTGTAAACTTATTACTAGTACTTATTTTGATTAATACCTAGTCTTAAGTGGTGGTGTACAATGTAACACTTACGTTTGGAAATAAATTCTATTCTATTCAAAGGTGCCAATAATCAGTTACATGAGTTATAATTATTACACTTTAATCAGGTACATCAGGACAAAATTATAAACTTCACTTCAGATCTTGGTATTGCATTCAGTTTTATTCCGTCTTATTCACCAGTATTTGGAGGCCTATGGGAAGCAGGAATGAAGAGTGCTAAATGTCACTTAAAAAGAGTGGTAGGCAAACAGATACTAACATATGAAGAGTTGAATACTGTAAAGTGTAATAATTCAAATAGAGGGTTTATTGAACTCTAGCCCTCTTACAAATAAACGCAGAATAAAGTTATACCAGGTATAAACCTATGAAAATGTATGGGTATACCTTAGTTATACCTGGTATAACTTTATTCCGCGTTTATTTGTTAGACGGTAGACCTTTACTTTCTTTGCCAAGTATTGACCCAAACGACATGTCTTATTTAACTCCTGCTCATTTCTTGTCAGGAGCTTCTATTACATCATTCCCTGAACCAGATGTGGCAAATGTGCCCACAAACCGTTTTTCATTCTGGCAGCAATGTACCTACATGGCTCAATCCTTTTGGAAAACTTGGTCAAAGGAATATTTGACCCAGTTACAAAATAGGCCAAAGTGGCACAACAGTGTTCCAAATATTTAAAAAAACCGGCCAACTGAGAGTCGGACTCGCGCACGAAGTGTTCCGTACTTGGTAAATTGCGGTTTACGATTTATGACGTATTAAAAAAAAACTACTTACTAGATCTCGTTCAAACCAATTTTCGGTGGAAGTTTACATGGTAATGTACATCATATATTTTTTTTAGTTTTATCATTTTCTTATTTTAGAAGTTACAGGGGCGGGGACACACATTTTACTACTTTGGAAGTGTCTCTCGCGCAATCTATTCAGTTTATCGTCTGCCTCAATCTCATGTCGCCTGAAACGCCAGCAATTGGAGCTGGCCGCCGCTGAAGCGAAGGCAACAATTGATAAGGAGCTCATCGATAAAAAGCTAAAATGCGAGTTAGCTCTGATTGAAGACGAACGTGAACGCGTGTCTCGAACTCACTCGAGAAACTCTGAGCTTGTGACTATTGATGCATGGCTGGACCATACGTTAGAGCCGCTGGCGACACGTGCCGCGGCAGCAATGTTGGAGCCGCCGGCGACGCCCGCCGCGGCAGCAAAGATGACAGCGCCGACGGAGGCCGCGCCGGCACCAAATGAAAAACATAGCCGCGCACCCGCCCCCGCCGTTCCCGCTGATAGTATTCTCCAGCTAGCCTACGCACTCAGGGACTCCATGGACGCCTCGTCTGCCAGAAGAGAGGATAGGTTACTGACACGCCTGTCCACCCCACGTGAGCTACCTACTTTTTCCGGCGACTGCATAGAATGGTTGCACTTTAAAAGTGCATTCGAAGAGTCGTCCCATATTTGCAACTACACCGAGTCTGAAAACTTGTGGCGACTACGCCGAGCATTGAAAGGTGAAGCCAGGGAGGCGGTCACCGACCTACTCATCGGCAATACGTCACCAGCCGTCGTGATGGAAGCCTTAGAATTGAGGTTTGGGCAAGCTGATATTATTATTCAACATCTCTTGTCACAGATAAGGAAATTACCTCATTTACCTACTAATTATCATCACGAATTAATTAACTTTGCAACCAAAGTTAATAACTGCATAGCTACGTTGGACTCACTAAACCAACGAGACTATCTACGAAGCCCCGAGATTGCCGCTACCATAATATCGAAATTACCTAGCGTGCTACTCAGCCGGTGGACGGACTACGCCCACGATAAAGTCGTACATAACAACATACCTAAACTTGAACTACTTGGATTGTTCCTGAAAAGAGAAGCAAAGATGTTGTCTGTTGTTGGTGTACCACAGACACGGGATTACAGAAAACCCGACCCCGGGCCCCCCAGCCGTAAACACGACGAAAGACAGCGCCACTTCACGAGCCGACCAGTGTTCGCAACAACAGCCACGCCCGAGAGTAGAAGTAATAATAATAATACTTCGTGCCCGCTTTGTAAGAAACCTCACGTTCTTACTGAGTGCCGTACCTTCAAACGCAAACTGAAGAGGGACAGATGGAGATTTGTAAGATCAGAAAATCTATGCTACTGCTGCCTGTTATCACGACACGGCCGTGACACGTGCCCGGCGCCCGTATGTGACATCGATAGCTGTGGGATGGCACACCATCCGCTCCTGCACTACAACGCCAGCAACCCAAGGAGTACGAGTACGATACCTGCGCCTACGTCACCATCACGCGTCGAGACCGTGGCGCACGTCGCGACTACGGCCGCGGCGACGCGCCCTCCCGCGCCCGCCGTTTCGGGCTCCGCTGCCGCGCTTGGCGCGCGCGCCCCGTCAGCCCCGACTTCAGCGGTTAGTGAAGTGATGCTAAAGGTAATAAAAGTGAATCTAAGTGGCCCCAAGGGCACCGTTAGTGCGTACGCGTTACTGGACGATGGCGCTTCTATTTCTATGATTGATAAGACTCTAGTTAACGAGCTAGGTTTAGAAACGTCACAATGTAGTCCGATTAAGTTCATAGATGCATTCGGCATCGAAATATTTCAGTCAGAAGTACCTAAAGTTTCTGTTAACATTTCTGGTTGTATGCAAAATGCTGAAAATTACAATGTAACTTTACGTCAAGTCGATAATTTGAATTTACCTAAACAAAACTTATCTTGCGTCAAACAATTGCAGTGTAATCATTTGTTAGGTATCAAAGATTATGTCTGTAGCGAATGTGTGGTGCCTCGTTTACTGATAGGGGAAGATAATTACTTTCTTTTAGCCCCCCTACAGATTCGGCATGGTAACAAGCAGGAACCGTATGCAACGAGATGCAGGTTAGGATGGTGCATTCATGGCTGCTATGGTCTCACTCACTCTCCCGTGAACGCGCACGCCTTCCATATCGCTCACTCGACGCATCCGCAAGCGCAGCCGGAGCCGGAAGCTAGCTGTGACGTAAGTAAATTAAACGAATTGGTAAAAATGTCGTTCGAGCTTGACTCCATTGGAATTTCGACCTTACGCCGTGAGAATACGGCACATTTGAGAGCGGTAAAGATTTTGGATGAAACATCGCGAAACATCGGTGGTCAATGGGAAGTTGGTTTACCGTTTACTAAAGACCAGCTTTCTCTCCCGGACACTTTTGATTATGCACATTCTAGATTAAGGGGTTTATTAAAGAAATTTCAGGCTGATGGTAAGTATGCTGAAAAATATTGTCAGGAAATGAAGCGGCTCTTTGACAACGGCTACGCGCGAGAACTAGAGGACAATGAACTTTCGCCGAGTCATACATGGTACCTGTCGCCCTTTGGAGTCCAGAACCCGAACAAACCCGAAAAATTAAGGTTAGTGTTTGATTGTGCGGGAAAAGATAAAGGTGTCTGTCTAAATGATTTTTTACTTACCGGCCCCGATTTGTATAATTCTTTACTAGGAATTATGTTACGTTTTCGTGAGCATAAAATTGCATTAATAGCCAACATTAAAGATTTCTTTGTTCAAATTAAAATTCGCCATGAAGATAAACATGTTTTTCGCTTTCTTTGGCAAGAGGGGGCATATCCGGGCTGCCTTTGAAAAAATGTGTAATGGAAAGTTTACTTTTTGGCGCCACTTGTTCTCCTTTTGTCGCACAATACATTAAAAATAAAAATGCTCTTAAATACCAGGATATGTACCCCGAAGCCGTCGATGTTATCATCAAAGACCATTATATGGACGATTGTCTTCACTCATGTGAAGACGAAAGTCAGGCTATCCGATTAGTGCGCGAAGTAACCGACATACACAAATCAGGCGGATTTGAAATTACGCGCTGGTCGAGCAACAGCCGCTCGGTTCTCGACGCAATCCCGCCCGCCGCTCTAGCGCCTGCCGCCATTGAGCTCACACAAGGAGCTACGAATACGCATGAGCGCACGCTCGGTTTGATGTGGTATCCGAGCGATGACTGTTTTGGTTTTAAAATTGCGTTAGATAGAATACCTCCTACTATTTTAGATGGTTCCGAATCACCTACTAAAGCACAAATGTTAAGCATTTTAATGTCAGTGTATGATATTCACGGTTTCCTTTCTCCGTTTACAATAAAAGGTAAAATTATTTTCCAAAACGTTCATCGCAGCGGAGTCGATTGGAATTGCCGCATCCATTCCGAGGAACATACTCTTTGGGTAAGTTGGCTCGCCGACCTACGTCAGCTGTGTTGGCTTCGTATTCCGCGGCACTATGGCAGCGCACACGAGTGGATTGATTGTTACACTGGCGAGCAGTGGTCATCGAACATTTCGGATTCGAACCAAAATGATATTGTTAACGTACAAATGCATGTTTTTTGCGACGCTTCATCAAAAGCGTATGCAACGGTAGTATATTTTCGTTTTACACGTGCAGATGGCCGTGTACTAGTGTGTTTTGTAAGCAGTAAATGCAGGGTAAGCCCGTTACGACCCGTGTCTATTCCAAGGTTGGAGCTGCAGGGCGCGCTACTGGGAGCGCGGCTCGCCGCCGCGACGCAGCGCGAGCACAAAGATGTTCAGCCTGGGAAGAGGTATTACTGGACGGATTCTAGCACGGTCCTACAATGGATCCGCAGCGACCCACGTAATTATAAGCCTTATGTGGCTCACCGACTGGGTGAGATTGATGAATTGACGAAGTCGTGTGAATGGCGACACGTCCCAACGGCACACAACGCGGCGGATATCGCCACGCGTGATGACGCGCCGCCACTGGCGTACTCCAGTACCTGGTTCCAGGGTCCTACGTTTTTGAGGCTGCCAGAAGATCAGTGGCCTAAGGATCGTAAGTTTACCAATTTGCAGGAGGACGCCGAGTGTGAAGTACGTGCGGTAAATGTAGTTGTTGCAGACAGCTGTTCGTCACCGGTTTTGCCTGATGAAGGTAACATTTCTAATTGGATTACTCTTGTCCGTGCCACCGCTAGAGTTTTGTTGTTCATTAGAAAATGTCAGCGTAAGACCTGCGAGCTTAACATTGTTCTAATGAAGGAGGCAGAGGACCTACTGATTCGAAAATCACAATTAGACAGTTTTAATAAGGAAATTGCATGTTTGAAGCAGAACAAACAGCTGCCACCTAGCTGCCGCTTGCGTCAACTTACGCCGTACTTAGATGACGCAGGTATTTTACGTGTTCGTGGTCGTATCGAGTCCGTTGCAGGAGTCCCTGATGACGTACGGCGACCAGCTATTTTAGACGGACACCACAGGATTACCCGTTTGTTGGTGGAATACGCACACCGGCAAGCACTACATGGTGCGAACGAGCTGGTCGTGAATAATTTACGGCAGCGCTATTGGGTGCTGCGACTGCGGCCGACCGTCCGCAGCGTTGCGGCCCGTTGCTTGTTCTGCCGCCACAGACGCGCCGCGCCGCAGCCGCAGCGCATGGCGGACCTGCCGCCGGACCGGCTGCAGCACAATAGGCGTCCCTTTACGTACACAGGCGTTGACTTTTTTGGACCGCTGGAGGTAACCATCGGTCGCAGCAGACCTAAGAGGTATTGTATGCTCTTCACGTGTTTGACCATACGCGCGATACACATTGAGGTGACCGAGGACCTCACCACAGACTCCACCATTATGGCGCTTAGGCGAATGGCCGCTCGTCGTGGTATGCCCCAGGTAATAATATCGGACAATGGTACTAACCTGCGTGGCGCCGACACGGAGCTGAAGCGTAGCATGGCTGACCTAGACCAGGAGGCAGTGCGCGAGGCTGGAGCCATACGTGGAGTAGAGTGGAAATTTATCCCCCCTGGCGCACCTGAGATGGGTGGTGCTTGGGAGCGCATGATCCGCACCGTCAAGTCGTCCCTAAAGGTAATCTTGAAGGAGCGTGCTCCGCATCCTGACACGTTGTTGACATTGATGGCTGAGGTTGAAGCACTGGTTAACAGTCGCCCCATAACGCACGTTTCTGACGACCCATCCTACCCAGAGGCGCTCACGCCCAATTATTTTTTGATCGGCTCGTCATCCGCTAGCCCACAGTTTGGTAAATATGATAATTCTGACTTATTACTTAGGAAGCGCTGGCGGGTGGCACAGCGACTGGCCGACATGTTTTGGTCACGTTGGGTAAAAGAATACCTACCTACTTTGATACCTCGTCAGAAATGGACGTCAGAGTCTGAGGGTTTACAGGTTGGCGATTACGTGGTGCTCGTCGAACCCAACTTGGAGCGCAGCTGCTGGCGACACGGAGTGGTAAGTGAGACCCATGCAGGTAGAGATGGCCGCGTCCGCGTAGTAGATGTGCGCACTCGCACCGGCTTGTTACGCAGGCCTGTAACTCGCGTCGCTCTACTTACACCTAGGGTTAGTGATAGCGCTAACTAGTTAGCACTAAGGAGGCAGATTGTAGGCGACGCATCACACATTCATACTTACCTGTAATGTGTACCTACTTAAGCTAATAAACTTATAACTAATCGTAAAACTATAACCTAAAGCTAAATAACCTAAATGTGTCTTAATACTAAATACTTACCTTGTATGTTGCCCATGCCTATTTCATGTATTTATGTGTGGAACTATTGATGTTATGAATAAATTGAAATGCCCGCGCGAGCGTCCCATTCGCGCCTGTGCTCATTCGGTCCGCGATTCGTTTCTACATTCAATCATTCGCGGAAAGGGTTGGCGCGCCATCGCGCCCCCTGGCCCCCGCAGTCAGACGTTAGATTCCAACACGCGCACACGCACCGCGACACAACGCGAAGGACGCTCGCCCGCCGTTTGTTTACCGATGAAAACCGTTGTTTCCGTTCATCCCCCGGCCTCCCAACACACCAGCGACCTACCTACGAACTCTACACTTTACAGTGACTATGATATGGCACTTTTATTAGTTTTTGGGGTTCAATCACTATGATACGGCACTTTTATTAGTTTTTGGTGTTGTTTGTATATTGTTTGATTTGCACTTCGTAAGGTCTTGCAAACAATTATTGGAAGTTAGCACTTCACTAACTTTGCGTTTTGCAACAAATTAAACCAATTGCGAGCTGATTATAATATTTTTAATAAAAATGACTAGGGCAATAAAATCATTGATATATATATTCTGCTCATCCGAACCTACAGTTCTCAGACATGGTCACTCATAGAATTGCACTTGGGATTGCCAGAGAGTTACGCAACATTCTGGATGTAAAAAGAACATATACCACGCTGTGTTCCCAAACGGGCATAATAGACGTGGGTAAAAAGGCGGCTAGGCTCAAATGGGCCAATGCCATTGCGGTTCACGTTAGTTGCATGCAAATTGACCGCTGGGCAAGCCTTCACAATGGTTCCTGAAGATGGAACGCGTCGTAGACGCCAGCCCAGAAATAGGTGGCGAGATTAAAGGAAACCGTTTGTCATGGTATGGTAATGTGATGAGGAGGGATGAAACGCATGTTACTAAAAGAGTTATGAATAAAATGTGGATGGAGAGGGAGGGGACGGCCAAAGAAAATATAGATGGACTGTGTGAGGAGTGCTACGAAAGAAATAGGAGTCAATTATAGCGTGATGGGGGACAGAACGATATGGTAGAAGAAAACGTGTTGCGCCGACCCCAAGTAACATGGGACAAGGGCAGGAAGATGATGATGATTTCGTACTTTTTCCAGTAAGACAGTAAATCTTAGGTTTTACCGGTAAATAATAGGCTTCATCGTAGTTCGGGCTTTTACAGTAACATATACGGCACATATACGTGGTTGTGAGGCAAACGCTGTATTAGGTATTCATGCTTTCTCTTTGTTTTTTATGGTATGCGTCGTGCCTGGCGCATGCATATAAACGTTTTTCTTTATTTTTTCTATATATAACAAACAATAGAAACAAATCGTTTCAGCCGTTCTCTAGTGATACGCTTAGAATCACACAGCATTTTTATTTATACAGACTTACTTGACCGGGTTTTTTTGCGCCCTGTCTATTTGTTTTTAAACTTACTAACAGAGTTATGAAAAAACGGCACCACGTGACCTCACCCCAGAGGGCTGGTGTATATCAAAACGCAGTATTAAGTGCCTTGAAACTATTATATTCCAAGATAGCGCAAAAATATATTATGATTTGAAGTAGGCTATGGCAATTCATCTTGTATTAGTAACTAAATGACATCTTAATATTTCAAGAGAATACTTAACAAGGAATATGAACCTACGAATTGTGCAAATGATATTAATAGTGTCCTAAATTCTATTGGATAATTTAAACAAGCCAAAAAAAGTCAATTCCGAACCAAGTATGTTCTGGCTATTTGCTAATTTAAGGTTTTTTCACAATTTGATGGGACTTTCCTATTGTAAATAATGATTAAATTTATTAATGAAAGCATGAAATCTCAATTCAATTTTTTTTTTTTTTTTTTTTTTTATTTATAGGCTCGCGTTTGACCACTATCTCGCCTGATGGTAAGTGATGATGTGTAAATGATGATCATATAAATTTAAAGTTTCCAGGTTACCATTGCACAGTACATTTCAGTATAGTGGAACTCATTAAAATAATATAAATAAAATTATCTGGCTATAAAGACCATTATAAAAAGTCGCCTACTGTGTTCTTATGTGTGGCACAATTATAATATTTATTTAATTTGCACGGCAAAGACTCGTATGACACTAGCCAGATTACCTATTTTAATGATCTTTATTTTCGTAGCAATAAGGTTGCATACATAGGCAAAATAACAGTGAACGAACTGATGTCAGTTTATGTGTATATTTTTGTAAAAACCAAGAGTCCGTTTATGACGGGGGCCTCTGTGGTCGGCCTTGTGTATTTAAATTGCAAATACTTTTGGCTCCAATTTAAAGTTTGCCTGTAAGCTATCAATATAACAGTGGGCGTGGCTTAGAACCACAGATGTCGATTGTCTATTGTTCCACTTCAGCCCCTTAAGCTTGCATTTTTTTAATTTAAGTCACTAACACGACAAAAAAACAGTTTCTTCGTTTCAAAAGTGCCTAAAACATGCCCATTTTTATTTTAAAAGTAGGTAATGTAGGTTTTATTTTCCTACCCTTAACCTTAGTAACATTTGACTACCAGTTTTTTAGGGTTCCGTACCCAAAGGGTAAAAACGGGACCCTATTACTAAGACTCCGCGGTCCGTCTGTCTGTCTGTCTGTCTGTCTGTCTGTCTGTCTGTCACCAGGCTGTATCTCGTGAACCGTGACAGCTAGACAGTTGAAATTTTCACAGATGATGTATTTATGTTGCCGCTATAACAACAATTACTAAAAACAGAATAAAATAAATATTTGAGTGGGGCTCCCATACAACGAACGTGATTTTTTTTGCGATAAAGGTACGGAACCCTTCGTGCGCGAGTCCGACTCGCACTTAACCGGTTTTTATTAAATACTCATATTTGTGTTTACACAAGGTGTCGACATTTTTGTGTTCTTCTAATGTAAAACCAAAACAGTTAATTTGTTTGATTGTAATCGAAACTATGAAGGTACCTGAATAAATTATCTGACTTGGGTTTACATGTGAACTCACTATTTTGTTCGGTAGAAGAACTGCGCAGCGGGTTTACATGTTATGTTTTTGATGGGATCTCATTTCTTTTGTAAGCAGTCCTCCTTTGTTTCTTTTCAGGTACTATTTTTGGTGCGTCAGCTACGGACTTTATCACGTCCATATTCCATTAGGTAGGTACCTACCTAGTCCCTATCTGTACTGTAAATGTAGGTAGCGCAGCTGATGAATAATTTTACAAACAGTATGTTTATGAAATTCTAAATCAAATACTAACCTAACCAAACCAAATTTAATCTGCTATAATATCTATACTAATATTATAAAGCTGAAGAGTTTGTTTGAACGCGCTAATCTACAGGTTGGAATTGTTTTTTTTTTGGGTTGGATAGTCCATATATCGAGGAAGGCTTAAAGGCTATATAACATCACGCTACGACCAACAGGAGCGGAGCATAAATGAAAAATGTTGCAATAACGGGCAAAAATATGCCTTTTTGAGAGCTTCCGTTGCGTGCGCTGCGTAAGCGGTTTAAGTTACTCAACAATAATGTATGTAGGGTAGGTAGGGTAGATGGGTAGGTAAGTACCCAATTGACGGGAGCGAAGCCGCGTGGGACAGCTAGTCTGCTATAAGATCGTTAAGATCGCAATCTCATCGCTTGCCTTGGACATACTGCATCGACTCATTAGTATGGTATAGGTATACGTGGGACACTCAGAAAGTTTTGCGAAACTAAAAAAAATTGTTCTATACGTACATATATTTTTATTAAATCTTTTCAAAGTACTTTCCACCAGCCTCTATACAAAGATTCATGCGCCTAAACCAGTTTTCAAAACACTTTTTCCAGTCCGCCGCAGACACCTCGTTTACAGCCTGCTCGAACGCAGCCAGCGCATCTTCCGGCGACGAAAATTGTATCCCTTTGAGCTGATTTTTTATTTTTGGGAATAAAAAGAAGTCACACGGTGCTAGATCAGGGCTGTAAGGAGGGTGACCCAGGAGTTTGACTGGCGTGCTGTCCAGGAAGTCCCTCGTTTTGAGTGCGATGTGCGCAGGTGCATTGTCGTGGTGGAGCAGTAGCCCGCGGAGCCCTGTGTTTGGTCGCTTGTTGCTTATAACAGAGAAAACTTCTGGCAAACATTTGGTAGTATACCATTCGGCATTAATGCTTCTTTGATCCCGTAAGGGAATTGATACCAAGTGGCCAGTCAAATTAAAAAAGCTAGCGATCAAAATCTTACCCCCGCTTCTAGATCGCTTCACTTTGGTAGGCGTTGGCTCATTTTGAAACACCCAAACAGTCGACTGGCGCTTGGTTTCTGGGTCGTATTGATAAATCCAGGACTCATCACCTGTAACGATGTCGTAAACACGCCGAGACGAGCCTGCTTCAAATTTGTTAAGCATATCACGGCACCATTCCACCCGGGCCTGCTTCTGAGCATCGGTGAGGTTGTGCGGCACCCAGCGTGATACTATCCTCCTCACGCGAAGATGGCTGTGTAGAATCTCGTGAACGCTTCCCGATCCAATCTTCAATATGTGTTGAATCTCCTGATATGTAATTCGCCTATTGTCTTGGATTAAATTTTTCACTGCTAGCACGTTTTCTTCGGTAACAGCCGTCAAAGGGCGACCGCTTCTTTCGTCATCCCCCAAAGTTGGTCGACCGCGCTTGAATTCGTTATACCAACGATACACGGTTGCCTTGGAAGGGCCTTCATCCATGAATGCCATTTGAAGTCTATCGTACGATTCATCCGGTTTCAGGCGACACTTGAAATCGTATAAAATCATAGCTCTAAAATGTTCCCGGCGCAGATCCATATTTCAGTGAGACACAATACTTTGAATTAACTCGCAAAAAATGTGGAAGGAAATTTTGAAATTGGAACTTACTTATTTTTACTTATAAATAATCATATTTTCGAAAAACATTATAACTGGCCAGTCTCCCATATATAAAAACTTTTTTTCGCAATACTTTCTGAGGGGCCTGGTATTAAAGGAGACATCGTCTGTGACTTACTGTACCTACATCTATTCACTCTTTACCTACCTATCTAGATAAGCAGTGTATGTGACGAAAAATTGCATCAACTGTAAAAGTAACTTTGTAATCACATATATTATATGTTTATTTATATAGGATTACAAAGTTACTTATGCAGATTGTATATCTAGGTAACGTAATTTGGGAATATGTTCAGGTTTATTATGTTATCTTCTTCTTCTTCGTTTCGCTCTTGACAGAGCGGTCGTGGTCACGATGAATGTTGTCCAATCGCTGGTGTGGTAACTCACTGCACGATGTTCTCTTACTCACTGAAAATTCGGGCTTCTTAGCTTTATCCACAACGAAGTTACCCATATTTTCGATTTCCCAAGGTCGAAAATGTCCTGAACATGTGACCAGATGTGGTGGCTATGTAACCATTAAGGTAGAGAAAATATTTTTATTGACTGTTCAATTATTAGTCAAATTTTATTAAGCGCCTCCTGTTGCATTGTTACAAACTGTTTATTTGTTTTTCTTTAGGATAATAAAATAGTGCAGCGAACTTAACATGCAGGGTCATGTATAAGAAACATAGAGAAAATTGAAATTTACTTGGCGGAACAAGAATGCAGAAATAAAGTTACATGCGAAGAATTTAGATCGATCCCGACTATTTACAATTCATATTTCGATCCTATAATATCAAAAGGGTATATAACTAGATTGCGAATATGCCATCTTTCAAGGCGATGAAAAGTAGTCTATATAAATTAACAAATAAGAGTGCCGATGTACTGAAGTACTTCTAGTAGAGGAGACTAGGTACAAGTACCTAATTTCCACCTAGATTTCGTTTTATGTGACTACGTAAACGAAGATGAAAACGGGTTATAGCGCATTTTAGTTTTCTGTTCCAAAGAAAATCATCATCATCATCATTTCAGCCGAATGACGTCCACTGCTGGACATAGGCCTCCCCCAAGTGTTGCCACATTGACCGGTCCCGTGCCTCTCGCATCCAGCGGAGAAAATAGACAAAGAAAATAGAGACCAAAATTACTGTCAAAACTAAGCATGTGCTGTTTGATGGTACGATCCAATCATGTCCACCACAATTCGCCCAATAATACGTTTTTTATACGGACTTTGTAAGCACACAAAAAGAAAATAACATTATTCCTTTTTTGTTCGCATTAATTTAATGACAGAGAAGAGATGGTCAGTTTTCGTCGAACGTCACTTGTTGCGAACTACAAATGTTGAGGAAATCTGGCATTCCCATCTGAATAAAAAATTTGGCCGTAAATCAACACGTTTTGAATGCGTCAAAAAAAGGGCTTCGCCCAATTGATAAACAAGGAAGACCAGAAGATGTACTAATAAATCAGTAGATTCTAGAGTCACAACTGAAATTGTTGAATGGGCAAATATCAGTCGGTCATTTTCTAGATTGCATTTTCATTGAGTTCATTATGATTTTTTCATTTCCGAATTAGGCTTTTGCTTAGAGCAGTTGTGTTACGATGTGACCGCGCGCGTACCGCAGTGAAAAAGTGCCTAACGCATCAAAATAACGCCGGTCAGTCGGATGCACCGCAGTGACCTAGTTATTGCGTGATGCTGACTGCTGTCAGCGATATTATTGTAAGGCGAAGTTAATGTTAACTTGTTAACTTCTACAATGGGTTCGAAGAAGCCAACACTGACCCTTTTAGCGTAAATTTAAAAACAAGAATTGAACATCTGTTGTACAAGTACCTTTGCCAAGAACAAATCAGCGTGAACAGCTGCAAAAACACCTAAATGACATAGAAAGTCCAATAGGAAATCGCCAGCAACAGCTGCAACATCAAGCGGAAAACCTACCGAAATCAGCTACTACAACCGCTATAACCGCCACTGAGACTTCTCCACCGCGTTTTGAATATACCACGGACGAAGAAGAACTAGCTCGAGAAACAGGATTGATACGGCAAAAAAGCAGGAAGAAAAGAAAGTTGAACACCTCTCCCGCCCAACCCACTTTGAATGAACACGGAAGTGAAGAGAATAAAGGTAAAGAAAAAACAATTAAAACTCCTTTGCTACCACCTTTTGTAGTAGATGGTATCCAGAACTACCAGAAATTCTATAATTTTTTATCTGAGAGCCAATGAGCTGACGCGTTCAACATTAAAATAATGAGCGGCGATAAAGTCAAAGAAATTGCCAAAAACGAAGATTCATATAGAGCAATTGCGAAGACCCTCTCACTCAACAATTGCCTTTGTGCACTCATGGCAAGAGATACCAAATAGAGTAATGGCATAAAATTGCATTTCACATGCATTTCGGCAAGAATCTTTGAAGACTTTCGTGGCAGGCTACTAGAAGCAGTCGACAAATTCAGTTGGATAACCAAATACCAACTCAATAGGTTCATGCTGACATTTTCAAATGATGAATAAATTAGCAAAATATATAGCATCAAAACTAATGTGATGTGTGTGTGGTGGATGTAATGTGGAAAACCAACCACTAAAATCCACAAAACCAGTATCTACGGCCCCAAAAGTACTGCTCCAAAGAACTGAAGTGCTAAAAGTGCACACGTAAATATCTACTAAGGATTGCAGAAAAGCAAAAGAAAAAAACCCAAGGTGCGTCCACTGTGGAGCTCCATATCCGGCTAACTACAGGGGATGTATCGAAGCCAATGAAAAATGAAATCCAACAGATCCGAAATAAAAATCTAAAGGCAATAATACAACCCCTCAACAAAACACAACTACTGGAAGAGATGAAAGCACCAATCAGTACAAACGAAGTCAAAGCACAAAGAAAACTACTACTAAAAACGTCTCTTATGCCCAAGTAGCTACAAGATGCATAGCGAAGGCGCCATACTAAAACTTATGGCGTGGAACTAAAATGAGTTACAAAAACATCAGAATGAGTTACAAGTAGTATTAGACGTAGAAAAGATTGATGTGTGCCTAATATCAGAAACTTAAAACTTGAAACAATAATCTTCATATTAATATTAAGAAAACAAAAATGATACAATTCCAGGCATATAAAAGTACGCGTCCACGGCTTATAATACAATATGGAAATGAGACAATAGAAGAGGTTGATTACGCAAAATTCTTGGGGATAATAATTGACAAAAACTGTAACTGGAAAACTCATATTGATGATCTATGTAAGAAGATAGATAGATTTGTATTCGTTTTATATAGACTAACACGTGTGGCTAGTGTTAATGCGGCACTGTGTGCATACCATGGTTATGTCTCATCAGTTTTGCGCTACGGCATTATAATATGGGGTAATTTAGAGTGTTTCGAGCTTAGAAAAAATGTATACGCTCAATTTGTGGAGCGCACCCACTGGACAGTTGTGTTCCACTATTTAAAAAACTTAAAATACTGCCACTGCCAGCACTATAAATTTTCGAAATTTGTATCTTTGTACACCAAAACAGAAATGAATTGGACTTGCATAACGATCCAGACCCAGCCGCAAAGTGCATATGCTTAATGTTCCTAGGCGTAGAATTAAGTTGTTTTCTAATGGTGTATACTGCATGTCCATTACTGTGTATAACAAATTACCTGATGGCTTCAAAACTCTCAGCCTCAGAACATTTAAATTTAAATTATTTAACTTTCTTTTAAGCAAATGTTATTACTCAACTGATGATTTTATTAATGAAAAATTTATCTAAATATTTGACATTATTGCCTATCAATCATATTTTATCACCTTGACATCATTGAATATGACTTATATAATTAATCTATTTTACTAGTATTGTTCAATTTATTTGTAATTATTATTCTAATGATTAATGGCTTAATTCTACTGTAGTGGTGACCCATAATTTTATAAACCATATTTGTACGCCGGAAACGGCAGAATATTATGATCGTAATATATATTTCACATAACTGCTTTGTACAATATTCGGACAAATAAATGCATTCTATTCTAACACACTACACAAAGCAATCTCACAGTAAGTTTAAAAGTATACCATGCACATCACCCAGACAATTTCACAAGAGGTGGATAGCATTTTTTGTTAAAACGGTTTCAGCGGCTCACAACGTTTATAAACGGGCCCACATAGGACGATGGTAACTGAAGAAGGAGTTATAAAATCTTACTTCGCAAGTGAAGTTTGAAAAAATTTAATCTATTTAATGTAAGGTGAAAAAATGTGAGTATTTTGATTATATCCTAGCTAACATGTAACCACGAATATAATGTATTTGTATCTAAAGTAAGGCAAATTAAAATAGTAGTTGTTATAATTCTAGTCGAATATTAAATCAATTATTTAATGGTATCGAATCGAGAGTTAAGTATGACAACACTTTCTATGACATTTTTGACGTTTTAAGGCAAGGTGAAATGCAGGCAATCGTGATTTGACGGTTGAACTGAGCACTGGTATAAAATAAATCCGTTTATATCGTTACAATCTTCGTTTAATTTGAGAGATAAAGATTAGATCCTTTATCTCAGAACTGGAATAAGTCAATTACGCCTATAATTTTGAAGAAATATCCCCAAACAAATTGTCCACGTGTTTTGTGTTACGTACGTAAGTCACTGGTTATTATCTGAGTAACAATGGATAAAACTAGAACTAATCCCAAGAGCAATGAACGTAAACGTCGCCGTGACCGGGGCAGAGAAACAAGAACAAGCACTACGCATAAACGGATGCAACGAAGGCAGCGATCGAGAAATCGCGTTACTTTGTCGCAGTCTCGTCGTAGTCGAGACCGCAGTTCCCGTGAGCAGATGATGAGTCGCCGTCACCAGCCGAACCGGAGTCGCAGCCGTGATGGACATCGCAGTCGGAGTAGCAGCTACGAGCAGCGTCGGTCGAGCCGAGGCTTGCGAGGGGAGACGCAGTAGGCGAGGCCGCAGCAGGCGCTCAGAATCCAGCACCGAGCGACACACCCCCCACTTCCTGGTCACGTGAGTAGTGCCAATGTTCTTAGTAATGACACACAAGCGTTTTTTGCAACTTTAGTGGAAGCTTTAACCAAAAATCGATCTGACTTTGACCCTATGGTAAAGATTCAGAGTATAGTTATGTGAATCAATAAAGTTGAAGAATGTGCTAGGCTCTATGGTTGAGGCGATAATCAAATAATACCTTACGCGCTGCCTAAACTGTCAGGGATTGCCAAAACGTGGTACCAGGCCCTTCCATCTATGTCGTATTCATGGTCTGAGTGGAAGGACAAACTGGAGCAATCGTTTCCGAGCAATGAAGATTATGCTGAATTACTAACAGAGATGTTATCAAAACGTGTGAAATTTAATGATTCGTTAGAACATTATTATTATGAAAAAAATAAACTACTAAATCGATGCGAAATACATGGTAAACGTGCGGTGGATTGCCTACTATATGGGATTGAGGATCGGTCATTGAAATTAGGCGCGAAGGCAGCAAAATGTCAGGAGCCGGAGCAGGTTCTCCCATATTTTCAATCAATTAAGCAACATCTTCGCGAACCAGATAGGCCAAGGGCGAATTTTGATAAACGTAAAAACACTACTCCTTTATGATCTAGTAATAGTTCTAAGCAAATGGGTAATGGCAGCGAAACTAAGACTTCGAAGTCAAACTATATTGCGTCAATTGTATGCTTTAACTGCGATGTGAACCTGGCCATTTCAGTTCTAGATGCACAAAACGAATATTCAAGTGTAATTTTAGTGCCAAATTAGGTCATTTGTCAATTAACTGTCCCAGATTACCCTCTGACTCAGCTAATAAAGTTGATAAAACAAAAGAAAAAGACGTGACTCGTATTGAAACAAATAGTACTAATGACACCAAATATTTAATGAATCTAAAATTCAACGGTGAAGTTATTCAAGGCTTAGTAGATTTGGGATTACGCTGGTTCGTTACAGTAAGACTGTTAAGAGGGGAATCACGTGGACTGATAGTAACTTACCGACTATGACAGGTATAGATGAGAATATGGTAATACCAGTGGGCGCATCAAACGTCACTATTGAAATTCAAGGTATTGTGGAGCAGGTCAACGCGTACTTCGTCGACGATAGCGTTATTTAATATTCAGTTTTAATTGGGCACAAATTAACAGAGAAACCAGGTATAGTCATAACGAAAACTACACATTCATTAATATTTACTCGTGATCAATCAGTTAAATTAGAATTAAGTTTGAAAACCGATATTGTAATACCTCCTAAGGAAATGTATCCATTACCCTGTATTTCTACAAACAAATATTCGGGTATAGTCCACGTTAGTGGCTCCTTACGCAGCATGTCATAGAATGAATATTATTTGATGCCTGATGAATATGAAATAGAAAACGGAGAGGTTAGGTTACTGGTGCAAAACTTTAGTGACAGCACTGTTACTTTAAATAAGGATTCTCTCATTACACGAGTCATTTGTACCAGGAATAACTTGAGCATTAATTTATTAGATATTGAAAATGCTGAGACCAAGTCTGCCTTCAATTATGGCAAACAGCTAAGTGAATTTGAGGTTAGCCAATTAAGAGAGTTGCTCAAAAGGTTCGAAACATGTTTCTCGGATAACCTAAAGGACCTGGGATTGACTAATGTAGTTCAAATGGAAATTCAATTAAGTGATTTGCAACCGGTAGTTTATCGCCCGTATAGGCTCTCCTTTCCGGAGCTTAGACAGGTTCAATTTAGGGTGAAAGAAATGATCGATGCAGACATAGTATGTGAGTCGAACTCGCCTTACGCTAGCCCAGTCTTACTGGTAAAGAAGACTGGTGAAAGCAGGCTATTCGTTGATTATCGTACATTAAATAATAAAACAAAAAAGGAACACTTTCCGTTACCCTTAATTGATGATCAGCTTGACAGGCTAGCTGGTAATTCTTTATTTGTGTAAGTTTAGATCTTGCATCTGGCTACTACCAAATTCCAGTACAGGCAAAATCCCAAGACAAGACTGCGTTTGTTACTCCCGAAGGGCAATACCAGTTTAAACGCATGTTTTTTGGTTTAGCAAATGTTCCTTCGGTATTTCAACGAGCAATGATCAAAATACTTTCTAAAGTCGGTTATACGATCGTTTATATGGATGACGTATTGATTCCTTCGAGATCCTTTGATCAGGGTATGAGACGGCTTGAGGAGGTACTTCAACTCGTAAAAGAAACAGGTCTTACACTTAAGCAAAAAAAATGTAGCTTTTTCTGTACCGAGCCAGAGTTCCTAGGATTTCATGTTAGTGGTGAGGGGATACGTCCAGGGAAGCGCTTGCGGTTTAGTTTTCTATAGCTAGTGTCTTGACACTAGCTTTAGAAAACTACCCAATTTCGCGGAACGTTCATGTTATCAGACGATTTATAGGCCTGGCTAGCTTTTTCCGGAGGTTTGTAAAAGACTTCGCCCTTATTGCCCGTCCAGTAACTGACCTGTTAAGGTCTAAATTCGATTGAAAATGGTCGGCAGAGGAGGCGGAGTCATTTAGAGTTTTGAAGGCAAAATTAGCTGAACGTCTTATATTAGCTTTATATGACACCCAATTAGACACCGAAATGCATACGGATGCGTCGAAGCTAGTTATTGCGGGGATTCTCCTACAGCGAAGTACTGACGGCTTACTCAGGCTAGTGGCATATTACAGCCGTACAACCACGGTGGACGAGCAAAAATTTCACTCCTTTGAGTTGGAAACCTTAGCGGTAGTAGCATCATTAAATCGTTTCCGAGTCTATTTACTAGGACTAAGATTTAAAAAACTCACTGACTGTAACGCACTTCGTACTACCTTAACTAAGAGGGATCTTGTACCACTAATTCCTCGCTGATGGATCCAGTTTCAGAAGTATGACTTCTAATCTTTTGACTTGACTTTTAATCAGTTCTCCGATCGTGATGTTAAGAAGAGAATTGAATCAATCTCGTCAAATGCTGTTGGTAGTGACTGTATTAGTAGCAAGATGCTACTCCCTATCCATGACGAAATCCTTCCTGTCATCTCACATATCCTCAATCATTACGTATCTAGCGGTGTTTGCCTCTTCATGGAAATAAGCCCAAATTACCCCTCTTCCTAAAAAGCGTAATCCTGTTTCCTTCTCTGAATTCCGTCCTATCTCCATATTACCATTTCTATCCAAAGTCCTTAAACGCCTTATCCATAACCAACTTAGTACATTCCTGTGCAAAAACCGCCTCCTTTTTTTTTCCAATCCGGTTTTCGTCCAGGATAGTACTATAACAGCTCTTGTTAGCATTACTGACGATATTTGACTTGTTATGGAAAATGGAAATCTGACGGTCCTTTCCTTATTAGATTTCAGTAATGCGTTTAACAACGTCGATTTTGATATCTTACTTGGTATACTCAACTCCCTTAAGAGGGGACTCTAGTGAAACTTTCTCCATACAAAAACATTCTGCTGTTTTCTTCGTGGATAATGTTGTTATGGAAAATGGAAATCTGACGATCCTTTCCTTATTAGATTTCAGTAATGCGTTTAACAACGTCGATTTTGATATCTTACTTGGTATACTCAACTCCCTTAAGAGGGGACTCTAGTGAAACTTTCTCCATACAAAAACATTCTGCTGTTTTCTTCGTGGATAATGCCTCTAGAGCAATGATTTTTCCCCATAAAATCTAGGTCTAATTAATACGTGCCCCTATCATTTCCTTTTTTCCAAAACATAATCACAAAAAGAAATATGACAATCCAAAAATCCGAAAAAAAATCCCGTTTTTACCGCCATGTTCAGAAGACTTTCAGACAAAATTTATAAGTTTTTAACAAAAAAGGAAATGATAGGAGCATAGATATACTTTTCCTCTAAATTTTGATGTAAGAATTTTTTAGATCAGACCAGTTTTCATGAAGAAAACAGCAGAATACGAAACGTCTTTTAGTCAAAGTTTTTGTAGGTAAAATCAGCCTGAGCTGCAGTTGTCCCTTTCGCACTTTACGGGGTGAGGTTGTAAGAAAGTATTTTACTTGCCTTACTCACCAACTAGCTCAAGGATAGGTGATCAGCATGAGACTATGTAGGGTATGGTTTCGCATGAAGTTGACTAAAGTAAAAGTCACACAGTTTGGTCAACTAATTTAATTCTTGAACATACAAACCGTCATCACAATTTCTTGAGGTTAAACAAGTACAATGAAACTTACTTTTATTTGGGATACAATATACCCATTATTTCTGTTATATATTGTACGAATATGAAGGTACGCCAGACTCGCATTAAACGTCAATACGGAAGCACGTCTTTTATTCTCCACTGGCGACGAGGATAATCGGAATTTTTTCAAAATACGCGTTACAAAATCAGTGTCGAAATGACCATCGGGAAAATACGTGAAATTAATTTACAATCCGGGAACTGGATGGCGTATGTGGAAAGGGTTGAAATGTATTTTCTGGCCAGCAAAATTAGTGACGATGTGAAGCTACCTACACTTATATCGTTAATGGGTGAAGAAACTTACGAATTATTATCTAGCTTGGCGAGCCCGACAAAACCATCAGCGTTAAAATATTCAAAAGCCGTAAGTTTACTTCGAGAACATTTACAACCTAAACCATCGGAAATGGCAGAAAGATTTAGATTTCGGCAGCGGAGACAGCTAGCCGGCGAATCCATTGCAGATTACGTGGCCGAATTAAAAAAGTTATCAAGATATTGTAACTTCGAAACAGCTTTAGAAGATAACTTGAGGGACCAATTCGTGTGTGGTTTACAAAGTGAATACACAAGACAACGGTTATTCGCAGAAGAAAATTTGAACTATTCAAAAGCGGTGATATTAGCGACTACCCTCGAATCGGCGGAACGTGATGCATGCGCCGTTGAAAATAACGGTCACGAAGTAACCAGCACGGCGAAACTAACAGAGAATGATAATAAACTACAAGTGCAGTTGTGTACAGCGTGTGGTGACACCAAACATAGCAAACGAGATTGCCGATACAACAACTTCGAATGCAGTAATTGTCGCAGAGTTGGTCATTTAAGGAGAGTGTGTCCCCAACGGTCAGATGGTGCTTCAGATAAAGCGAGACGGTCAGCGAAAATCGTCGGGAATAACGGCGATATTAATCAAACACGCAGAGGAAGCGTGATGGCTAGCGAACTACGACCAGACGGCGCAGGGCGTACGGAGCGTGCGGGGCGCAGCGGTCGTAGCTACCGCGGCGGTGGCGCTGCAGGATGGCGCGCGAGCGGACAGCAGCGGCGTACATATTGGGTGCAGGAATCTACAGAGGACCCACCGCAAGCGCGAATAGAGGATACCGAGTCAGGTGACGATGACGTCAGTGAAAGTGATCTCAACGAACCAATGTATCAAATGTCATTATCAAAGTACAAGGCGGTGCGTATTACACTATTACCCTCTTACTAATAAACGCGGTATAAAGTTATACCAGGTATAAACCTATGAAAATGTATGGGTATACCTGTGTTATACCTGGTATAACTTTATTCCGCGTTTATTTGTTAGACGGTTAGTAAATAACTGTTATTTAAAAATGGAAGTGGATACCGGTGCTCCTTTGTCTTGTATTAGTAAGATTACCTATGATAAATTATTTAGCAATCTGGTGATAAAACCGTGTCGTATTAATTTAAGTTTTTATGATAGTTCTATTGTTAAACCGCTTGGTTACGTAGAAACAGAGGTACGATATAAAAACAATAAAAAAAATTAGATTTATACATCTTTGATAACGGAACTACAAACTTGTTAGGACGCCAGTGGTTGGCGGAGTTGAATGTGGATATACCAAAGATCGGCGTAAACTGTATTATTAGTGAAAAATGTAATCAAAATGATCTAATAAATTCAATCGTTTCTAGGTATAAATCATTATTTGATGGCACGTTGGGTCGGTACACCGGAGGTACAGTGAGCCTCTGTGTGCGACCGGGAGCGCAGCCAGTATTCTGTCGTGCCCGACCGCTGCCGTACGCGTTGCGCGACAGAGTGGACGCGGAGCTAGACGCAATTCTGCGCGCGGGCGTCATCGAGCCTGTTGACCGCTCCGACTGGGCCACTCCCTTAGTAATAGCACGTAAGGCGGATGGTGGCATAAGGATATGTGCCGACTTCAAGGTAACACTTAATCGTGTCTTAATGATCGATAGGTACCCGGTTCCAAAGATTGACGACTTGTTTAGTGACCTAAGCGGCAATGTTTGGTTTACAAAGTTAGACCTATCTCAAGCCTACAACCAGCTAGAACTCGAGGAATGTTCTAGAGATTATACAGTCATTAACACGCATCGTGGGTTATTTAAATATAACCGTCTAGTCTATGGATTAGCTTCTAGTCCTGGTATTTTTCAAAAATTTATGATAGAACTTTTTAAAAATGTACCAAATGTAGTAGTATTTTATGATGACATTTTAATTAAGAGTAAAGATTTAAATAGCCATGTAGAAACAATAAACAAGGTGTTCAAAATATTAGAGACCAACGGGTTAAGAATAAGACAGGATAAGTGCGAATTCTTAACGAACGAAGTTAAGTATTTAGGATACATAGTTAGTAAAGATGGAGTAAAAGTAAATATGGAAAAAATAAAACCAATTGTTTCAATGCCTAATCCTAAAAACACTACAGAACTAAAGTCATTCTTAGGGATGGTGAATTTTTATGGCAAATTTATAAGAAATTTGAGTACATATTTAGATCAACTTTACGGATTACTGAAGAAAGGGACTCATTTTTTGTGGACAAAAAAGCATAGTATAGCTTTTAATCAAGTAAAAAAACTGTTGTGCAGCACAGATGTACTGGCAAATTATGACATGTCGTTAGAAACAATAGTCACATGTGATGCGAGCGCGCACGGCCTGGGCGCAGTGCTGGCGCAGCGTACCGCTGATAAAGGTGAACAAGTGGTGGCGTACGCATCCCGAGCACTTAATTCCGCTGAGAAACATTACAGTCAAATAAATAAAGAAGCGTTGGCCATTATTTTTGCTGTCGATAAGTTTCACCAATATCTTTATGGCAGGAAATTTACACTTCGTACGGATCATAAACCGTTAGTAAGTATTTTCGGCCCAAATACAGGCATTCCTAGTACAGCGGCTAGTAGATTGCAGCGGTGGGCAATAAAACTATCAGCATATGATTTTAACATCGAGTATGTTAAAACAGATCAAAATACTGCGGATGCCTTATCACGCCTAATTAAGGCGCATAAAGGTTCTTCTAACCTAAACGAAGAGTTACCAGAACAAACATACTTTCACTTCGCTGCGGAAGCGCTTCTATTAGATTATAATACTTTGAGAAAGGAAACATCAACCGACCCCGTACTTAGTCGAGTTATTAGTTACATTAATGATGGCTGGCCGCGAGAAGTAGAAATCAAGGAACTTAAACCGTATTTCAATCGTAAGAACGAATTATATACGGAACTAGGATGTATTTTGTGGGGCCATAGGATAGTAATACCGTTACCTTGTAGAAACAGGGTACTTAAAGAATTACATGATTCTCACATGGGGATAGTAAAAACCAAAGCAATAGCTCGAAGTTACGTATGGTGGCCTGGGATTGACGAAGACGTGACAGCGGTATGCCAGGGGTGCACCGTGTGTGCTTCAGTGGCGGACGCACCACACCAACACATGCCTAAGTCATGGCCGTGGCCCAATCGACCTTGGTCAAGATTACACATAGATTTTCTAGGACCCATTTCAGGATTAACTTATTTAATTATCGTTGATGCTTGTTCGAAATGGATAGAAGCAATTAACATGAGACGCACTACGGCACAATCGGTTATATCGGTATTACGCGATATTTGGGCTAAGTTCGGTCTACCGAGGCAAGGGGTGAGCGACAACGGACCTCCATTTACAAGCGTAGAATTCAAAACCTTTTTGTCAAGTAACGGTATTGAACAAATTTTTACTGCACCGTACCATCCTGCTTCTAACGGGGCAGCCGAGAACGCGGTAAAAATATGCAAGCGTGTAATTAAAAAAGCGTTTAAGCAAACAGTAGATCCAGATACGGCATTATGTAGATATCTTTTAACATATAGAAATACGGAACATTATACTAGGGGATTGCCCAGCCAAAATTTTACAGGGTCGGAATTTACGCACGAGATTGGACATACTGAAGCCCGATCGGGAATCGCGACAGACACGTAGCGAATGTCTGGCGGGCGGATCGCATAGGCAGGTAGAACCGGGGGATAAGGTATGGTACAGGAACTATCGTGGAACAGACAAATGGATAGCAGGGCAGGTCATAGAAAAACTAGGCAGTACCGATTACAATGTTAAATCAGACTTTGGAACCGAGGCACACCGCCATGTTGATCAGTTAAGGCGAAGATCAGTGTTACCCAGAATAGCACATCCACCACCTTGTAAAAATAATAAAAAATCAAGAAGTTCACTTGTGTTCCCTGCTGTTAATGAGGAGGGGTCGAGTGGTGCTGTCGACGAAATCGGTACACCAGGGCCGAAAAATGTGTCTGAGTCCGAGTTAAATACATCGGGCACGACAGAAACCCGGCCTGAGTTACCCGGCTCCACACAGTCACCTGACGTGCCAAGTCGAAATATTAACCCACAACCTCCAGTAGTAACACCCATCGAACGTAGATATACATTAAGAAATCGTAAACCTCCTCAACGATTTAGAATAGGAGAAATAGATTAAGTAATTAGTTATAAGTAGGTACCTATATGCATAATAATGTAAGTTAGTGTAAAGTGTAACATAATACAAGTCTTTATAAGTAGGTACCTATATGCATAATAATGTAAGTAAGTGTAATGTGTAATTTATTATAAGTCTATAGTATTGTAAGTTAGGTTACTTTATGTCTGTGGTTGTATTATGAGCATTGCACATAGTAATGTATAGTAATAATTATGGGTGGAGGTGTTGTATATTGTACGAATATGAAGGTACGCCAGTCTCGCATTAAACGTCAATACGGAAGCACGTCTTTTATTCTCCAATTTCCAATACCGGAGGTATGATATCTGAAGCAGTATCATTCGCCTGGGAAGCTATAATCAAGCCTCGTGCAAGCTAAAATGCCATTTGTATTCAGAACCAAATGCTGGAGCTCAAATGCTGTTTTCTTCAGGAATTGTAGTCATATGTGTAGATGTAGTTATATATAGTTATAGTTGACCATTTTCTTATTTATATAGGTAATAGTGAAAATTAATCCTAGAGTGCCCTGCCAAGGAGAAGAAATGCATAATGAGCATCACACACACATGTTTTCACAAGTATGGAAATTTAGTTAAATTCAACATTATACTCACAGCTATTGCTGACACATTATATATTTATATTTAGGGCTTGTTCCCTGCCGCCTGCCCCAATACTTCCAATGAAAAAGAATTGTCATTCTTGTCAGACATAGACATTGAAGTTTAACCAATAGACTTGACATGTCTGGTTTTTCTTTATGTAGATATTTTCAAGAAGTTAATCTTTTAATATTTTAGTGCTGAATTGTGTGTTTGTTGAATTAAATTGATACACACAAATTGTTATTTTATTATATCATTTTATATAACTGCAGATAGCAACGCCATCCCGTATCACGCAATGATCAACTCCCATGCCAAGCTGGTTCTCATCTTTAACACAAGATGTCGCTTTGATACAAAAATTATCGTTACAAGGTTGGAGGTGACGCGACGGCAATAGACTATATTACTATACTATATTACCGACTAGAGTCCGCTCTTAACATAACTCCAATGGCAATTGATTGGTTTCGTAGTTACCTGTGTGGCCGCCGAAAACGATTTTGCATTGAAGGTTCTTCCTCATCATGGTGCAATACCTCTGAAGGCGTACCACAGGGTTCTATCTCCCCTTATCTTCGTGAGCATCAAGATGGCGGGATCAAGTCCCCAATTAAAAATGTATCACATTAAAGTGTTTGTACTACTGAAGTACTATTTGTACCCTAAACAAGACTTGTACTTCTAACGGTAAATGAAGTATGTCAAGACATCCCTGGACCTTCTGGCAGCGCTACTCAGAGGCAGGTAATTCACACCCGAAGACTTAGTACTACATATGTACAGCTATATACTCAATTTTCAATAAAATTGTATGTAAGGGCCAAATTAAAGTTATGTGATTAAACATTGGTCCCGCCTATTTGATGATTCATGTCATCGCTGAATTCATATGAAAATCGTTGAGCTGATGGAAAACCAAAAGTGGCAACTTAGTACCTCCTAAGTACATGAACGTGTGCAATTTTCATATTCATAACTTAAGTACATCAAAAGTTATCTATCATTCATCGTAATATTTGAAATGGACACATTTATGCAGAAATGAAACAACCCGAAATGGTTTTCATAATTATATATATATATATATAATTTAAATATCATATTTTATTAACAAAGATGAGAACAAGCGGATTTTTAAATTAAATAACATTTTACAAATGTTGACGACTTGTCATTGTGACAAATTATTGTTTTTTGAGACTAATAAATTTATTAGTGGACTACAAGTAACGCAGAGAGCTTTCTCTCTGTCACGTAGATGTAAACATAAAATTGCTATGTTGATAGCATATTCTATTAATCAATTGATAGCAAATCTATCAAAATGTATATTAAGCGACGACCCTGTGTTGCCTAGTTCAACTAGCAACATAATTTTAAACTAGTCCATAAGACAATAGAAGTTACCCCTGGAAATAATCAGATATTATTAGTAAATAGTATGAAGGTATCTTCTGGCAATCCATTTAATGGTACTAAGCTGAGGGGAGAGCAATACTCTTTAAAATTATTAAATCAGAACATTCAAGGTTGCTCTTCCAAATTATTAGAAATTGAACTATTTCTAGAAAAAACCAAATTTGATATTATTTGTCTAACAGAACATTGGTTAAAAGATCACCAAGTAAGGCCCATTAATTATGAAAATTATCGTGTAGTTAGCCATTACAGCAGAAAACGTATGATACATGGCGGATCATTAATACTAATTAAAAATTCTATTAAATCTAAAGAAAGAAAAGACATTGTTAGACTGTCGGTTGAACACACCATTGAATTGTCCTGTGTTGAGCTTGATAAGCATATTGTAATTTGTGTCTACAGACCTCCAAGTTACCAGAATCTATCTGTGTTTGACTCTATAATGGAAGATGTGTTAAAAAAAGTTTGTACTAGTAGTAAATCAATTGTCATATGCGGCGATTTTAACATTAACATATTAGAAAATAACTCTAACACTATCAGGTTATTGGGTCTTTTTAAATCATTTAATCTAGCAAATGTTTTTATGGAGCCAACTAGAGTGACAGCTTCTTCTGCGACTTGCATAGATAACGTTTTTTGTAATTGTGATTACCTAAATAAAGAAATTATAAATAAATTAACATCTGATCACAGTGGACAAACAATAACGTTTAGCACCTACATACCTTTGCAAAAAATGCAAATAAAATTTAGAACAATTACATGTAAAAATTTAGAAAAATTTAATAAAACCTTGACTAGTAAATTATGTGTTCAAAACTTTATGAATATAGATGACCCAAATGAGTTCTATGCCGAGTTTTTTAAAGTACTCAACACGCAATTCAATGACACTTTTCCACTGAAAGCAAAAAGTATTTACACCAAGTTCATATTTAGCGATTGGGCGACTCCAGGCATTCGTAAAAGCAGGGAAAAACTTTATGAACTCTATGGCCTAAAGCAACATATGAATAGTACAAGTTTTGATAAATATGTTTCAAAATATTCAAAAACCTTTAAGATTGCATGCAAAATAGCTAAAGCGCTGTATATTAGCAATAAAATAAAATCAGCAGATGATAAAATAAAAACTACCTGGAAAATAATAAATAATGAAACAGGTAGGAAAAAACAGCGTAACACAGAATTTAATTTAGCGACTGCACATGGCCCCACACACTCAGATATAGAGGTAGCTCAGGAATTTGAAAACTTTTTTGTTAATATTCCACTTAAAACTACAGCAGCCTTAAACTCCTCACCTGCATTGTCTGCTGCCTTACTTAGAAAGAACGTAAATGCGTGCCCTTCGGAGTTCAAGTTTCAACATACAAACCCCCAGGCTATTTTAAAAGCTTTTAAAGATCTTAAAATTAAATCAACAGAAGATCTTTGGGGACTATCTGTAAAAGTGTGTAAACCAATCATTGAAACTGTTGCACCCTATTTAGCTTTCATATTTAACACTAGTGTCGAGCAAGGAGTTTTTCCGGACCTCATGAAACACAGTAAGGTAGTTCCATTGTTTAAATCTGGGGATAGCAAAGAAGCCAATAATTATAGGCCAGTGTCAATTCTGCCGGTTCTCAGTAAGGTCTTCGAAAAGTTAATGCTCAACCAATTGTTGCGTCATTTTAACAAACATTCCATCTTTTATGATCAACAATACGGTTTTACCAAAGGGCGTTGCACAACTGACGCGGGTGTCACCCTAATAAAGAACATATTTAAGGCCTGGGAGGAAGCACAGGACGCCATTGGAATCTTTTGCGACCTCTCGAAGGCGTTCGATTGCGTTAACCATGAGACACTATTGTTGAAGCTCGAGCACTATGGAATTAGACACACAGCCCTTGAGTTACTTAGATCATATTTAAAAGCCAGACAAGTTAAAGTTCAGGTAAACGGCGTAAACTCACTAGGGTCTGAAATGACAATGGGTGTGCCTCAAGGCTCGATATTGGGTCCTTTCCTCTTTTTAGTTTATATTAACGATTTACCCCAATTACTACAAAATCAACCGAAGATGGTGTTGTTTGCTGATGACACATCTATGATATTTAAAATAGATCGGCGGTCACGAAATCTTGATGACGTGAATAACTCCATTTATCAGGTCCAAAATTGGTTCACGGCAAACAATTTAGTACTAAATGAAAAAAAAACCAAATGTATTAGATTCACATTGCCGAATTTTAGAAGTACCGAATGCGATATCATATTGAATGGCGAAAAGCTGGACTTTGTAAATCAAACAGTTTTCCTGGGAATCACTCTAGACGACAAATTGCAATGGGGTCCTCATATAACATCTCTTGCGGGTCGGCTAAGCTCAGCCGCTTATGCTGTTAGAAAGATAAGACAGTTAACGGATGTAGAAACCGCGCGTTTGGTCTATTTTAGTTACTTTCACAGCATAATGTCATACGGTATTTTACTGTGGGGTCGAGCGGCTGACATTGAATCCATATTTATATTGCAAAAGAGAGCTGTCAGAGCCATATATAAGTTAAGTCACCGTGAATCTCTTAGGGAACTGTTTAAAAATATTAATATTATGACAGTTTCTTGCCAATTTATTTATGAAAATATTATGTATGTAAGGAAAAATATACATCTCTTTAGTAAAGTCAGTGATAGACACAATTGTAATACCAGAAATAAAGATAAGTTAGATCAGCCTTCTTACAGACTAGCTAAAGTACAATCATCTTTCATGGGGTACTGTGTTAAATTCTATAACAAAATACCTTGTGATATATTAAAACTAAATGAAAGTAAATTTAAAACTTTAGTTAAAAGCACCCTTTGTAAACAAGCATATTACAAATTAGATGATTATATTCAAGATAAGAATGCTTGGAAACATGCTGGTCCTGCTCCATAGGGCAATCTTTGGTGTAGACAAAATCAAATTTGTTAATTTATATTCCCATTCATAGTTATTGTATTCATTGTTTTGTTTTTTTTTTTTTTAGGAAATTGACTCACACACTGTTCCGTTGTTGTTGAATTAGGTATTTTACCTATGTTTGTAATATTTGTAAGTATGTGAGAACCATGTTCCTACTTATCAAATTAATTAATTTTCCTGTTAATGCTTTTTAATACTTTATACCTGCGTGTAGAGCTATTCTGGGTGCATCGTCCTCACATATATTAATGTATGTACGTATGTTAATATTGTAAAACACCAATTTTTTTTTTAAAAGAGTAAGTATGGAGTTTCTTGTGCGTTCTTCTCCATAACAATCTACTTTCCGAATGCACGGTAGAATAATTTTTTTTTTTTTTATGTTTTTTTTTTTTTTTTTATTACTTTAAATTTTTTTTTTTATTACCTACTTTTAATTTTTAATTTTAATTTATGTGACGTTCAAAAGTGCCGTTTATTGGCCTAATTGAATAAATATATTTGACTTTGACTTTGAAAGATCGTACTTTTTTTTTTTAATTGTACTAATGTAAGCAGATGTGAAACAAACTATCTTAATGATTCTGATATATATTTTGATTAGTGGAAACCTTAATACTACGCAAGTAGTAATAAGGATTTCCTAAGAAAGGAAACTACGCAACTAGTTTGTTTTTGAGGAGGTAATTATTTCATAACCGTGTTTTATAAGTTCAACCATACTGCTTTCTGCGGCGGAACCGTGTCATCATTCAATTTTAGTTACATATACAATACGATAACAACAGTTAATTTTAGTAATATTGCCTATTTATATTATCAAATGGGAATACGGTGAAAAGTATTGATGGTGTCACAGGGGTAAATACTTGTGCATTTGATGCCATGTCACAGTCGTTGCCGTTGTTGGCTATAGCTTACTTGACAAACTATAACAAAAATATATAATACAGATCATGATTACTGCAGATTCATAAATAAAACCTAGCTAGTAAAGAGGCCAACGCCGATTCCATTTATAAAGATAGACTTCACATTTTGAACTTATATTTTAAAACAGAAACTGTCGGTGAAAATGTAATACATTACACTGCGAGTGCAATATATTTATTTATTTATTTATTTAAACTTCATGTACAATGGTGATACATAAGCGGACTTAATGCAGGAAGGCATTCTCTACCAGTCAACCTTTGGGTTAAAAAGAACACAACAGTGGTAGGAGGCCAAAAAAAAAATGAACAATAATTAAAATTGGTTTTTAAACTATCTAACTAATAAAATACATAAATAATTTCTTTACTAATTTCATTAATAATAAATACTATATTCTAAACGAAACAGAAATTAAAATATAATATATATGTCGGATCTTGTCATGATTTGTTTACTTGAAATTATACACAAGTACCTGTTGGTACTGGGTGGAGTCCAGTGTCTCGTATGTTGTCCATATGGTTCATGTAGAGCGACAGTGATCGTTCGGACATGGCCGTGACAACGTGTTGGCCTGGGAACTGCTCAGTGTTTCCTTTTAGGTCTGGAGTGGTACTCAGTACCGTAGTGATAGTAATTGACTCGGTAACGAATTAAAACTGTGTAGAAGTTACAGGAATATAGGAGATATTTCTCTAGTTTACCCGTATCCCAAATTCTGCGCCCACGACTATAATCTAACACCGGTATGTCACTAAGTAGGTTAAATCAAGATCCTATATACCTGGATCTGACATATATACCTATATATATATCCTAGATTGTCAAACATAATTATATTATCCGATATTATATACAGTGCAGATAAAATAAGAAACTGCTCGAATGACAAATGCCCAGTCAACGCAATAGGAAAAAGATCAATTGGGTTTTACCTCTAGATTTAAACATTATTAGCACCGCCATAGATTCCCTCGATAAATCAGCCGATGAAAAGATTCAAGATCAAATGTTGTCATGTACGGCACGTGGATGCAATGGAATCAAAATCCTATCCTACTCACTATCATCAACTATATTTTTTTAACTTAATGATCTGAAGAAGATTATAATTTTTGAAATTCTTTGAGACAAATTGTCTTAAAAGGAATATGCTATTCTATTCTATCTGATATAGAGTTTATGGCTCCACCTACACCTAGCGGCATTGGTCTTTATAGAGCTCATATTTCTCGAATAATTGGTAAGTGGGAGTGCTACGATGACTTAAAGACCAAAGTTATGAAGAGTCAAACGTACCTACACAGTGCCTAATTGTTTAATATATGCGAAAAAATAAGTCTTATATAACTTAATTTTTATTATATAAGTAACTTTTATCATTAGAACACTTACTGCCACACTCAGAGACGTTTAACGGTTATTTAAGTCGCTCCTGAGTAAATATTTAAAAAAGTGCACTCTCAGAGACAGTTAACGGTTTGTTACCGTCCCTTAATGACAATTAAAGTTAAGTGGGTGAGGAGTTGAGTGTGTTAGGTATAACAATAGCGAAAATGTCTGATCTAGCAGACTTCATTGATTTGTGGACTATGCCACTGAGTATTTAGTAAACAGATCAGAATAATCACGTTAATATCTCCTTAGCCCGACTTCTCTATACCTATATACCTTTAGAGAAGTGGGGCAGAGGAGATATTTACGTAATTATTCTGATCCGTTTACTAAATACTCAGTTCAAGAATTCCATCCACGCTATAGATTTACACCAGAATCTGTAAAAAGTGTCATATTGCCTTTGCTGTTAACCGACTTTAGGAAAACAACGAAAAGAGGAGCAGACAAATACTTTATGAATTAGCTCAATTTCCTGGAGTGATTGGTTGCATTGATTGCACCCACGTTAAAATAAGAAGCCCCGTAGGAGTAACTTCAGAAGTATACAGGAATAGAAAAGGGAATTTTTATCAATGTTCAAGCAGTCACTGGGCCAAACTTGGAGTTTTGTGATTGAGAAACACATTTTTTTCTTGAATCTTCCCCCAGGTCTTGTTACGGGTCAAGTTACGGGTTCAGGACTGCTATGCGAACAGGTCTCGGAATCCACTAAAAGCATTAGGCATTTACTTATTTCAAGAAACGAGACACCTACAGTTTTACGCACCGATGCGGACTTATCGGAAACAGAGACGAGGAGTTAACTGAGATTTCTTCGAACAAGCAGAGCACTTCCTCTATACTAGCTTATTTGGAACAAGGGTCAACGAACACAAGAGATCATCTTAAAAACAAAGAAAACGCCATCAGGGCTTTTACCCGAGCACAAAAAGACCCTTTTCAACTTCTCTCCTTCGACCAAAGAAGCTGAAACTTCTATCCCTCAACCAGAGCCAAAAATCATAGCTCAGGGTATTGCCTGCCAGTGAATTGGGCATGATACATGGAATAGAATTCGTTACGTAGAAGCGCAGAAGAAACTCCATGCTGCACCGCCGCCTTAGCACACAATCCTTAGCTGTTAAATCTATCTCCAACCAATTCTCTGAATGAACTAATCCGTCTAAAGTTATGGGATTGGCAGCAAGCAAAATCCAACTTAGGAAGCTTGAACTTCGCAGCATTTAGGATTCCCCAAGGTCGCCTTCACTGTCGACGCATTCAGATTGTCGCCAAAAGTAATTCAGAACTTAAAATGGTGGATAACAAACCTGTATCAAGACTCGGAAATTTTCATTCCTCCAGCAGAAGCTTTTTCTCAACAGACGCGTCAGACACGGGCTGGGGTGCTCATATATTCAACGGTATTTGGACAGAAGTACAAAGTTCGTGGCACATGAATCGAAAGCTACAAAGATGTGTTGAGTGGCAAGACACTGCTGATTCAATCGGACAATCAAGACAGTCGTAGCCTACATCAGAAATCAAGGAGGAACCAAGTCGCGAGTCCTGTTCGCTATGATAAAGAACTTATATCAAATGACGGAACGAAGAAGCATACATATTATGTTGATAAGATACATTCCGGGAATTTACAACAATCTAGCAGATCACTTGTCACGTCAAAAAATGATGCACGATTGGCATCTGAAAGAATTATACTCAATTACAAAGTTCATTTTAAACTTCAGAAATCTTCAATAAACCATCGCAAGCAATAAGCAAAGCAAGACCCCTCGTTGGCTTTAAAAATAACCTTCACCAACGCTCCCGAAAGGTAACTGTAAATAGACTTTACATATCTCTTGCTTTGTAAGTACACCCTTACACCCCTGAATGCCGGGGTGTATGACTATCATTACAGCATAGGTTTTGGAATTTGAAAAAAGAACTGTCATACTCTACTGCACGAAGAATATTTTTAAAAAGTTAATATTTTTTTTCTCGGTATCCATTAATTACTCGAATCGGAATCTAGACAATTTATTTTATAAAGATTTTATTTTAAATATGGAACTATTTGTTTCCACATCGTATGTTAGATGGAATCGATTTAAAAATCAAACTGGCCAGCAAGATTTGACGCGCTCGCGTGCGTGAAAAAAAAAAAGGCAGTCTACTAGTAGGCGCGAAAGCATCGCGAAAATAATTAATTTTCTTGTTTGAGTTCTTTTTCAAAAGTTTTAAACATGTCTAGTGACGAAGACATAGATCTAACGCCCGATTTTATTAAAGAAAGGGCAAAAACAGTTGTCGAAAATATATTACCGCCGAACTCGAAAGAAAGATATGTAAAGGCATACGACGAATTTATGAAATGGCGGTCAGAAAAAAAAGTGAAATCTCTTTCTGAAAGTGTTTTTATATCATATTTTGATGAATTATCTAAGAGGCTACAACCTTCCAGTTTATGGTGCTTTTATTCCATGCTAAAATCTACAATGATGACAAAACATGACGTGAATTTGAAAGATTTTTCTAAACTTACTGCTTTTTTGAAAAGGCAGTCTGACGGCTTTAAAAGCAAGAAATCGAAGGTATTTACTGCAGAAGAAGTACAGAAATTCTTAAATGAAGCTCCGGATGAAATTTATTTAGCAATAAAGGTACCTACGTATTTACTTGCCCTTTTTAATAAGTTACCAAAATATTTCACAAAAATACTATGCGAATTTGGTGCCTTTAATACAACTTATGTCTTTTTTACAGGTTGTTCTAATTTTTGGGATATCGGGAGCCTGCAGAACCGTGGAATTGACAAACTTGACAATAGAAAATGTAGAAAAACATAACAAATTACTACTCATAAAACTGCCTAACACGAAAACTAAAATTGACCGGTCATTTGTTGTGCATGAAGAATTTGCAAATTATGTTGAAAAATATCAAGCTCTTCGGCCTGAAAACGTGGATACAAATCGTTTTTTTCTTAATTACAGTAAAGGAAAATGCCACAGACAAGTAATAGGAAAAAACAAATTTACAGGCATGCCAAAGCAAATAGCCACATATTTAAAACTGAGTAACGTAGAGTTATACACCGGGCATTGCTTTCGCAGAACATCAGCGACTCTATTGGCTGATTCGGGAGCCAACCTCACTCTGTTAAAAAGGCACGGCGGCTGGAAGTCCAGCAAAGTGGCCGAAGGTTATATCGAAGATTCGATGGCAAACAAAAGCAAAATTACTTCTAAAATAACAGAAAATATAAACTTGAAATCACCACGTCAAAGCACAAATCATCTGAGCCATTTTTTAATGAAGAAAATAGTACCAGTCAACTGCCGCCATTTACGATGCAAGAACCTCAAGTCACTCAAACTCAAGTCTTATCATCACAAACTCATATTCAAACTATAAATATTCCTAAAAAGAACGTGACCATATCTCTTACAAATTGTAATAATTTTACTATTAATTTTAATTAAATACACATTTTTTTCTTCTTAATAAATGTTCATTGAAACCTGCTGTCTTGTTGTTTACTTACCTCACAATCGATATGTAAAGCAGAGTATTTATCTCGGGCGTAAGCATCAATTGCATACTCGGGTTAATTAGCGCCTTCGCTTCGCTCAGGCGCCAAAAACCTCGTATGCAATTGATGTCATACAGCCCTTGGTTAATAATCTACTATTATGAACATAGGGCTATATGATTTGTTTGGAAAACAGGAGCAAACCGTTGAAGAAAAAAAGAGCTTAGGTAAGTAAAGAACATATATTTTTATTAATGAATTATTAATACAAGGTGAAATTTAATGGGTTGTTTTTACGAGTGAAGTTGTGTATGTATTTATTAATGCATATAATTATTTTGCCATGGAAGTGGGTTTTCGTTTACAAAATAATGTATAAAATTATCTCGAGTGGTAGTAGCAGCACGCCCTCCTCTAGTGAAATTTTGCTGTGTTGTAGTTTGAAAGCCCGTTATTGTCAGAGTATCATCATATGAATATCCATCTCTAGAACGAACAAAGTTGTGTAACACACAACATGTTCTCACAATGGATTTTGCTAATTCTGTGTGGACATTTAATGGTCTGTGGAAAATTCGCCATTTATTTGTTAAGATGCCGAATGTGCACTCGATGTAACGGCGAGCTCTCGATAGTCTGTAGTTAAAAATTTTCTTTTCGGCACTGAGGTTGTTTCCTCCGTATGGACGCATAATGTTTGGGCTCAACCCGAATGCTTCATAGCTTATAAATACATAAAGGAAAAGCGTTGGGTTATTTTCTGAAATTTGTAGGGGCTCTGGAATACCTAAAGTATTACTTATGAGTTTCTTATGCAATTCAGTTTCTTGGAAAACTGCTGAATCGCTACTTTTCCCATAGGCACCGACGTCTATATAAATGAAATTATAATTAGCGTCACATGCAGCCATCAACACCAATGAAAAAAAGTGTTTATAGTTATAATACATCGAACCAGAATCAGCAGGTTGAATCAGTCTTATGTGCTTTCCATCGATACTACCGATGCAGTGTGGAAAGTTGGCATGTTTTTCGAAACCATCTGCTATTTTCATCCAGTCATTTGCAGTAGCCGGAAGTGATAAACATGTTTGCAACTTATCCCAAATCACGGCACACACTTCTTTTATTATTGTGCTTAATGTCGTTTGTCCTAGACGAAAGTTATAATGCCATTCCCTCATCGTACATCCACTTGCGAGGTACCTGTAATTAACAAAAATTAATAAGTAATATAATTTAATTTCCAGGGTTAGTGTTGCAAAAAAGATGGAAAAGCATCAGATCATGCTATGCGCGGGAAGCCAAACGCCAAAAAAATATAAAGTCTGGTTCTGGAGCCACTAACCGCAAAAGCGAATACATATATTTTAAGCAGTTACAGTTTCTACAAAAAGTAGTAGCTATCAGAGAAGAAGGTGTAGAAGAAGAAAATTCGGAGAGCACTGAAGTAGGCGAGCGACCTAAACAAAAAGTTACAAACAAACGTAAACTAACAGTAGACGATGATCCCTTTGTTCAAGCATTAAATAATTCAATTGAGCAAAGACGCCGTGAGATAACAGAGCAGAGACTACGCGAGACAGCTGAGGTTGACGAAGATCGGCTATTTCTGCTTTCATTGTTGAGCACATTAAAAAATCTACCTCCTCAAGTTAAAATGGCTACCAAAATAAAGATGCTAACTTTGTTGAACGACGCGTCAGGTTTTTCTGGTAACAGGACGTTTGATTATGCTGATCGGTCATTTCGGAATTCTTCAGAAATTAATCCAGGTGGCAGGATCGTGAGTCATAAGACCTATCATCCTGGTTATTCGACGCAACGGCAAGTGATTGCTACTGAATATCCTGGACCGAGTTATAGGACAAACACGAATTATCAGAATGAACCTATTACAAGTGGTCCTAATTCTCCATATAATTCTATGAATACAATGACATATGCAAGTTCTCCAAGCGACACACATGATTCACAGGACTCGGCACCACTTATGGATCTATATAGCACTTAAACATTAATGGCTTGTTTGTTTGTCTACATTTTTTAATAAAACTTACTTTAAAAATGTTCATAGTTAGTTTTAACTTACCTTAATGTTACAAACAACTTTTCTTCAGGACTGATTGATTTTCTTAATATTGTATCTTGCTTCAACAAATCATTTTCACACAAAGTCAGTAATTCATCAAAGGACCTCACGGACATCCTCACATAACTAAAAAACTTATCCGGATATCTTCTTAGATCGTTCGTATATATTGACGAATTGTCCTTTCTTACAGCGATCGGCTAAATAAGGATGAACCCACCACTGTTTCTTTTTTCTCTTGAACTTTCTTTTCCTACGTACATACAGCAGTAGTGCTATCGTTTCGAGGTCCATTTTGATAACTGTCTCAGTATGGTGTGGCGACTCTGGTGTCTAGTTTGGTAGCTTACGGACACCACGGTGGCGCAACTGGTTGCGCCGCCATGGTGTCCTGGTGAAATATAGCCCTTAGTTTAAAACGAGCCTATCAAAAAGATTAATAGAACTCAGTATCTTATCAGTTGATTCTGTGTGAGAGTGAACAATGAGTGATCGAGTGCAGTTAAGAAGAAAGCGAAGTCCGATTTGGGATCAATCAATCTACCAAGACTTTTCAAACAGCAACTAAGTTGGGGTCGGCTTCCAGTCTAGCCGAATTCAGCTGTGTAACAGTGTTTTACATGGAGCGACTGGTCAGATAAGCTCCACAACACAGGACCTGGCTAAGGCTAATACGATACACCTTGGCAAGACTGGTGTCAGATTTCAGGCTTCTAACTACCCGTAACGACTGCCAAAGATCTTCAAATGATAGCCGGGATCAACGGCTTAACGTGCTTGCCGAGGCACGAAAGAATCTCGCTATGTAAATATGGTCGCTCATCCACGGAGCGGCCTCGGCATGCCTTGAAGATCGACCCATGCGGCTCATGCGGCTGTTATTATTTAGCCACGAGCTCCTTTTATTCATCATTTTACTCAAATAGATAAAAAAGGCAAAATGTGTGTATTGCTCCCAAATACTTAGTGTTTCGATGGGATGTCTGGCAATTTAACTAGACACTCGCTCGTGTGCACAAAGCGAGTGACGTAACTCAGAAGAAGAGAGCCGTCAATAGGGCTGCCAAGTCCTGCAATAAGGCGATGCGAAGGGCACGTTTTGACCATATTAGCAGAATCGGGAACAAACTAGCTATGAAGCTAGTTTGTTCCCGATTCTGCTAATAAGGTCCCGATTCTGCTACCAGCAGGGTATGAACCCTGCTGGTAGCAAAGCGTTTTGGTCCCTGGCTAAGTCGGTTGAATCAAACTTTTGTCGCCCCTCACTACCACCACTGCTGAGACCCGACGGGTCACTGGCCCACTCCGCCGAGGACAAGTCAAACTTGTTTGCCTTCCTTTTTGCGGAATCTTCACATCTGAACTCTGATGGCGCGCGGCCTCCTCCGTCTCCTGTTGGATGTGGGACGAGTATGTCGGATATTCGCATCCATCAGAGGGAAGTCTTTAGGGTGTTGCGTAACCTTGACGTGAACTAAGCTAGTGGCCCCGACGGGATACCGGCAATTGTTCTAAAAACTTGTGCGCCTGAATTTGCTCCGACCCTGACACGCCTATATCGCCTTGCGATAGTGACTGGAAAGGTGCCGAAGGCTTGGAAGCAAGCTAACGTTTAGCCCGTGCCCAAAAAGGTTAGTCGGGCTTACCCGGCCAACTACAGACCCATTTTAGTAACGTCCATCCTCTGTAAGAGTATGGAACGTGTGCTGTACAATAAGCTCCTGGCATACCTAGAAGACCACGACATCCTCAGTGACCGCCAATACGGCTTCCGCCAAAATCGGTCAACTGGGAATCTTCTAGCGTATGCCATTCACGTCTGGAGTGAGGCCATCGAGAGGCAAGGGAAAGCACTTGCTGTCTCCCTTGACATCTCGAAGGCTTTCGACAGGGTCTGGCATGAGAGCCTTATTGGTAAGCTTCCTTCCTTCGGTCTGCCTAGTGGTCTGTGTGACTGGATTGCTGACTTCCTGAGGGATCGGTCCATCCGAGTGGTTATCGATGGCTGTTCGTCCGGTCAGTTAGGTATTAACGCCGGAGTCCCTCAGGGGTCTGTGCTCTCGGCTACACTGTTTTTACTGCACATAAATGACCTGCTAAAACCCAGTACCTTTGGGTACGCAGATGACAGCACGGTTGCTGAGAGATACGTGTCCGGCGCACGGGCTACTGGGCCTGAGATCCGGTCTCTCCGGGAGGCCATGGTTGAGCGCACCTGTCTTTGGAGGCAGTCTCCGAATGGGGCGATGCCAATCTAGTCAGTTTCAATGCTGCTAAGACCCAGGCGTGCCTTTTGCCGGGAAAAAGAGCCTATTCCACCCGGTTCCATCTTTCCGTGGTGTAACCGTGCCGATAACGGACCATCTCGACCTTCTTGGTGTCACGTTAATATCGACCCTCAATTTTGGTCCATTCATTGAGGCAAAGGCTCATTTTGCTGCAAAAAAGTTGGGGATCCTTGCAAAGGTGAGACGGTACTTCTCGCCTGAACAGCTGCTCAAATTGTATAAAGCACAAGTTCGGTCATGCATGGAGTACTGCTCTCACCTCTGGGACGGATCTGCCAATTATCAACTTGATGCACTTGAGTCGATTGACAAACGGGCGAAGAGGCTTATCGGCAACGATGCACTGTTCGCCTCAAAGCTCCAGAGCCTTGAACATAGACCCCAAGTGGCCAGTCTGTCAGTTTTTTATCGGTTACATTTCGGGGAGTGTGCGATGGAACTGCACAATTTGATTCCGCCTAGCCCTTTCCATCACCGGACAACAAGACGTACGGCAATGCGCCACCGGTACATGGTGGACATCCCACCCATACGTACAAAGCGTTTTGCGAATACTTTCATTGTACGCACAGCTAAGGAAAGGATAACAGATTATTTCACTAAACAAACCGTAAGTGTATGGAAATCGGCTGAACTTGATCGCAAGCTTGTTAAAATTATATCAAAAGAGTATCAACCTGTTATGACTTATCGAATACGATTCCGAGAGTATAAAAGTAAATCAGAGAAATTATATTTTATCTTTACTGGATAAGTTTAATATGAAAGACTGCAAGACAGTGGATACTCCTTTAGCTAAAAAGAACATGGGAAGGAGAACCGAAGGACAAGTTGGTGAGTCTTATCCTTATCAGAATTTATTAAGAGGACTAATGTACCTGACGGTAAACACAGGCCCGATATCGCCTACGCCACGAGCTTCTTAAGTCAGTATAATACGTGTTATACGAAGGAACACTGGAATGCTGCTAAAAGGTTTCTGCAGTACCTAAAGGGTACTCTAAACTATTCATTGGTTTACAGGAGAAGCGGAAAACCCTTAAAAGGCTATTGTGACGCTGACTGGGCAAACTGCACGATGGATAGAAGGTCATATACTGGGTACGCTTTCAAGTTGAGTGGAGGTCTTGTATCCTGGGAGTCCAAAAAGCAACCTACTGTTGCCTTATCCTCGGCGGAAGCAGAGTATATGGCACTAGCGTCTGCCACGAAGGAAGCGTGTTATTTGCATCGATTTATCTTTGAGATAACAGGTAAACTTTCATCAGTTAACTTAGGTTCTGACAGTCAGAGTGCCATTAATCTCGTTCGAAATCCCGTACACCACAGCAGAACGAAGCATATTGATACTCGTTTTCACTTTAGGCCCTGCGCAGACGACAGACTATCCGTGATGCACTTTTTAGTCTGTGAAAATAGAACCTATGCAATTATATGCAGTAACGCACACGACGCGTAAAAAGTACGGCGCACAAAAAAACCGTGTAATTCGGGCAGACCGCACCGCGCCGCGGCGCGCCGCTCCGCACAAAAAGTATGTAAAAAAAATTGAACGTTTGCTTCAACGCGCGCTAACGCAGACGGCGCACACTTTAGAGTTTAGTCGGCAATCTGCATTTGCTAGGGGTGGACGTAACGCACGCGATCTATTATCATGGCGCCAGACGTCGATGTTTCTGAATGAGTCAAAGCAGGTCTCAAAATAAATAGCAACTCATCAAATGTAGTAACAGACATTTTATAAAATTTGAAAAAAATTGCCGGATGTTGTTTCAGAATTGAATGTTTAGTATGGAACTGTCCCTTCAGTAATCTTGCCGAAAGTATAGGATGTACCCAAAATTCTCTATTTCTTCTTCTTTTTCTGTACTTCATGTACAAAATAATACTTCGCGATCTCTGCACGATTTCCATAGCGTCTACGTCCCTACAGCTCTGCCGACAAAATGATCGAAGATGTGCGTCGTGTGCGTTGAGTCTGTGAAAAATCCGCGACCGACTTTTTGCGCGCCATGCAGACTTTTTGTGCGCCGCAGACTCGATCGCACAAAAAGTGTGCCATCTGCGCAGGGCCTTATTATTAGGGAAAAAGAATCAGATAACGTAATAATGTTAGAATATATGAAAACTAGTGATATGCCTGCTGATGTGCTAACAAAGCCACTAGGGCCTATAGTACACAAACAATCTACAATTCGCTTGTCTAGAAACGTAATTTTAGTTTTAGTTTTTTGTTTTCTGTTGTGTAACGGCTAGGTCTGCGCTAGGTAAGCTGCGCAGGCCGCTAACTGATAGTTAGGAGCAAGTGAAGGAAACAGCTTGATAAGTTAATACATTTATTTTAAGTCTAGACTACAGCTAGGTCGTGGGTTCTAAGCGCCACTCAGTTCTGAATCATAACCACCACGCGGATAAAATAAAAGTAGGGTACCGTCCCTTGGCAGCACGTGGTAGACGCGGGGACCAGTCGGCACCGGCACAGTGATAGGTCGCCGGAACTGTAGCAGCTAGGGGTGCGCAGGGTAGGCTGCGCTGGCACCGGCTCGCGCGACAGCAGGCCGCAGGTAGGCAGGCAAAACCGGGCAACGTGCGTAGGCTGGCACGGCGGTAAGCCGCAGGTATCAGGTAAGGAAAACCTGGCGGTGTGCTTAGGCAGCGTGCAGGTAGTTGGCAGCGTGCAGGTAGTTGGAGAAGGTCAAGCCTCAGCCCGTACAATGAAGAGTTGGCAGCACGTGGCAGACGTGGGGCAGTAGACCGCGGCCGGCTTAGCGGTAGACCGCAGGGACTGTAGCGGTTAGGAGTGCGCAGGGTAGGCTGCGCACGCCGCTACGTCCTTGGGTAGCGCATAGCCGGACGGTACGCCCTTACGTAGACCCCGTACGAAGAGCCCTGAAAGCACCACAGGGTGCGCATGTTAGATGCGGTGCAATAAGCAGCAAGCCGCATGCGATGTACCAGCTTCGTCCCCATTTTAGGCCAAGGAACGGTATGGGAACATTATAGGTGAAAGCTCAGCACATCGCAGCGGTTTACAGGTAAGAAACTTGCAAACATAGCAAGCACATTGACAGATGCAAAGTAAGGTTAAGTATGAACACGCTAGCATTTATTAACATAAGTAAACGTGATCACTTACAATAAAACACGGAGACACAATCCAATGCAGTAGAAACACATGCTCATAGCAAATTCCCTTGTCCCAGACGACCCTTAGCCACGCGTCCAACATGACAGTGCAAAACTCATATTAAATAGGTGATGGAATCGATATTGGTCATCTGGCACAAGGAAACAAGTACAATAATTAAACTAATGTGAAACTCACCCTAAATCGGGGTACACAGAGTCGTGAGGATTGAAAGTAAGTTATCCGCTAAGCCACCGGAATCGAAATGACCGAGTGACAGTAGTCCGGAAAGTTAGAGTTGTGCCGTGTCTTTAGAGATGTGACTATTAACCGACTAATTTTGATATTAGTATCATTCGACTATTTTCAGTTGAGATCCTCACAACGCTACAGTGTGTTTGTCTTGCACAACTTCGATTAAGGGCGGCTGTTGTAGATAAGTAACCTCTGTTATGCAGACTTATTTATATAGTTATATTTTTTCTATATGTATTGCCTAGTTACTTGAAATAAACACTCTTGTCAATGAACATCTTTTTACTAACTCATATTTTACAAATAATTTATTTAATACTCTTCCACCTATTTTAACCCAAATATTCCAACAGCTATCAACAATAAGGTAGTCGCCTACCTCTCCTCCACTACAGCCGCCCAGCCAGAGACAGTCCATCTGCCAACTGTCTCTGTAATGATCTGGGGCCCAAAGTGTAAATCTTTGTTAGATCGTGCTCTTTTGGATTCGGGTTGTCAAGGCTGTCTTTTATTATTTTGTTTAGTGGAAGGATTGGGTCTCCCACGTAGATTCCACCTTTCTACCATATGGGTGGTATAAGCGGTTGGTCAAAGGGGAGAGATTGAAATTTGTGTTACGACTGTTCATTGTGGGCTGAGAATCTTGACCAAGGCCGTTGTTTTGAATCATATTATGGGCAGACACCTGCAGGTAACCATTACCCTGCAGTGGTGAAATTAACGTCGGACATGGAAAGTTTTTACAAATCAATGTTTAGTGATTAGAGTATCGTGCGATTGATTGTACGCGTCGCTAACTTTGTTACTCTCCACAATAGCTGTATCATTTAAAACTGATAAGCCAATAAGACTAGACCGGACATAACTCCTGCCGACCTGAAGTGATTTGTACTCGGACCCGTATATGGGTGCGGATGTTTTGGGTTTGATTTTGTCCGGTTCAAGCGTGTTCTGCAGATGAATGGGTTAGTGGTTGTAGCCACAGTTTTTTGGTTTTGGCCTTACGGGTCCCGCGTTGAAGGGCTCCGCCCCGCGGATTGAGGACCAAGGACTGATAATGAGATAGTCCTTTGTTGGCTTCGCACCTCAGGTCATACTATGGAGGTTTTTGTGGTGAATGGAGTCTCACAGATTAGGATCTCTAAGACTGGACTTATCTGGAATTTTCCCAGGAGAATGGAACCCCGCAGACTGCGCGTCGCGTGGTTGCGAGGCTCCTGTCCTTATCAACCATTCTCTTTGATGGGGACCAGACTGGTTGACGCATCGCAAGTCGTCCTGGCCCCAGAATAGGTTCTCCTCTCCAGAGGTATTGCCAGGTCTGCGTATTGTGGAAATGCATCCTGCATACAATTTGGATTGTCTTTCGGACAAATACAGTTCTTTGTCGAAAATGTTAGGAGTCATCGCTTGGTTTCATACGTAACGGTTCGCCCGAAAAATTAATAGTTGTCCTCAGTTTTTTCGCCTCATGCACGACGAGAGTTACTGGTGTTGTTGGTTCGTGCTGTACAAGCCGAGCACTTTGACCAGACTATTATTATTATTACATTCTTTATTGTACACCATAAAAAAAATACATAAAGAACAAATATTTTCAACCAAAGTGTACAATGGGCGGTCTTATCGCACAGGGCAATCTCTTACAGACAACCTTTGGATGGACTGAACGATAGGTGAAGAATTGAGGGCGGTCAGTGTACAATAGATCATAAATAATATAACTTACTTATACAAAATAACATAAAATACATACATACTATACTACATATCTGATATACTAATAAATATTGAATATATGACCGAGAAAGGAAAAACATTAAAATTATAGTGAAAGGTGATGCTCCTTTTGTTGTGATATGCGAACTATTTGTATGAGCTTTTTATTTTTAATCTAAATTCTAATGTTTCTATGGTGACCCTTCCTTCATCATTAAATCAACAAAGTGACAAAACGTATTTTAATTAATTTATATTTCCTCTTTATAAAACAAATAACAACACGTTATCAGCACGAAGATCTAATAGGAAATATAGTAAAATTTTGTAGTTGTTGAAGTTTTTGTTGTTGGTAAGTTTTGCGGAAAATGCCTAACGGAGAAGGATCAGCTTCCACATATAGAGGAGCAGTTTCCTCGTCCATCCCGAACTTTGTGTTAACTAATAGGGAAGGATATAGTACATGGAAGTTCCGCATGCGAAACTACCTCTTGCATGAAGAATTGTGGAATACAGTAGTAGGTTTCGCACCTGACGACTCAACCCCACAAAGTGTTAGGAGTAAGATTGATCAGAAAGCATTGTCGAAAATCTGTTTGACGTTAGATGGCCCACCCATCACTTATGTTCGCGCGGCCAAAACGGCGAAAGAAGCATGGGATTCTTTGAAGTCTGCTTATGAAGACAAAAGTATGGGTCGACGTTTGTCCCTCGAAAGGAAATTATACAGAACACCTTAAATCAATTTGAAAATATAGAATCCGATATCAATGGCGTACTGTCAGCAGCATTAGATTTAGCTGATATTGACAAGGTGATAGACGATGCATCGATTGCTGCGATTTTGCTTGGAGGTCTCGGTTCCAGATACGAACCACTAGTCATGGCTATAGAAAATAGCAACGTAAATATCACCACAGAAATGGTTAAAACGAAACTGTTGAATGAAATGGCTAAGAATCCGAACGAAACATCTACGGAGTCAGCGTTAGGCTCTATAAATCGACCTGGAAAATTAAGGAAGAAAAATAAACCTATTGTTTGTTATGATTGTAACACGCCCGGACATAAAAGACCTGACTGTCCCTTTAGAAAGAAGAAACCAAAGACAAAGGAAGCTACAGCTTTAACGGCCCTAGCTGTCTCTGAGGTCGATAAAAAGAACGTGTGGTATATAGATTCCGGAGCAACAAAACACTTAACTTTTAGGTCGGAGAGGTTATCAAATTTTAAGCCTGTTGATTTTGGTAAGGTTACAGTTGCCAATGGTGACGAGCTTGTTTGTCAGGGTATTGGTGATGTAAGTATTAATACTGAAGGCAGTATTAACAGTATCTGTGATATAATGCTCGTGCCAAATCTTAATACAAATTTACTTTCTGTAAAAAGGGTAGTTGATAAGGGTTTTTCTGTTTTATTTGATAAAAGTGGATGTAACTTCTTTGAAACTAAAAACTTCTCTTATAGCGGGAATTCTATTTTACATGGTTCTCCATATGGTGGTCTGTATGCGCTAGACTGTACTATTAATAATCACCAAGTTAATGCTTATGATGTGCACTCTGACTCATGTTCTAGATTACTCTGGCACAAAAGATTGGGTCATTTGTGCCGCATCGGAATGGACCAATTGAAAAATAGAAATGTTGGCGTAGATTATACGGTCGTAGACAAGGGAAGTTGCATAGCTTGTGTTGAAGGTAAGCAAGCCCGAAAACCTTTTAAGAAAGTTAAATATGAAAAGGCAACAAAGATGTTAGAGTTGATTCATTCGGACCTATGTGGGCCGATGTCAATATCGTCATTCCAAGGTAATAAATATGTTTTACTGTTTATTGATGATTTTTCACGTTTCGTTTTTCCTTATTTTCTTTCTTCAAAGACAGAGATTTTGGAAAAGTTTTGTTCTTTTCAATCATTATTGGAAAGACAAACTGGTGCTCAGATAAAAGTGTTGAGGACAGATAATGGTACAGAATATGTAAATAAACGTTTTACTGATCATTTAACTGCACAAGGTATAATTCATCAGACAACTGTACCCTATAGTCCACAACAGAATGGTGTTGCGGAACGCACTAATAGGTCTATTGTGGAAAAGGCACGTTCGATGTTGGCTGATAGTTCACTCCCCAAAGCATATTGGGAAGATGCATTTTCTGTTGCAGTGTACCTTAAAAATAGATGTCCACACAGAGCTTTGAGTTGTGGAACACCATTTGAAAAATGGTTTGGAGATAAACCTGACTTAAGTAACTTGAAAGTTTTTGGTTGTCGAGCACTTGTAAATATTCCATCCTGTCATAGAAGTAAGTTAGATAGTAAGGCTAATGAACACATATTTGTAGGATATTCGGATGATCCTAATGCCTATTATCTCCGTAATGCATCCAATCCAAGGAAGATGATAAAGTCTAGAGATATCGTTTTTTATGAAGATTGTTTCACAGAGTTGAAAATAAATAAATCTTCAAGTCATGGTTGTCAAACTGCTCCAATCTTGGCAAATAGTAGACCAATTGACTTAGACTTTAATCCGATTGAGTTTTCTTCCGAGGCAATCCAACGTGAACGTCAAAGTATTGTAGAAACAGGTTTCGGTAATAATGATTGTGAATCTGGTAATTTTTAAACACAGACCATCGAACATGATCCGGTAGATAATACTGTATATGATTCTCCAAATGATCTATCAGATGATCCTGTAGATAATGATGATCATCACTGCACAATTAATAATGTTAATGATGAGCGGCGATACCCCCTCAGAAACAGAAGACCACCTGATTTTCTTACATACCTTGCTGAGGATAATTTAGTAGAACCTATCACGTATTCTGAAGCAGTAACTGGACCTGATGCTGAAAATTGGAGATCAGCCATGCAATGTGAGTATGAGTCACTTATTAAATTGAAAACGTGGCAACTCGTGGAGAAGCCAAACCGAAAAATAATACCTTGTAAGTGGGTTTACAAACTTAAGACTGACTCCTTAGGAAATGTGGTCAAGTATAAAGCGCGACTGGTTGTAAAGGGTTTCAATCAGATAGCTGGTGTAGACTATTATGAAACCTTTGCTCCAGTGATAAGAAATTCGTCTTTACGCACTTTGTTTGCTTTGGCTGCAGAGAATGGTCTCATGATGCGTCACATTGATGTAGATACGGCTTTTCTCAATGGAGACCTGGAGGAGGAAGTCTATATGTACCAACCTGAAGGTTTCGTGGTTAAAAATCAAGAACACAAGGTTTGCTCGTTGAATAAGTCGCTTTATGGACTTAAACAAGCACCTAGAGTTTGGAATATAAAACTCGACGAAACCTTGGTTAAAATTGGTTTTCATAGAACCCCATCTGAGCCTTGTATTTATAAGAAACTTTTTGGTTCGGAAATCGTCTTATTGGCAATATACGTCGATGACATTATTATTTTTTATAAAGATGTCAAATCGTTTGAAGTTGTCAAGAAGGACATCGAAAAATATTTTTCTATAAAAGATTTGGGCTTATTAAAATTTTATTTAGGTTTAAATATATCTCAAAAGGACGGAAAAATAGTTTTAAATCAAATAACTTACATAAATAAAGTTCTAAAGCAGTTCAATATGGAGAATTGTAAGGGTGTGAAAACACCACTCCAAAAACTGAAGCTTGATAAAGGTTCTGAGAATGATGATAAGAATATTCCTTACCAGCAATTGGTAGGCTGCCTTATGTTTCTAGCTGTAAACACACGGCCTGATATAGCATACACGGTGAGTTTTCTCAGTCAATTCTTAACATGTTATGATAAGAGGCATTGGAATGTCGCAAAGAGAGTGCTAAATTATTTAAAAGGCACTGTTGATTACAGTATTACATACAACAAAACGGGGAAGTATTTGGACTGTTTTGCCGATGCCGACTTCGCGAATAGTTTTGATCGACGCTCATATACTGGTTTTTGTGTGAAGCTTGGAGATGGTCCAATATCGTGGGAGAGTAAGAAGCAACACACAGTTGCGTTGTCTTCCACTGAGGCCGAGTATTTATCACTAGCGGCTGCTGCGAAAGACGTAATTTTCTTGCGACGTCTTATCTGTGAATTAACAGGTAAGTGCCAAACTGTGGTAATTTATACCGATAGTCAGAGTGCACGTCAATTGGCACTTAATCCAGTCCACCATAATCGGACCAAACATATTGACGTGCGATTCCATTTTATAAGGGAAAAATTAAACAACAAGGTCATCAATTTGAAGTACATGCCCAGTGAGGAGCTACCGGCTGATGCGTTAACTAAGCCTTTAGGCCCTGTAAAGTTTAAAACTTGTATAGTAAATATGGGCATTTCTTGATAATTTGTACCTAATTGTTAATTGATGTTCTACCTTTCATATTTAGATAGAATTTAGATTAAGGGGGCATGTTGTGATATGCGAACTATTTGTATGAGCTTTTTATTTTTAATCTAAATTCTAATGTTTCAATGGTGACCCTTCCTTCATCATTAAATCAACAAAGTGACAACACGTATTTTAATTAATTTATATTTCCTCTTTATAAAACAAATAACAACACCTTTACCATTTTCTTAAATGTTGGCAGTGTTTGAGCGCGTCTTATTTCTATAGGTAATACATTCCAAATCAAACTGCTTGAATCGTAAAAGATTTGTCACAGAAGGAAGTGGAATGTATACGAACACTCAATTTTAAATTCTCCGATGATCTAGGACTTAGAATGGGTGTCACAGAGGAACTGAAAACGTTCTTTAAGATAAAAAGGAGTAAAAGGATTAAAGAGCACATTATAAAGCAAAGAGAGTATGTGGGCATTCCGGCGAAGGCGAATAGGAAGCTTTTTTTGAAGCTAATTTGAGCTTAGTACGAAATTCAGAAAGGTGATCATATTTGCGCAAGCCAAATATGAATTTAATACAGATATTTTGAAGTCGCTCAAGCCTATCCAATTAGTCTTGGGTGAGATCAAGATAGCTGGCATCAGCGTAGTCCAGGATAGGGAGAAGCAGAGATTGTGCTATCGCAATTTTAGTGGCGATGGGAAGAAAATTACGAAGACGTCTCAGAGAGCCCAGAACAGTTTGCGACTGACTTCCTGCAGTTGTTTGGTCCAGGCAATCGATATAAATCCCTAAGTTCTTCACAGTGTTAGCTATAGGAATAATGGTGTTGTTGAAAGAAACCTGGGGAAGCGTCGACCAATCAATCCTAGAAACAGTCTGGGAACTACCAACAAAACTCACCTGAGTCTTCGTTGGATTAATCCTCAGCCCAAACTCAGCACTCCAGTCACCTATTCGAGCCAGGTCTTTATTAATCATCTCAATGGCATCAGGTAACTCTCCAAGAGGGGCTTGGATATAAATCTGGAGGTCATCAGCATACAGGTGGTAGAAAGAAGAAAGTCGTCGAGTGAGAGCATTAATAAAGAGTGAAAAGAGAAGAGGAGATAAAACGCCACCCTGCGGCACACCGGCAGAGGTGTGACACCAAGAAGAGAAAGATTAATTAGTGCAAATACGCTGCCGGCGGCCAAACAGGTAACTATGAAACCACACATCATCGCTTACCATCAGGTGAGATAGTGGTCAAGCGCGAGCCTATAATATATAAAAAAAAAAAAAAATAAATCAATTACCGGAGGAGATATGTTAAGGTGGACAAGTTTTTAAGGATGCTTTGGATAGGAAAGAAAGAATAGAAATGGGACGATAGTCAGAAAAAGATGCAGGATGAGATCTTTCCAGGATTGTGGAAAGACACCACTGTAAATAGAGAAATTAAGGATATAATTTAAATTAATTTAATATATCTTTATTTACATAACAAAAATAATACAATTCAGTTAAGTCCCTGACTCCTGTGCTAGGTGATTAACCTGTGTTACAGGAGCCAGTGCCCTCTCCCGGCAACAAATACAGTTCAATCTTAATATAAAGGATAACAGGGATAATGTTATCAAGGATGGGGATGATCATCTTACGGCTGACACAGTCACTACCAACAGCGTTGGATGTAATTGATACAATACTCTTTTTAACATCACAGGCAGTGAATTGACTTAAGACAAAAGGGGAATAATCGGGTATCGGAAGATTTGAAAGATAACTAAGCGTAGTAGCTTTAGTGGCCCTATCCAATACGGGCGAAGTAGAAAAATTACTGTTAAGTAAGTTGAAGTCCAAGTCTTTAGGAACCGTGTCATGAGACTTTTTCGATACCTAATGATTTCAGAAATTGCCAGACCTTGGCTGGTTCACCGTTTTGAACAGATTTATGGATATGGTAACGCACCAGGTGGTGAGGTTCTTGTAGAGGATCAGATAATTTGCAACTGTATTATATCTGAATGCCTGACTACCGTTTCTAATAACCGCGGTATAGTTAAAGTAACCAACCCAACCCACAAAGATATAATATTTTCATTGGACCGTGCCAGTCAGGCAACGATACTGAATGTTGAATGCACCGAGCAACTGTCACCTCGCGCTAAGGACGTTACATCCCGGTTACGCACCGAACTCCTAAACAAAGAGAAAAAGGCAAACTTATTGGCACTGTGTTCAAAGTACGCCGACGTCTTTTACATTGAAGGCGAGGCATTAACTTTCACCAACAAAATAAAGCACAGTATTAAGACCACAGATAAAGTTCCAATTTATACCAAAAGTTACAGATATCCGTTTATACACCGTCAAGACTGAGGTCACTAACTGTGACCAAATAGCGAAAATGTGAGATCAGGGTATCATTAGGCAGTCTGAATCCGCATGGAGCTCACCAATTTGGGTCGTCCCAAAGAAAAGTGACGCTTCTGGCAAACAGAAATGGCGTATTGTCATTGACTTTCGGAAACTTAACGAAAAAACGATCGATGACAAATACCCTATCCCGAATATTACAGACATCTTGGACAAACTAGGCAAGTGCCAATATTTTACTACACTTGACATCAGGTATCCACCAAGTGGAATTGGACCCCAGTGACATTCGCAAGACAGCTTTTAATGTTGAACATGGGCACTTCGAATTCTTGAGAATGCCCATGGGACTTAAAATTCCCCTTCTACGTTCCAACGAGCGATGGATAACGTACTCAGAGGACTCTAAAATGTTATATGTCTTGTTTATCTCGACGATATAATCGTGTTCAGTACTTCTCTCTCAACACATGAACAACCTAGAGAGTTCCAGAGGTTAAGAGAATCCAACTTTAAAATCTAGCTAGATAAATCAGAGTTCTTAAAACTCGATACCGCATACCTAGGTCATGTCATCAGTACCGAAGGGATAAAGCCTAACCCAGACAAAATCACAGCTATTCAAAATTACCACATACCTAAAACACCTAAAGAAATTAAACAGTTCCTCGGACTCCTCGGTTATTACCGAAAATTCATTCCAGACTTTTCCCGTATTACCAAACCTCTCACTCAATGTTTAAAAAAAGGGAAAAGGGTAACCTTAGACTCAGATTATATTAACTGCTTTGAGAAGTGTAAGACTCTGCTGATCAACGACCCTATCCTTAAATAGCCAACTTTGACAAAGAATTCATATTAGCCACAGACGCCTCCAATTTTGCAATCACTACTAGTACTATTACTAGTATTATTATTAGTACTAGTTCTATTTTACAATACTCTTACATGGTTCAATTGGCTCGGATAAACACGTAGCATATGCGTCGCGAACACTTAATGAAAGTGAAGTAAATTACAGTAAGATAGAGAAGGAATTACTAGCCATTGTATGGGCAACAAAATACTTCCGGCCTTACCTTTTCGGACGCAAGTTCAAAATAGCAACAGACCACTAACCATTACAGTGGGTCATGACTCATAAAAATGACTCAGCCTTTAAAAAGCTATTTTCTAAGTATCGACAAATGCCCAAATATTTTAAAAATGTTTTTCAAAAATCCCCACTCAGAGTTGTGGTTATATTTTTTGCACGCACAAGCAGCAACCTTTCATGAAGCTGTGTTAAAAATCGAGGGGCAAAACGTGTCTGCAATAGAGTCTGCGAAGGAAATTAATCGTCTCCGAGATAACCTGGCACTCAAAGAGAGCACGCTTTTACTTCCTCACTCCGTCCGTAACCTACTTCTAAAATTACAAGAAACTGGAGTTGCTGTTGACCAGCAGAATGTTAAAACTGCAGCGGCTGAGTTTTATAAGACAAGCAAAGAATACTTGGAGCAGTGGTGTCAATTCAACACAGAATTAGAATTATTTGGATGGGCAAATTTAACAAAAGTATCTACTTGGGATGAGGTACAAAAAGTTATGGATTTGCTGGTCACGCAAGGGTTTATTAGCAGCAACCAAGATACGAAAGTCTTTGACGAGTTTTCGATTATTTCCAACTTTGCGACAGATGAAAAAATCACTGGCTGGAATGCTGAGAATGTTGCTGTTGAAAACCGTTGGGTTGAATTATTTCAGCACTTCCGTGACAACAATCTACACTTCACGATTTTTTGTACAATTATAGAGTACATTATGTGTCTGCCAGGAAGTAATGCGCCGGTCGAAAGGTTTTTCTCAAATGAACAAAATATGGACCAGTGATAAAACTCAGATAAGTGTTGCAGTAGTGAAAGCCATTTTAATTACAAAAATAAATATAAGTAAATCATGTACTGAGCTCCATATGTACCTAAAAACAAGACCCGATATTTTAAAACTAATTTTTTCAGCCGACAAATACAAAAATACCATGTAGAAGTCACGCCACTACTATGGGGCTTGCTTAGTGACCCAAGTAACCTACTTAGTTATTTTGTAATAAGTGCTTCGATTGTTCAATTATTGTTATTACCTTTTATAATAAAAATCTTTGTAAACCACCAAAAACTTTTATTCACTATAATTCCGCAAGACGTCCCGCTTTGACAAAAAAAATTAATGGTCACGTTAGTCATGAGCCTCAAGGAACCAGATTCACGATTAACCAGGTGGAGATTAAAGTTAAGCGAATATAATTTCACCGTCATATATAAAAAGGGCAAACACAACACAAATGCCGACGCTTTTTCTCGAGTCGAAATCCACAACGAGGAAGTTAGTTCTATGATTGCAAACACAACTGACAGACCACCATCCCCAGATAACTCCAACTCCCTGACAGCACACAACTCTGAGGAAACTTGAAATACCCATCACCGACGAACCACTTAACAAATTTCACCGACAGTTATGTTTAACCATTGTAGGCGACTTTAAAAGACGAACTATGGCAACCAAGACATTTGACACCCAAACTCGAACATCTGTCCAGCTATCTGAATCCAACTTGGAGGAAGATTTAATTAATGCTATTAAGGAGTATGTCAATCCTAAGATCAAAACTGTCCTGTTAATAAATCCACCCCATGCAATGTGCAACATAATCCCTGCTATGCTACAAAAATACTTTAAAAGTTCTTCCATGAAATTGGTATTGGCAAAAAAGGAACTTGAAAACGTAAAGGAATACCTGAGGCAGCAGGAAATTATCCGTCACTACCACGAGGGCAAGACCAACCACCGTGGTATCAACGAGTGCTTTCTAGCTTTATCTGTTAAATATTATTGGCCTAAGATGCGAGACCACATAACAAAATTCATAAATGATTGCACAATATGTGGGCAAGCAAAGTACGATATGAGCGCCATAAAACAGAAGTTCAATATAGTGCCCCCAGCCACCAGACCGTTTGAAGTCTTACATATGGATAGCTTTTCAGCACAGAATGAAAAATACGTAACGTTCATAGACGCCTTCTCAAAGTATGGTCAAGCATACCTCCTCCGAGACGGGACTGCAGTTAGTATCATACAAGCTTTACTAACTTTCAGCACGCATCATGGCCTACCCTAACCATTATTACAGATCAAGGGACCGAATTCACCAACCAGATGTTCTCCGAGTTCAGCAAGGTTCACAAAATAATCCAGCACCAAACACTCGCATATTCACCTAACGCTAAAGGAAATATAGAACGCTTTCATTCCACTATACTGGAGTATCTTCGTATTTTGAAACTAAAACACAAAGATGAGCCAGTTGTACATTTGATGCCATATGCTACGAGGGCGACCCTGAAAATTTCGGGAATCAAGGAAGTGACACAACATTACTATTTAAAAATGTATTTATTGCTTCTCGAAGTATTCGCCGCGAAATTTGACAAATTTTTCCATACGATGGAACCAATCATTGAAGCAACCATTCCATTTGGAAGGTGGGGGCTCCAAAATGGCCGTTTTGTAGGCGTCCACAGCTTCTTCAGGTGATGAAAATCTCTGACCACGCAATTTATTCTTTATTTTAGGGAAAGTATAGAAATCATTAGGGCTTAGGTCGGGGCTGTACGGCGGATGGTCTAATAATTCTATGTTTTCTTGCTCTAAAAACTCTTTTGTTCTGTGCGCGGTGTGAGAACTCGCATCGTCGTGATGGAGGATGATGCGGCGGTTGCAGTTCTCTTTACGGAGTTCAGAAACGACCTGTGGCAAACAAATGCTAGCATTCCATTCTGCATTAACCGTTCTTTGTCCCTCAAGAGGAATAGTCGCAACATGGCCGGTTTTGGAGACAAACGTGGCCAACATTTTTTTTGCAACACTCCGTGAACGAACAATTTTTGTTGGCTTTAACTCATTTTCGAACACCCAAACTCGTGACTGGTTTTTTGTTTAGGGTTCCTACGCATATATCCAGGATTCGTCACCTGATACGATGTTGTATACAGCATTTGAGGAACCTGCGTGGAATCTTTCGATAGTTCTGACGCACCAAGTAACGCGAGCCGCTTTTTGCTCTTCACAGAGCGAATGCGGTATCCATCGGGAAAACAACTTTTTTACACCTAATTGTTCATGCAAGATTATTTGTATTTGACTCATGCCATTGTCTAAAGTTGCCTGAATTTCGCGGTATGTCACATGTCGATCTTCCTCAATCAGCTTACGCACAGCATCAACGTTTTCTTGGGTGACTGCAGTTTTTGGACGACCTTGACGTGGATCATCACTGAGCTTGACACGTCCACGTTGAAATTCAGCAAACCAGCGATAAATTGTGGTTTTGGATGAGGCTTCATCACAAAATGCAGAAATTATCCGGTCAACACACTGTTTTTGTGTTAAACCACTTTGAAAGTCATAATAATACATCGCTCTTGAATTTTCTCGAGTCAATTCCATTTTCTCAACGGCTAAACAAGTTTAACAAAACCTTGTGACAAGACCGAGAATCTTTTTTTAAATAAATAAATGGTATTCGATTTTTAAAACCAAGGAGTTTTCAATTAAAAAGATTGTAATATGACAGAAACAGTGGAAATATTCCATTCCCGATACTTTTAGTGCAGCCCTCGTATCATAGCATACAATAGTTCAATCCATTATTTTACACGATGCAAACCATACGACCTTATATTAGGACACACTGACCCAAGTGACCCGACTGACATAGATCGGACCGGACACCTCTTGCAACAGTATACAGAAACACATAGAGAACGTATGCATAAAGTATACGAGCTAATCAATGAGACGTCTCTCGGTAATCGAACGACGCTTATAGGGAGTCGTAATAAAACCCGCGAGGACGAGGTCGACTATGAACCCGACCAACAAATATTCATCAGTAATCCCTCCGCTTGTAGATTAAAACTCGTACCTAGATACAGCCAAGATACCGTCCTAGCTAATTTACCTATCCACATCTATACTTCCAAGAAAAAGGGACCTATAGACAAATCTAGATTAAAGCGCGTCCCTAAAACCGCGAAATTGTTGCAGGATACCCCTGATGCTGTTACTTAGCCTAACATGGGCGCAGGAGATCAATCTAGAACGACTTGACAACGGACCTGGACTACTGCCCTTCAAACTAGGGCCCATGAAACTCATTACTCATTATCATACATTCCTGCAGAACATTGAACTAACAGACATACATAATAATATTAACGAAATACGAACCCAAGTTATTAAAGCCACAGACAGACTAGACAATTATACTCGCACTTTATACGAGCTCCAAACGGACAGCTTGAATATAAAATTAAATAAAGCCTCATCTCATCTACAAAGAATCCCAATTCTAATCGATTCAAGAGAAGCTTAATAGGTGGTCTTGGATCCGTTATAAAGAGCATTACAGGAAACCTGGACCATACAGATGCCATTAAGTATGATAACACCCTTAAGGCCATCAATGATAATCAGCAACAGATAACAGAGAACAGAGCTATTGAGCAAAATCATCATATAAGCCTTAGCAAAGGTTAGATGAATGAGCATACAAAAATTATTACAAAATTAGTAGAGAACCAAGTACAATTAAATGACAGTCTGCATATTTTACTCGACGCCGATAAGTTTTCGCAAATACTGCAAATAATTAGCAATAACGTAGATAGTCTATTAAGCGAATTGAGTAGGTTAGAAAACGCGATAGCTCTTTCCGGTCAAGTGCGTACTCATCATTCCATGATAGGTACAGAAGTACTAAGCAATATGATACGCAAACTAAGCGCGCTTTATAATAAAGACCAACTACTAGAATTATAAATTAGAGAATATTATGTCATTAAACCATTAGCTTACTATCGTGGAAGTCAAATAGTTTTCGCATTCAAATTTCCCATAACTTCTCCACTAAAATTCCTGTATAAGTTAGCCATTGTACCAAATAGAAGTAAGCAAGCCATTATCCCGTCCTACCCATTTATAGCAATCACTGGGAATATTCATGCGTACATAGAGGCAGAATGCCCGAAGGTAACTTCAGAGTATCTCTGCGAAGAAAAACTCAACCACCAAATGAGAAACAATCCAGACTGCATCTGCGATATCATTGGAAGTCAAACACCACACAAAGCATGCAAAAACGATTACTATCAGCCTGACGAAGCCCGCAATGGAGAAGTTAGATGACCGCCTCTACGTTCTCGTGTTCCCGAAACCAACACAAGTCAAGCTAATCTGCGAACAGGAAGACTCCATAACCGTAACCGGAAGCTTCCTAGCCACTATTCCATATAACTGCAAGCTACGAACAGACGAGTTCAACATCATCAACATCAACGACCACATTAGTGGACAACCTATGAAGATTAGCAGCGTGCCAGATGACATCGAAGTATCAACCACGCCACCCCTTCAAATTAGTGCTATTAACTTGAAGAAGCTGCACGATATTCAAGATAAAATAGACACACAGAAGCCAATCCACATTGAACCAACCTCAACCATTTACCATACGACAATCCCATTTTATGGTACACTACTGGCCTTACTTGTACTGGAAGCAATACTATCATACCAAGTCCACATCCGCCGTAAGAAGCAGATGACAAACCCAGATTTAGCCATGTACGCCGAGCCGGAAACATCTGAAGCCCGCCGGAAACATCTGAAGCCCGCCGGAACTAGCTGGCACCTCAAGATCAATCTAAACTCTCGACGTTATTTCATCTCAAAATCTGAAATAGTCGTCGATCTGAGGGGGAAGGTGCTACGCGCATCACTACCAAGTAAAGCGCTGACACATGGCACGAGGCACAACGCGTGCGCATCATCGACCCAGTTGCTACGAGGGGAAACTGCTGACACAGAACACGCGGCCTGAAGACTACGTCTACGAGACCGAGCCCGCGCACTTCGTATCCACCATCGATCGGGTCAACTTAATATTCTAATAATTGTAATTTCTTTATTGAAATAAATTAGTTTGTAATAAATTCGGTTTTTTTTTGAGTCCTCTGGCAGTAGCCTACGTAATTAGCTTTATAATATAAGTATAGATAAAATAAATCATAATTATACATACATTAAGTACAAAATATATATATGTCACGTCGAAGTACCTATGAATCATAGGACCGCCATCATTACCCCCATTGCCTAGAGGCAATTCCTTTATTCTTGATAGGAACGGGTGAACTTCAATTACACACAACACTGGATTGAAACTCTCAAGAGCATTTATTTGACTTAGTTACAGAAACTTTGAGTTTTCAAATGAACTTGAAACTAAAACCACATCTTGTGGCTCGCTAGATCGCAAAGCCTCGGGGATCTAGCAAGAAACTCCAGGATACTCTTTTAAATCTTTACACAATCACTTTATGACAATTAGCGTTACATGTTTATTAGGTTTTCAAACATCTAATCAGTCAGCAGATCTATTAAACAGTTTTACAGTTATTATTTTTACACACACCGTGCACCGTACGCGCCATGCGCGTTCTAAGTGTTCCATATTGTTTTTGTTTAGACACTAATTACTTGGATAGTTGAATAAAGCTAGCAAACAATACTTAAATGCTGCTCAGTTAATTATTTTAACATTAAACAACCCCAATACTCACAAATACAAAGTTGTTTGTAGTTTATTATTGAAATAGTCATCTAATAACAAAACTATTCAAGTTTCCGATGATCTGCAAATCTTACTAATTAGAAAGTTTCTCATTATCACATAGCTGTGTAAAATAGTCTTATGACTTTTTAGTATTTAATCATTTACTCAAATTTGTTTAGTTCTCGTATTAAATTATTAAATCTGGTTATTGGTCATAGAAATTATAACATCCGCCATTGTTTGACAACTTAATAAGAATAACATAATCAAACACATTTACTTCGTCAAATGTGCAATAGTTAAAATGGGAACAAATCCAAAAGTACTACAATAAGTGTTCCTGTTTTATTTAAACATCTCGTATTAATTAAACAATAAAATTAGCATAACAATGATCATTCGAACAGATTAATACCTGATTCCACAGTGAGCCAATAGATGGCGCTGAACTCAAAACCCAACTTAAATAGACATTGACACTTAAAATGATTAATTAGGATAATAAATTAGCAAATTCACGCCTACGCGGCGACATATATATATATATATACCTATATACATATAATAATATTATGTAATTCCGAAAGAAAATGGTCCTTGATTTTCCTCTTGAAGATATTCAGAGACGGGCTATCGCGTAGTGAATGTGGTAGAGATTTCCAGAGACGCACTGCAGTGCAGTAACAGAGAAGGAGCCATCATAGCAGCTGAATGTGTGACGTGGGGTACGAAGAAGAAGAGAAGTGGAAGTTCGACAGGGTTTACCCCTCGGGACAAAGTACTCAAAGCGTTCACGAAGGTATTGAGGAGAATTAGGATTGTGTAGAATAGTATAGAGAAGAAATTGGATATGGGTATCTCGACAAAGCCGAATCGACAGCCACTTAAATTTAGTCCGAAACGCCGACACGTGATCGCATTTACGGATGCCAAAAATAAAGCGGATCCACAAGTCCTGCAGTCGCTCGAGTTTATTTAGGAGTACCTCCGTTGCATCCAGAAAACAGACATCCGCATAGTCTATGAGCTATAGAAGAAGGGACTGAGCAAAAGTGACCTTATTGTGAAATGGTAAGAATTTTTGGAGACGATTAAGAGACTGAAAAGAGTAGAAGACCCTCTTACTAACATCAGCAACATGAACCTCCCAAGAGAGGTAAGTATCCATATAGACGCCTAGGTTTTTCACGCTTTTCGATAAACATTTGGGTACTGAATCATAAACTACTGGCGGGAGGGCTTGGTGATTTTAAAGGTTGAGCATGTAACTACCACCAACAATGAGCGCTTGAGCTTTGGTTGGGTTCAGAAAGAGTCAAAAAGGATTTAGCCTACTTGTTAATATTTTCAAGATCACTATTGATGGCAGACACAGCCCCAACCAGATAACCCACTTTAAAGTGTCGATATAGCTGCAAGTCGATTGCATAGTGATGATAGTTAGAAGTTAGGACCTTAGTGATAGCATTTATGAAAATCGAGAAGAGGAGAGGAGAGAGGACGCCACCCTGAGGAACGCCCGCAGTCAAGTCACACCAGTCAGAGAAGTCCTCATCGGATCGAACAGACTGCGAGCGGCCCCGAAGATAAGATTTAAACCACTCTGTTAAAAGCACTGCTGAAGTCCAGTAGAACCAATAAAGTAAGACATTTATTATCCTTAACGAGTCTTATATCGTCAATTATTTTCACTAGAGTGATCACAGTAGGCCAGGTCTGAAACCGGATTGATAAGGACTCAGCAGGCTTTTAGAGGACAAATAACATGAAAGTTGCTTCTGAGAAATACTCTCAAGGACTTTGGAGAGGATTGGTAGGATGGATATTGGACGGAACTGGGAAGGTAAGGAGGGATTTGAAACTTTAGGAAGCGGTAGGACGTGAGCCCTCTTCCAAGCTGAAGGAAAGGAGTTTTGGAAAAGTGAAAAATTAACTGTGTGTTATGATAGGAACTATTTCACTTAAAATAGGTAAGAACATTTGCAGATTGTAGGCCATCATCACCTACCGCTTTAGTGGATAGGGATTGGATACATCTCCTAATATCTAGTTCAGTAATATTTTGAATGTTGTTCATGGTCACTCTGGTATTAGTAAATGTACTAGGAAAGTTAAACAATTATTTTATTGGCCTAAAATGTCACAAGATATTTATAACTATTTGACGCAAAGTCGCACGTGTGAAAAATATAGATCTGCTGCTGCGCAAACAAGACAAGGATTAGCGAGGATGCGTTGAATTACCGGCAGCTTAATAGACGGATCTCAAAGTCCTTGAAAAGCGACCTCCGCTGCTTTAATACCGAGCGTATTAATGACGCGATTGAGCGGAGAGGGCTCCAAGGTTTTTGCAAGAGATCTGTCTATTGGGCAGAGCCCGCTCACGAAACTCAAGACCGACGATGGCAGGATCGTATCCGCCGAACCGGAGCTTCTGAGGGAGATCGAGAAATTCTATGGGCAGTTGTACACGTCAAACAGTAAACCCGTCGCGAATCTAGTAAAAGACCCTAGAGCTAGATTGACCCGTCACTATACCGAAGACATTCCGGACGTCAGTCAGTACGAGATTAGGATGGCTCTTAAACAGCTTAAGAACAACAAGGCACCGGGTGATGACGGCATTACGGCCGAACTCCTGAAGGCGGGTGGAAAACCGATACTTAAGGCCCTTCAGAAGCTGTTTGGTTCCGTCATACTCGAGGGGAAAACGCCACAGGCATGGTGCAGGAGTGTGGTGGTACTCTTTTTCAAGAAGCCAATGCCCTATTGAAGCACTATAGGCCCATCTCACTAGGCTCTAGGCTCTTCTTAGCCATGTCTACAAGCTGTTTTCAAGAGTCATCACGAATCGTCTCAAGCGCAGGTTTGACGATTTCCAGCCTCCTGAATAAGCCGGATTCCGAAAAGGCTTTAGCACCGTGGACCACATACATACGCTGCGGCAGGTTATACAGAAGACCGAAGAGTACCTGCCTCTCTGTTTAGCGTTTGTGGACTACGAGAAAGCCTTCGATTCAATCGAGACTTAGGCAGTACTGCAGTCTCTCCAACGCTGCAAAATCGACTACCGGTACATCGAGGTGTTGAAGAGTTTGTACAAAAACGCCACCATGTCAGTCCGACTTCAGGATCAGGCCTCGGAACCTATCCTTCTGTAGCGAGGTGGGAGACAGGGAGACGTCATATCTCCGAAACTGTTCACCGCTGCACTGGAGGATGTCTTCAAGGTTCTGGACTGGAGAGTGCTAGGCATCAACGTCAATGGCGAGTACATCACTCACCTTCGGTTTGCCGACGATATAGTGGTCATGGCTGAGACCATGGAGGACCTCAATATAATGCTCGATGACCTCAGTAGAGCTTCCGAAAGAGTGGGTCTTAAAATTAACATGGACAAAACCAAGGTAATGTTGAATGCCCATGTAACACCCACTCCTATCAAGGTTGGAGACTCTACACTCGAAGTTGTGGAAGATTATGTCTACCTGGGACAAACGATCCAGTTGGGTAGGGCCAACTTCGAGAAAGAGGTTAACCGTCGAATCCGACTCGGCTGGGCAGCGTTCGGAAAGTTGCGCGGTGTCTTCTCGTCCAACTTACCACAGTGTCTCAAGACGAAGGTCTATGACCAGTGTGTGTTGCCAGTGATGACCTATGGCTCTGAAACGTGGTCGCTCACAATGGGCCTCATCAGAAAGCTTATGGAGGGTTAATATTACAATATTGAGAGTTAATATTATCAGATTGAGGGTTAATATTATCAGATTGAGGGTAAATGTTATTAGCATAGTATTGCGTTTTATTATTCCAAGGGCTATACTCAAACTTTCTAACAACAGGATTATCTGCAGTGACTGTTAATGATTTTCTGAGATGTTTGGTTGTTTGCCTTATAGGCATGCTAAAAGATTTTTTTACAATCCAATAAGACCTATAGACCAGGGCTGAAAGCCTTTGAAAAAGGTAAAAAGTGGAAAAAAATAGTAGGATGATACCTATTGAAAAAGGAAAAGAATATAACAAAAATGGAAAAATAATTTACGGGCGATCTGGGGTCGGGAAGTGGAAGGGGGTGAGTTTTTAAGGGTAAAAACGGTTTATCTCGATTGCCGGCAAAACTACAAATCCTATGGAAAAAAGTAATATGCCAAAGTTGTAGGTAATAAAAAGATCTACAGCTCTTGTATTTATACTTTTTTTCACAAAACCTCAAATTTAATTTTTGTGAAAAATTTAAAAAAACAAATTTTTATCTCTTACAATTTTTTGTTCCCAAAATTCCGTGAAGATTCCTTTTCATGTTCCAAATACACTGTAATTTTTTTGATTTACAATATTAATTTTTTCACCTTATTTTGACTTAATATCGAAGTAAGCACTCTAATTAACTAACGGTAGTCAAATAAATTTCCTTAGATTTAAAATAGTCATAACATTCTTTAAAACTGAAAGGGTTATTGTCAACTATAATTTCTAATTATAACAGATTTGGCACATTTATTATTCAAAGGTATAACCTCCAGCCAGTGTGTTAAATAGTCAACTATAGCGAGAAAATGTTTACTTCTGAAATCAAATATATCTGCACTCATCATATCAGCCGAAAGACGTCCCCTGCTGGACATAGGCCTCCCCCAAATGTCGCCACATTGCCCGGTCCCGTGCGTCCCACATTCAGCGGATCCCCGCAACCTTCACCAGGTCATCGGTCCACCTGGTGGGAGGCCTTCCAACGCATCGTCTTCCGGTTCGCGGTCGCCACTTCAGAACTTTTCTGCCTCATCGGCCATCCGATCTGCGAGCAATATCTTCTGCCCACTGCCACTTAAATTTGGCAATTCTTCGGGCTATGTCGGTAACCCTGGTTCTCTTGCGGATCTCTACATTTCTGATTCGATCACGCAAGGATACTCCTAGCATAGCCCTCTCCATTGCCCTTTGGGTGACCTCCCAACATTATCTATGCTATATGACATCTATTATTTATGGAATTGTCTACGGTTTCCGTTGTAGGTATTGATTGAAATAAATATGTTCGCTAAATACAAGTTTGTGTATTTATTATTAAGTATTAAAACAACCTGTAGCCGCTGCGGACAAGTTCATAGAGTCAGATTTCAAGCAAAAAGTGTAGTGTAAGAAATGTAAGTAGAACAGCCACTTTGCAGTTGTATGCCGTAACACCGCTTCTTCGTCAACCCTGGTACATCAAATTCCAGCTAACCCTGAGGAATCTGACTGTCTTTTTCTAGGCTCAATCCACATCAATAACATTACATCAGATTCCTGGAAGGACAGTCTTACAATTATTAATGATGTCATGCTGTATTTTGCTTGACTCGGGTGCGGACACTAAAATCCTGTCCATAAACACATTCAACAACATAAGGCTCCCACTTGACATGTTAACAAAAAGCATACATAAACTGTCAACATATAGTGGTGGTACTATAACTACTATAGGTCAATGTACCTTACCAGTGTGTCATGATAATAAGACAATGTCACTTTCCATGTCGTAGATGTGAATTCCCAAGATATAGTAAACAACAACGTAACGTAGTGTTAATGATACGTTAAAAGTGTTATTTTTTGTAAAGAGAAAACATTAAATTAAATTGTGTATTACGAATTTCATTGCTCAGGCTGAAAATTAAACAGAAAATTGGGTAAAGATTTATCGTAGTGATAATGGAACTGAATTTGTAAATAAGGAGGTACGAGATATGTCCAGGCAAAGGGAATAGTGCATCAAACATCAGTGACTTTTACCCCGGACACCGTAACCTTTTACAAAACGGTCAAGCCGAACGGGAAAACAGAATTTTAGTAGAAGCAGCCAGAACAATGTTGTGCTAAAGACTTACCAGTTTATCTGTGGGTAGAGAGTATAAATACAGGACCAGGAAAAGCTTCCTTGAGGGCAAAACTCCATATCACTTGTGGTCAAGTAAAATATGTATTTGGTATTAATAACTTTAAAGTATTTAGTACTGCAGTATATGTCTACATACCGAAAGAAAAGAGGCATAAGTGGGACGCAAAAGGTAAAAAGGGTTTTTTGTTAGAATATCGGGAGACAACAAAAGGATAAAGGGAGAATTTACCACATAAAAATGATGTGGCAATCAAAAGGGATATTGTTTCTGTGAAAGAAAATACAGAACAAAAACCAGAGTCAACAATGGTACCGTGTATAAAAGAATAAGCTATATTTATAAAAGTTAAATGATATCATGTCAACTTTATTTTTACGGTGGCTTATCTATTGTAAGGCGATAGATGGCGCTCGAGAGACGTCATGAAGTTGACAACTGTGAAGATAGCAACGCGCGGGCCGCTCGCCTAGCTCGTATATTGCACCGAGGCTCGCACCCTCTTTTCTGGCGGACACCGACGGCTGAGGACCTAGCTAACATTTTATTGTACTGCATAAGTTTATTTTTAATTAAATATTTTATTATTATTTTCCTTTGTTTTTCTGAGCTCTTACAGCTCAGAAGTAGGATTGAACCATTGCAGCCCACGTAAGTGTTTTTAAATAATAACTGAGTGTATCCTGATCAAGTACCGATTTTAACTATTGCTTGAAATTATTATACACTTGCATTTCACTTGACTGTGTACCCTATCTATTGCTTTTTGTGATTATTCTATAATAATGGGACACCATAAAAAAAGTAAACGTAAAAATAAGGACGACAGCGACAATAACAAATCTTTGCGTCGCCATCTAGTCAAAGATGTTACTACACGTAGATTACTAGAACGCGTAGTATTATTGGCAAACCAAGTCTTGCAAGGCAGAGTTAGCGTGATACCCGCATCCGAGGGTAGTTCTGGCGCCGCATCGAATGGGGCAAATAAGGACGCAGATGCCCAATCTGGTGAGCGTTCCTATAAGCCGCCGTCACTATCCGCGGTACCCTTCGTGAACCAATTGCCACCAGTACCAAACGAAATTCCATTATCGCGTGCCGGAAACGGGTCCCCGCAGGCACACACTGTAGCAAAGGATCCATGCGTTTGGAGGTACCTGTCGTGAAGTACATTCTGAAACTGCCATGCAATCGACATCGGTGATAGTTTCGTCGTTAGAAGCTACTACTGCAAGTCCATCACATTGCCATCACAATATTCATCCGTCGCGGCGTCGTCCTCAAATTCCTTAAGATATGTCGGTCGTAGCGATCCAATACCAGAATTCGATCATCATACTTCTTTTATTACAATGGCATAATTGATTACAAAAGTTGAGGGTATTTCAAACATGTACGGTTGGGACTTAGGACGAACAAACTGCTATATTTAATTGTTCCTCTAAAATAAAAGGCTATGCGCGACGTTTTTACAATCAACTTAAATCGTTGGAAACAATGTTTATTCAAAATAGGTCATATAAAAGAAGAATGTCTTTAACTTAAAAATTGTCATACACTTTCTAACGAAAAAAATGACAAACAATGAGATATATTGCGCATAATCACTGATGCGTCGGGTAGTTCGAAATATTACACCGTAAAAATTTATTATTTGTACTGTGTACGGTTTTATTGATTTGGAAAGCGCTTGCTTCACGTTAGTAGCCAATTGATAAAAATTAGAAGCGAATCCTTGCGAAAATATTGTTTTAACCGGTTTTGGTGGCTCAAAAATTAATCCGGTCGGCGGGGTAGTTGTTAAAATTAAAGTTGAAGAGGCTACTGGTATGGCTTTCATAGAACCAGACTCTGCTCAAGAGATTGGCACTATAATAGGCCAGCCTTTGACAGAGCATTCCACCGTATATGTGGTTAAAACACCGACATCTTTAAAGATAGTTAATGTAAATCAATTTCTCGAACTACCTGCCAGTGCATATAGTGAAGTTGAGCGCGTCAAGTTGGTTTCGGATGACGAAGTAATTTTGCAACCCGGTGTAAATAAAATACTATTATCTTGTTTTGATTTTGTCTCTGGTTCGATTACACTGCGAGCTACTGAATGTAATACTTCGAGGACGGAGTGTATTATTCCAGAATGCAACACCGAGGTTATTGAAAACAAAGTTGTTTTAAACATAATTAATACTAGTAATGAGATCATAAAACTACCGCGCAACCGATGCGTGGTGCGAGCGTTGATAACGGTCACGGACGATAATAATAAATACAAAATAGGGGATTACCTGGAATCAAACATCGTGAGTGACCTAGAATCTTTACTGTACGAATATTTTGATTGTTTTTCGGGTAGTGAAAATAAAATTGGAAAATGTTCAGTCCAAATGCACATTAAATTAACTGACACTAAGCCCGCTTATTACCGTCCGTATCGAATGTCTTTAGAAGACCGGGAGAAAGTCCGTGATATTGTATCAGACTTATTGAGTAAAGGAATAGTGGAGGAATCAAATTCCTCATATGCCAGTCCCGTCATATTGGTCCCCAAAAAGTCGGGTGAAGTACGCATGTGCGTGGATTACCGTGCATTAAATAAAATTACTAAAAAGAGTCCTCTACCCTTTACCTAAAATACAAGATCAGTTAGACCGGTTATCCAAGCAACGCGTTTTCATATGTCTTGATATTATTATGTCAGCCTATCATTGCATTTAAATTGCTGACGATAGTAAACAGTATGCAGCGTTCATAACACCGCCACCGGATGGGCACTACCAGTATGAGCTTTGGATAAGTGAATGCACCATCAGTTTTTCAGCGCGCAATTGACAATATTCTTGGTTGTTCCAATGTGTGACAGCATAATTATATGATATTCTCGTTTACGCTGAAAATTATGATAATGCATTGCACCGTCTCAAAGCCGTTTTGGAGAAAATACGGGATGCTTATGTGACGCTCAGGTTAGACAAGTGTTCTTTCTTAGTTTCAAGTATAGAGTATTCAGGGCATGAGGTGTGAGATGGCGAAGTCACGCCGTCCATGTATAAGCTCAATGCAGCTTATGAAATTTGCTGTGCCTGGAAACGTACATCAGGTACGTCAGTCGCCTATGTGAGTAATCAGACTACGTCTGTCGATAAAAAGGTATCACTGTTTCGAACTAGAGACGTTGGCTGTTGTCATGAGCCTTAAAAAGTTTAAGGTATACGTGTCAGGTTTAAAGTTTATTCTAGTAACCGATTGTAGCGCATACGCTGGACATGGACCAAACGTGATTTGTCTCTCCGTATAGCCTGGTGGTAGCTTGATGTTCAAGGCCTTGATTTTACTGTTGAATATCGTGCTGGCAAATCCATGGCTCACGTGGATGCGCTGAGTCGTAATCCTGTGGATTCAGTAAAGCGATGTGTTGCAAAATACCTAATTGAATGTGTGCAGCAGGATGACGACTCGTTGCGTACCCTCGTGGAGCAGTTAAAGGATGAGGTTGCGAAGGACATAACTAGGTCTCTCGTTCAAAGTTTCCGTGATAACGTTAATTAATTTAAAAAAAAACTTACAATGCCATAAAGTCCAAGTATTGGTTTCACGGTATAAGTACACTCGTGGTTGTATATCGTGTCAATATGCTAAAAAAAACAACTGGTCGTCGTGTGGGCTTATTACATCCAATTGAAAAGGTAGCTGTACCTTTTCACACGGTTCATGTAGACCATCTTGTCTCGTTCTGTAAATGCACATTAGGCAAAATGCACATTCTAGATGCCTTCACGAGATTTATATGGATCAAAGCAGTTCGAGACGTCAGTTGTAAATATGTTTTGCAGGCGTTTGATCAATTAATTTAAACTTTTGGTGTTCCAAGTCGTATAATTAGCGACCGACACAAAGCTTTTAGCTGCAAAGACTTTAAAAGTATTGCACTCAAAGGCAAAGAAAGCATGTCATGACGGCGGTCGCTAGTCCAAGTATGAATGGGCAGACATAACGTTTTAGTAGGACTATACTTGACGCCCTTGTAGCATACGTTGGTGATGACCATAATTACTGGACGAAATACTTATCTAAGGTACAGTTAGGATTAAATTCTAACATAAATAATAGTACGGGTAAGGCTCCATTGGAACTTCTTTATGGGTTTCGACCTAGAATAGTAGGCGATATAGTTGTGCCCGATAGATCACCAAATTTAGACGAGGGAAGTTGCTGTCACCCGATCAGCTAAATTGTCTCAGCAGGCAAAGGACAAGTATGATCAAAAACGGCGTTATAAAGCACCTTTTAAGATAGATGATTTAGTTCTTTCCGAAAAAAAGATCATTTGTAAGGGTTTACGCATTAGTAAACTTATGCCGCGTTTTGACGGGCCATATCAAATTGTAAAGGTCCTGCCTCATGATCGGTACGTGATTAAGAGTACACGTAACCGTGGCAGAGTTTATGAAAATGTTTTGGACAGGGATAAGTTGAAGCTTTTCCAATGTAATTATTCCGATGAGTCAGATAATTATAGTTCTCAGTAAAGAATTACGAACGTAATAATAATACGTTCAGGACGATTTATTTCATTTGAATAGTGCACAATAAAAAAATTGTTAAATGGATCCATTTTAGTAATTGTTAATTTATAACAATATTTATGATCGATCTTTGTTTCAATAGCGCTAGCCTTCAGAGGCGTTGGTAAAGGGTTTACACAACCTTGCAAACCAAATTCAAGAATGCATCTAGCCTTAGGAGGTTGTATTCTTTATAATTAGTCGTGTGTCATCCTTAGGAGGAAGACGATGCCTTTGGAGGCTATTGTGACACGACATTTATGATGTGGACCCTGAAGGGTAAGCCATCATTATAACCACAATCGATTTTAATTTAGATTGGGTTGTTTAAACATTAAGAAGTTAGTCATACTGACACGGTCGACCGCTTATTTTTAAGTCAGTTTATGTTGGCATTCAGAAGCCCGCGCACTGGCATTCAGACGTCAGTTCAAGTTGACATTAAGACTTCAATCACACTGACATTCAGACGTCAGTTCAAGTTGACATTAAGACTTCAATCACACTGACATTCAGACGTCAGTTCAAGTTGACATTCAGACTTCAATCGCACTGACATTCAGACGTCAGTTTCAGTTGACATTAAGACGTCAATCACGCTGACATTAAGACGTCAGTTCTAGTTGACATTAAGACGTCAAACACGCCGACATTCAGACGTCAGTTCTAGTTGACATTAAGACGTCAATTACGTTGACATTCAGACGTCAGTTCTAGTTGACATTAAGACGTCAAACACGCCGACATTCAGACGTCAGTTCTAGTCGACATTAAGACGTCAATTACGTTGACATTCAGACGTCAGTTCTAGTTGACATTAAGACGTCAATCACGCTGACATTCAGACGTCAGTTCTAGTTGACATTCAGACGTCAATCGCACTGACATTCAGAAGTCAGTGCAAGCTGACATGAAGATGCCAATCTCACCGCGTCGTCGCCGCATCGTGTGTTCGTGAGAAAGCTGTGTCATCATCAAAACCAAGAGGCGAGAGCTACGCGGGGCGCGCAGCTGTTTCAGGAAGGCCGACTGTAAGGCGATAGATGGCGCTCGAGAGACGTCATGAAGTTGACAACTGTGAAGATAGCAACGCGCGGGCCGCTCGCCTAGCTCGTATATTGCACCGAGGCTCGCACCCTCTTTTCTGGCGGACACCGACGGCTGAGGACCTAGCTAACATTTTATTGTACTGCATAAGTTTATTTTTAATTAAATATTTTATTATTATTTTCCTTTGTTTTTCTGAGCTCTTACACTATATACCTACCGAAAAGCATACATTAAGAAATGCTAAGTTCCCCAAACCAACTTTAATCCCCTAAATCATCCCCTTTAGGATTATTTTTGAGACAAAATAGCATATGTCCTTACCCAGGATGCCATCTCCCCTTGCCAAATTTCATTGAAAACCGTTCAGTGGTTTAGGCATGCAAAGGTAACATATAGACAGAGAGAGTTACTTTCGAATTTATATTATTAGTATGGATTATGACTTACTCCCAAAGGAAAAAAGGCGTGAGTTTATGTACATATATATGTTGATTACTATACCATTTGCATTATTTGCGTTATTGAAGCACACATAAAATAATAAAAAATCTGGCCAGGTTCCCATCGGACTTGCGCACCGAGGGTTCAGTACCAACGACCCGGAACACACGTGGGCAGTTTTTAATATTTCTTGTTGCAATATAGGGTTTGCACTCTAATCACACCAAGTTTGGCATTTGTATCTATTACAATTTTAATGTTAGACCTAAAACAAAAAAAAAAATTGAAAAAACACGTTTTTTGTATGGGTGGCCCCTTATTTCTTTTATTTTCGTATTTTTTATTATTTTTCAGAATATCCGCCACGAGTATGGTATGGAGTGCAGTGGTGACCTAGTGGCATCTGCCGCGACTTATAAGTTGTAGGTCGTGGGTTAAACCCAGGCATGCCGCTTTACTTTGTGTAAATTATTTCAGCACCACTGCTCTCAAAACGATGAAAGAAAATATCGGCGGAAGTATGTTTTCGTACCGTCTGACCACACAACAGCAGCATGAAATCTTGTTTCTGCGGGTTGAAGGCCTGAACATCAGTCAAATTGCCGATGAACTGCATACGACAGTAAGTAATTTTTATTTTGTTTGGGTGCTTGTTACGCAGTAATTCTAGTAAAAATATTTTTAATAGAGTTGGTTTTCGAAATCTCGTTTGTGTAAGGCTTAACACGCAATGCGAATTTTATTCGCGTGAATTTTTGTAGTTTAGTATTTTTAGTGTTTTTACCGCAATGCGTGCAGCTTCATATAATTCCAAAGATCGCAGAATGAGCGGCAAAAAAACGCGCGAATAAAAATCGCAGAGCGTGCTAACTGCTAACTGTAACGCATTGTCACTCAATAAAAATATTTATTCAATTTAAAAAATCTTTATTCGTGGTATCTTTAATACTCATGTGATTTTTAATGAGTATATATGCACATAACTACAAAAGAATACGAAAGTATAATACATTTTAAATTCATGAAATTCCTACTTCTTGGCCCCAAATCATAAATTCTCGAAGCCAAAACTACAATTATTTATGGCTGCCTTTTGGTCAAAACGTGTTTAAGACACTCGCCGCTCGCGCTCGCATTGTAAAAGTTAATAGCCGGTCATTTTTGTCATTGGGCGCACGGTTGGCGCAGTGGTTGAGCGATTGACTGTTGCGCTTCGTGTCGCGGGTTCGATTCCCGCACGGAACAAATATTTGTATGACCTGGATAGTTGTTCCGGCTCTGGGTGTTGTGTATGTGAGTTTATATGTTTGTAAACGCACCCACGATACAGGAAGAAATTCCTAGTGTGGGGCAACGTTTTTTAAAAACATTGTTGCAAGATTTTATTTTTTTAAATACTTAGTAAATTTAATTTACTTTTTACAGCGAAATACTGTCCGCTTATGGTTTCGGCGGTACGACAATGAAGGACACGTGAGCAGCCAGCCTCCACCAGTTACACTGTGTATAATAACGCCCGAGGGACTTCAGAGACTGGTTGCGGTTAGAAGATTTCGTGCAACTGCCTAGCGAGCATGGGCGTACCCAAGACATTTGTGACATGACATGATAAATTATGTCATATCTTACAATTTGTCTTAAATGCTAGCACGGGTCAAACATGTGACATATTTTAAAGGCGCAACATGCCTTTCTTGTTGCTGCCCGGCGAGCACGGCCTACTATGACATGGCTTGAGTCACACATTTCATCGCAGTTTGGGCGATAACGCCATTTTGTCCTAAATAATAGCACCGGCGGCGTGTGAAAATTTCCTGACGTTTGTTTGGGACTCATCGGGTCTTATTTGCTAATACGGGCGCACCCATTTTGTCACAAATGTCACATTTTGACAGATGATTTAGAAAAATGTATCACTTTCGTTCGGAGGTGGTGATACAATTTTATAGTTGAAAAAAATATATTTGCCTTCTAATTACGGCACCAAATGGCAATAAATTCATTTTGTGCGTATGGTGAATTGGTGATCAATGCTTATTAATTAATTGAAATGTTACAAGATTATTAATTAATTTTATATTATTACTTTTTCAAAATTGTATTTTTTTTTATCGTTGTTCTTATTTTAATTATGATTATTTTTTTTATAATTATTTTCTTTTATACCATATTCTTCTTGCTTTCTACATTTTTAAATGTTTCTTATATAAAAGCCCCAAAAAACATTTAAAATATAAAAAATAGGGGCCCACCGGTATTGGTCCAAGCTATTATATTTTTTAGTAATTATTAAAATTTTCACAATAAATATATCTTTCTAACAAACACTTAATATGTAATCAAACAAACAAAGAAAAATAAAGTGTGCATAAGTCTATGGTCGTGGGTCAAATATTAATTTATTCCCAACAAAATTAAAAAGTTGTTTAGCTGTATGAACGGCATACTTTTTTACGTATTATTTTATTTGGTAGTCTATTCAAATTATGTCGCACTATGAAGTCAACAACAAGAAAAGCAAGTCGCGCCTGTAAATTATGTAACATGGTTGTCCCGTGCTAGCATTTAAGACAAATTGTAAGACATGACGTATTTTATCATAACTTGTCATGACCGAGTCGAAAACCAAGCAATGTAAAAAAAAAAAAAACTTTTAATTCATGTTGGGATGCTGCTAACATGGGGGTAGCAAAGGGGGGGGCTAAATTTTGGTTATTTTTGGCCTAGGACATACCGTTTTCGAGATATCATTTTGGAAATATGCAAAATAAAATAAGATACGGAGGCCCATAATTCGGCAACAGTGCGTCGTATGATTACTATACTCTATGGTCGTATGGCTATGCTTCTCAGAACATAAATGGTTTTTATGGCCAAGGTTAAACCGAAACTACAATAAAATTGGAAAATTTCCGAAAAATAAAAAAATAATCGTCAAGAAGTTATGCCACAAGTCAAGAAAATATCTCACGCCGCCGTGCTAGCATTTAAGACAAAATGAGTTTATCGCCCAAACTGTGATTAAAAGTGTGACTTAAGCGATGTCACAGTAGGCCATGCTCGCTGGGCTGTTGTGGGCGAATTATGTGTGGCCCTGGACAGCAACACAAATGAGTGCGGCGTTATATTCGAATTTACGGCGCAACAAACAGAACACCTAATTGTGGATTTGACGGAAACAATAAACGTAGAACAATTATATTTTGACAACTGCTTCTGGTACCCGAATTGCCGAGTGTGTGTCTACGACCATTTTCCGCCGGATAAGTGCTTATATTGCGCTCTGCCGTAAATTTGCACTCGTCCGTTGGCTGCCATCCTCAGAGACTACCTCAGGTAATACCTATTACATACTATATATTATGATACAGATCGGCAGACTAGCATCGGCACTTCCTGACGCCAGTCGACAACCAAATGCATATTTAGAGACAAAAACGGTAATAAAAGTTAACAGCCGGTCATTGTTGTAAGATTTTATTTGTTTAAATGCTAAGTAAATTTAATTTACTTTTTACAGCAAAATACTGTCTGCCTATGGTTCCGGCGGTACGACAATGAAGGAAATGTGAGCAGCCAGCCTCCACTAGTTACACCGCGTATAATTACGCCCGAGCGACTTCAGAGAATGGTTGCGGTTAGAAGATTTCGTGCAACTGTTGTGGGAGAATTATGTGTGGCCCTGGACAGCAACACAAATCTTGCGGCGGAACTTTTGTTTGGAGTGCGGCGTTATTTTCGAATTTACGGCGCAATAAACAGAACACCTAATTGTGGATTTGACGGAAACAATAAACGTAGAACAATTGTATTTTGACAACTGCTTTTGGTACCCGAACTGCCGAGTGTGTGTATACAAACATTATCCGCCGGATGAGTGCTTATATTGCGCTCTGCCGTAAATTTGCACTCGCCCGTTGGCTGCGCCATCCTCAGAGACTACCTAAGGTAATACCTATTACATACTATATATTATGGTACAGATCGTCAGACTAGCATCGGCACTTCCTGACACCAGTCGACAACTAAATGCATATTTAGAGACAAAAACGGTAATAAAAGTTAACAGCCGGTCATTGTTGTAAGATTTTATTTGTTTAAATTCTAAGTAAATTTAATTTACTTTTTACAGCAAAATACTTTCCGCCTATGGTTCCGGCGGTACGACAATGAAGGACATGTGAGCAGCCAGCCTCCACTAGTTACACCGCGTATAATTACGCCCGAGCGACTTCAGAGAATGGTTGCGGTTAAAAGATTTTGTGCAACTGTTGTGGGAGAATTATGTGTGGCCCTGGACAGCAACACAAATCTTGCGGCGAAACTTTTGTTTGGAGTGCGGCGTTATATTCGAATTGACGGCGCAACAAACAAAACACCTAATTGTGGATTTGACGGAAACAATAAACATAGAACAATAGTATTTTGACAACTGCTTCTGGTACCCAAACTGCCGAGTGTGTGTCTACAAACATTATCCGCCGGATGAGTGCTTATATGGCGCTCTGCCGTAAATTTGCACTCGCCCGTTGGCTGCCATCCTCAGAGACTACCTCAGGTAATACCTATTACATACTATATATTATGGTACAGATCGGAAGATTAGCATGGGCACTTCCTGACGCCAGTCGACAACTTAATGGATATTTAGAGACAAAAACGGTAATAAAAGTTAATAGCCGGTCATTGTTGTAAGATTTTATTTGTTTAAATGCTAACTAATTTAATTTACTTTTTACAGCAAAATACTGTCCGCCTATGGTTCCGGCGGTACGACAATGAAGGACATGTGAGCAGCCAGCCTCCACTAGTTACACCGCGTATAATTACGCCCGAGCGACTTCAGATAATGGTTGCGGTTAGAAGATTTCGTGCAACTGTTGTGGGAGAATTAATTGTGGCCCTGGACAGCATTACAAATCTTGCGGCGAAACTTTTGTTTGGAGTGCGGCGTTATTTTCGAATTTACGGCGCAATAAACAGAACACCTAATTGTGGATTTGACGGAAACAATAAACGTAGAACAATTGTATTTTGACAACTGCTTTTGGTACCCGAACTGCCGAGTGTGTGTATACAAACATTATCCGCCGGATGAGTGCTTATATTGCGCTCTGCCGTAAATTTGCACTCGCCCGTTGGCTGCGCCATCCTCAGAGACTACCTCAGGTAATACCTATTACATACTATATATTATGATACAGATCGGCAGACTAGCATCGGCACTTCCTGACGCCAGTCGACAACCAAATGCATATTTAGAGACAAAAACGGTAATAAAAGTTAATAGCCGGTCATTGTTGTAAGATTTTATTTGTTTAAATGCTAACTAATTTAATTTACTTTTTACAGCAAAATACTGTCCGCCTATGGTTCCGGCGGTACGACAATGAAGGGCATGTGAGCAGCCAGCCTCCACCAATTACACCGCGTATAATTACGCCCGAGCGACTTCAGAGAATGGTTGCGGTTAGAAGATTTCGTGCAACTGTTGTGGGAGAATTATGTGTGGCCCTGGACAGCAACACAAATCTTGCGGCGAAACTTTTGTTTGGAGTGCGGCGTTATATTCGAATTGACGGCGCAACAAACAGAACACCTAATTGTGGATTTGACGGAAACAATAAACGTAGAACAATTGTATTTTGACAACTGCTTTTGGTACCCGAACTGCCGAGTGTGTGTATACAAACATTATCCGCCGGATGAGTGCTTATATTGCGCTCTGCCGTAAATTTGCACTCGCCCGTTGGCTGCGCCATCCTCAGAGACTACCTCAGGTAATACCTATTACATACTATATATTATGGTACAGATCGGCAGATCAGCATCGGCATTTCCTGACGCCAGTCGACAACTAAATGCATATTTAGAGACAAAAACGGTAATAAAAGTTAATAGCCGGTCATTGTTGTAAGATTTTATTTGTTTAAATGCTAACTAATTTAATTTACTTTTTACAGCAAAATACTGTCCGCCTATGGTTCCGGCGGTACGACAATGAAGGACATGTGAGCAGCCAGCCTCCACCAATTACACCGCGTATAATTACGCCCGAGCGACTTCAGAGAATGGTTGCGGTTAGAAGATTTCGTGCAACTGTTGTGGGAGAATTATGTGTGGCCCTGGACAGCAACACAAATCTTGCGGCGAAACTTTTGTTTGGAGTGCGGCGTTATATTCGAATTGACGGCGCAACAAACAAAACACCTAATTGTGAATTTGACGGAAACAATAAACATAGAACAATAGTATTTTGACAACTGCTTCTGGTACCCAAACTGCCGAGTGTGTGTCTACAAACATTATCCGCCGGATGAGTGCTTATATGGCGCTCTGCCGTAAATTTGCACTCGCCCGTTGGCTGCCATCCTCAGAGACTACCTCAGGTAATACCTATTACATACTATATATTATGGTACAGATCGGAAGATTAGCATCGGCACTTCCTGACGCCAGTCGACAACTTAATGGATATTTAGAGACAAAAACGGTAATAAAAGTTAATAGCCGGTCATTGTTGTAAGATTTTATTAGTTTAAATGCTAGGTAAATTTAATTTACTTTTTACAGCAAAATACTGTCCGCCTATGGTTCCGGCGGTACGACAAAGAAGGACATGTGAGCAGCCAGCCTCCACCAGTTACACCGCGTATAATTACGCCCGAGGGACTTCAGAGAATGGTTGCGGTTAGAAGATTTCGTGCAACTGTTGTGGGAGAATTAATTGTGGCCCTGGACAGCAACACAAATCTTGCGGCGAAACTTTTGTTTGGAGTGCGGCGTTATTTTCGAAATTACGGCGCAATAAACAAAACACCTAATTGTGGATTTGACGGAAACAATAAACGTAGAACAATTGTATTTTGACAACTGCTTTTGGTACCCGAACTGCCGAGTGTGTGTATACAAACATTATCCGCCGGATGAGTGCTTATATTGCGCTCTGCCGTAAATTTGCACTCGCCCGTTGGCTGCCATCCTCAGAGACTACCTCAGGTAATACCTATTACATACTATATATTATGATACAGATCGGCAGACTAGCATCGGCACTTCCTGACGCCAGTCGACAACCAAATGCATATTTAGAGACAAAAACGGTAATAAAAGTTAAAAGCCGGTCATTGTTAAAAGATTTTATTTGTTTAAATGCTAACTAATTTAATTTACTTTTTACAGCAAAATACTGTCCGCCTATGGTTCCGGCGGTACGACAATGAAGGGCATGTGAGCAGCCAGCCTCCACCAATTACACCGCGTATAATTACGCCCGAGCGACTTCAGAGAATGGTTGCGGTTAGAAGATTTCGTGCAACTGTTGTGGGAGAATTATGTGTGGCCCTGGACAGCAACACAAATCTTGCGGCGAAACTTTTGTTTGGAGTGCGGCGTTATATTCGAATTGACGGCGCAACAAACAGAACACCTAATTGTGGATTTGACGGAAACAATAAACATAGAACAATAGTATTTTGACAACTGCTTTTGGTACCCGAACTGTCGAGTGTGTGTATACAAACATAATCCGCCGGATGAGTGCTTATATTGCGCTCTGCCGTAAATTTGCACTCGCCCGTTGGCTGCGCCATCCTCAGAGACTACCTAAGGTAATACCTATTACATACTATATATTATGGTACAGATCGTCAGACTAGCATCGGCACTTCCTGACACCAGTCGACAACTAAATGCATATTTAGAGACAAAAACGGTAATAAAAGTTAACAGCCGGTCATTGTTGTAAGATTTTATTTGTTTAAATTCTAAGTAAATTTAATTTACTTTTTACAGCAAAATACTGTCCGCCTATGGTTCCGGCGGTACGACAATGAAGGACATGTGAGCAGCCAGCCTCCACTAGTTACACCGCGTATAATTACGCCCGAGCGACTTCAGAGAATGGTTGCGGTTAAAAGATTTTGTGCAACTGTTGTGGGAGAATTATGTGTGGCCCTGGACAGCAACACAAATCTTGCGGCGAAACTTTTGTTTGGAGTGCGGCGTTATATTCGAATTGACGGCGCAACAAACAAAACACCTAATTGTGGATTTGACGGAAACAATAAACATAGAACAATAGTATTTTGACAACTGCTTCTGGTACCCAAACTGCCGAGTGTGTGTCTACAAACATTATCCGCCGGATGAGTGCTTATATGGCGCTCTGCCGTAAATTTGCACTCGCCCGTTGGCTGCCATCCTCAGAGACTACCTCAGGTAATACCTATTACATACTATATATTATGGTACAGATCGGAAGATTAGCATCGGCACTTCCTGACGCCAGTCGACAACTTAATGGATATTTAGAGACAAAAACGGTAATAAAAGTTAATAGCCGGTCATTGTTGTAAGATTTTATTTGTTTAAATGCTAACTAATTTAATTTACTTTTTACAGCAAAATACTGTCCGCCTATGGTTCCGGCGGTACGACAATGAAGGACATGTGAGCAGCCAGCCTCCACTAGTTACACCGCGTATAATTACGCCCGAGCGACTTCAGATAATGGTTGCGGTTAGAAGATTTCGTGCAACTGTTGTAGGAGAATTAATTGTGGCCCTGGACAGCAACACAAATCTTGCGGCGAAACTTTTAACTAACTGCGCCATCCTCAGAGACTACCTCAGGTAATACCTATTACATACTATATATTATGGTACAGATCGGCAGATCAGCATCGGCATTTCCTGACGCCAGTCGACAACCAAATGCATATTTAGAGACAAAAACGGTAATAAAAGTTAATAGCCGGTCATTGTTGTAAGATTTTATTTGTTTAAATGCTAACTAATTTAATTTACTTTTTACAGCAAAATACTGTCCGCCTATGGTTCCGGCGGTACGACAATGAAGGGCATGTGAGCAGCCAGCCTCCACCAGTTACACCGCGTATAATTACGCCCGAGCGACTTCAGAGAATGGTTGCGGTTAGAAGATTTTGTGCAATTGTTGTGGGAGAATTATGTGTGGCCCTGGACAGCAACACAAATCTTGCGGCGAAACTTTTGTTTGGAGTGCGGCGTTATATTCGAATTGACGGCGCAACAAACAGAACACCTAATTGTGGATTTGACGGAAACAATAAACGTAGAACAATTGTATTTTGACAACTGCTTTTGGTACCCGAACTGCCGAGTGTGCGTATACAAACATTATCCGCCGGATGAGTGCTTATATTGCGCTCTGCCGTAAATTTGCACTCGCCCGTTGGCTGCGCCATCCTCAGAGACTACCTCAGGTAATACCTATTACATACTATATATTATGATACAGATCGGCAGACTAGCATCGGCACTTCCTGACGCCAGTCGACAACCAAATGCATATTTAGAGACAAAAACGGTAATAAAAGTTAAAAGCCGGTCATTGTTAAAAGATTTTATTTGTTTAAATGCTAACTAATTTAATTTACTTTTTACAGCAAAATACTGTCCGCCTATGGTTCCGGCGGTACGACAATGAAGGGCATGTGAGCAGCCAGCCTCCACCAATTACACCGCGTATAATTACGCCCGAGCGACTTCAGAGAATGGTTGCAGTTAGAAGATTTCGTGCAACTGTTGTGGGAGAATTATGTGTGGCCCTGGACAGCAACACAAATCTTGCGGCGAAACTTTTGTTTGGAGTGCGGCGTTATATTCGAATTGACGGCGCAACAAACAAAACACCTAATTGTGGATTTGACGGAAACAATAAACATAGAACAATAGTATTTTGACAACTGCTTCTGGTACCCAAACTGCCGAGTGTGTGTATACAAACATTATCCGCCGGATGAGTGCTTATATGGCGCTCTGCCGTAAATTTGCACTCGCCCGTTGGCTGCCATCCTCAGAGACTACCTCAGGTAATACCTATTACATACTATATATTATGGTACAGATCGGAAGATTAGCATCGGCACTTCCTGACGCCAGTCGACAACTTAATGGATATTTAGAGACAAAAACGGTAATAAAAGTTAATAGCCGGTCATTGTTGTAAGATTTTATTAGTTTAAATGCTAGGTAAATTTAATTTACTTTTTACAGCAAAATACTGTCCGCCTATGGTTCCGGCGGTACGACAAAGAAGGACATGTGAGCAGCCAGCCTCCACCAGTTACACCGCGTATAATTACGCCCGAGGGACTTCAGAGAATGGTTGCGGTTAGAAGATTTCGTGCAACTGTTGTGGGTGAATTAATTGTGGCCCTGGACAGCAACACAAATCTTGCGGCGAAACTTTTGTTTGGAGTGCGGCGTTATTTTCGAAATTACGGCGCAATAAACAAAACACCTAATTGTGGATTTGACGGAAACAATAAACGTAGAACAATTGTATTTTGACAACTGCTTCTGGTACCCAAACTGCCGAGTGTGTGTCTACAAACATTATCCGCCGGATGAGTGCTTATATGGCGCTCTGCCGTAAATTTGCACTCGCCCGTTGGCTGTCATCCTCAGAGACTACCTCAGGTAATACCTATTACATACTATATATTATGGTACAGATCGGCAGATCAGCATCGGCACTTCCTGACGCCAGTCGACAACTAAATGCATATTTAGAGACAAAAACGGTAATAAAAGTTAATAGCCGGTCATTGTTGTAAGATTTTATTTGTTTAAATGCTAACTAATTTAATTTACTTTTTACAGAAAAATACTGTCCGCCTATGGTTCCGGCGGTACGACAATGAAGGACATGTGAGCAGCCAGCCTCCACCAGTTACACCGCGTATAATTACGCCCGAGCGACTTCAGAGAATGGTTGCGGTTAGAAGATTTCGTGCAACTGTTGTGGGAGAATTATGTGTGGCCCTGGACAGCAACACAAATCTTGCGGCGAAACTTTTGTTTGGAGTGCGGCGTTATTTTCGAATTTACGGCGCAATAAACAGAACACCTAATTGTGGATTTGACGGAAACAATAAACGTAGAACAATTGTATTTTGACAACTGCTTTTGGTACCCGAACTGCCGAGTGTGTGTATACAAACATTATCCGCCGGATGAGTGCTTATATTGCGCTCTGCCGTAAATTTGCACTCGCCCGTTGGCTGCCATCCTCAGAGACTACCTCAGGTAATACCTATTACATACTATATATTATGATACAGATCGGCAGACTAGCATCGGCACTTCCTGACGCCAGTCGACAACCAAATGCATATTTAGAGACAAAAACGGTAATAAAAGTTAAAAGCCGGTCATTGTTAAAAGATTTTATTTGTTTAAATGCTAACTAATTTAATTTACTTTTTACAGCAAAATACTGTCCGCCTATGGTTCCGGCGGTACGACAATGAAGGGCATGTGAGCAGCCAGCCTCCACCAATTACACCGCGTATAATTACGCCCGAGCGACTTCAGAGAATGGTTGCGGTTAGAAGATTTCGTGCAACTGTTGTGGGAGAATTATGTGTGGCCCTGGACAGCAACACAAATCTTGCGGCGAAACTTTTGTTTGGAGTGCGGCGTTATATTCGAATTGACGGCGCAACAAACAAAACACCTAATTGTGGATTTGACGGAAACAATAAACATAGAACAATAGTATTTTGACAACTGCTTCTGGTACCCAAACTGCCGAGTGTGTGTATACAAACATTATCCGCCGGATGAGTGCTTATATGGCGCTCTACCGTAAATTTGCACTCGCCCGTTGGCTGCCATCCTCAGAGACTACCTCAGGTAATACCTATTACATACTATATATTATGGTACAGATCGGAAGATTAGCATCGGCACTTCCTGACGCCAGTCGACAACTTAATGGATATTTAGAGACAAAAACGGTAATAAAAGTTAATAGCCGGTCATTGTTGTAAGATTTTATTAGTTTAAATGCTAGGTAAATTTAATTTACTTTTTACAGCAAAATACTGTCCGCCTATGGTTCCGGCGGTACGACAATGAAGGACATGTGAGCAGCCAGCCTCCACCAGTTACACCGCGTATAATTACGCCCGAGGGACTTCAGAGAATGGTTGCGGTTAGAAGATTTCGTGCAACTGTTGTGGGAGAATTAATTGTGGCCCTGGACAGCAACACAAATCTTGCGGCGAAACTTTTAACTTTTAACTAACTGCGCCATCCTCAGAGACTACCTCAGGTAATACCTATTACATACTATATATTATGGTACAGATCGGCAGATCAGCATCGGCATTTCCTGACGCCAGTCGACAACCAAATGCATATTTAGAGACAAAAACGGTAATAAAAGTTAATAGCCGGTCATTATTGTAAGATTTTATTTGTTTAAATGCTAACTAATTTAATTTACTTTTTACAGCAAAATACTGTCCGCCTATGGTTCCGGCGGTACGACAATGAAGGACATGTGAGCAGCCAGCCTCCACCAGTTACACCGCGTATAATTACGCCCGAGCGACTTCAGAGAATGGTTGAGGTTAGAAGATTTCGTGCAACTGTTGTGGGAGAATTATGTGTGGCCCTGGACAGCAACACAAATCTTGCGGCGAAACTTTTAACTTTTAACTAACTGCGCCATCATCAGAGACTACCTCAGGTAATACCTATTACATACTATATATTATGGTACAGATCGGCAGATCAGCATCGGCATTTCCTGACGCCAGTCGACAACCAAATGCATATTTAGAGACAAAAACGGTAATAAAAGTTAATAGCCGGTCATTGTTGTAAGATTTTATTTGTTTAAATGCTAACTAATTTAATTTACTTTTTACAGCAAAATACTGTCCGCCTATGGTTCCGGCGGTACGACAATGAAGGACATGTGAGCAGCCAGCCTCCACCAGTTACACCGCGTATAATTACGCCCGAGCGACTTCAGAGAATGGTTGCGGTTAGAAGATTTCGTGCAACTGTTGTGGGAGAATTATGTGTGGCCCTGGACAGCAACACAAATCTTGCGGCGAAACTTTTGTTTGGAGTGCGGCGTTATATTCGAATTGACGGCGCAACAAACAGAACACCTAATTGTGGATTTGACGGAAACAATAAACGTAGAACAATTATATTTTGACAACTGCTTCTGGTACCCGAATTGCCGAGTGTGTGTCTACAAACATTATCCGCCGGATGAGAACTTATATTGCGCTCTGCAGTAAATTTGCCCTCGCCCGTTGGCTGCCATCCTCAGAGACTACCTCAGGTAATACCTATTACATACTATATATTATGATACAGATCGGCAGACTAGCATCGGCACTTCCTGACGCCAGTCGACAACCAAATGCAAATTTAGAGACAAAAACGGTAATAAAAGTTAATAGCCGGTCATTGTTGTAAGATTTTATTTGTTTAAATGCTAACTAATTTAATTTACTTTTTACAGCAAAATACTGTCCGCCTATGGTTCCGGCGGTACGACAATGAAGGGCATGTGAGCAGCCAGCCTCCACCAATTACACCGCGTATAATTACGCCCGAGCGACTTCAGAGAATGGTTGCGGTTAGAAGATTTCGTGCAACTGTTGTGGGAGAATTATGTGTGGCCCTGGACAGCAACACAAATCTTGCGGCGAAACTTTTGTTTGGAGTGCGGCGTTATATTCGAATTGACGGCGCAACAAACAGAACACCTAATTGTGGATTTGACGGAAACAATAAACGTAGAACAATTGTATTTTGACAACTGCTTCTGGTACCCAAACTGCCGATTGTGTGTCTACAAACATTATCCGCCGGATGAGTGCTTATATGGCGCTCTGCCGTAAATTTGCACTCGCCCGTTGGCTGCCATCCTCAGAGACTACCTCAGGTAATACCTATTACATACTATATATTATGGTACAGATCGGAAGATTAGCATCGGCACTTCCTGACGCCAGTCGACAACTTAATGGATATTTAGAGACAAAAACGGTAATAAAAGTTAATAGCCGGTCATTGTTGTAAGATTTTATTAGTTTAAATGCTAGGTAAATTTAATTTACTTTTTACAGCAAAATACTGTCCGTCTATGGTTCCGGCGGTACGACAAAGAAGGACATGTGAGTAGCCAGCCTCCACCAGTTACACCGCGTATAATTACGCCCGAGGGACTTCAGAGAATGGTTGCGGTTAGAAGATTTCGTGCAACTGTTGTGGGAGAATTAATTGTGGCCCTGGACAGCAACACAAATCTTGCGGCGAAACTTTTAACTTTTAACTAACTGCGCCATCCTCAGAGACTACCTCAGGTAATACCTATTACATACTATATATTATGGTACAGATCGGCAGATCAGCATCGGCATTTCCTGACGCCAGTCGACAACCAAATGCATATTTAGAGACAAAAACGGTAATAAAAGTTAATAGCCGGTCATTGTTGTAAGATTTTATTTGTTTAAATGCTAACTAATTTAATTTACTTTTTACAGCAAAATACTGTCCGCCTATGGTTCCGGCGGTACGACAATGAAGGGCATGTGAGCAGCCAGCCTCCACCAGTTACACCGCGTATAATTACGCCCGAGCGACTTCAGAGAATGGTTGCGGTTAGAAGATTTTGTGCAACTGTTGTGGGAGAATTATGTGTGGCCCTGGACAGCAACACAAATCTTGCGGCGAAACTTTTGTTTGGAGTGCGGCGTTATATTCGAATTGACGGCGCAACAAACAGAACACCTTATTGTGGATTTGACGGAAACAATAAACGTAGAACAATTGTATTTTGACAACTGCTTTTGGTACCCGAACTGCCGAGTGTGTGTATACAAACATTATCCGCCGGATGAGTGCTTATATTGCGCTCTGCCGTAAATTTGCACTCGCCCGTTGGCTGCGCCATCCTCAGAGACTACCTCAGGTAATACCTATTACATACTATATATTATGGTACAGATCGGCAGATCAGCATCGGCATTTCCTGACGCCAGTCGACAACTAAATGCATATTTAGAGACAAAAACGGTAATAAAAGTTAATAGCCGGTCATTGTTGTAAGATTTTATTTGTTTAAATGCTAACTAATTTAATTTACTTTTTACAGCAAAATACTGTCCGCCTATGGTTCCGGCGGTACGACAATGAAGGACATGTGAGCAGCCAGCCTCCACTAGTTACACCGCGTATAATTACGCCCGAGCGACTTCAGATAATGGTTGCGGTTAGAAGATTTCGTGCAACTGTTGTGGGAGAATTAATTGTGGCCCTGGACAGCAACACAAATCTTGCGGCGAAACTTTTGTTTGGAGTGCGGCGTTATATTCGAATTGACGGCGCAACAAACAGAACACCTAATTGTGGATTTGACGGAAACAATAAACGTAGAACAATTGTATTTTGACAACTGCTTCTGGTACCCAAACTGCCGATTGTGTGTCTACAAACATTATCCGCCGGATGAGTGCTTATATGGCGCTCTGCCGTAAATTTGCACTCGCCCGTTGGCTGCCATCCTCAGAGACTACCTCAGGTAATACCTATTACATACTATATATTATGGTACAGATCGGAAGATTAGCATCGGCACTTCCTGACGCCAGTCGACAACTTAATGGATATTTAGAGACAAAAACGGTAATAAAAGTTAATAGCCGGTCATTGTTGTAAGATTTTATTAGATTAAATGCTAGGTAAATTTAATTTACTTTTTACAGCAAAATACTGTCCGCCTATGGTTCCGGCGGTACGACAAAGAAGGACATGTGAGTAGCCAGCCTCCACCAGTTACACCGCGTATAATTACGCCCGAGGGACTTCAGAGAATGGTTGCGGTTAGAAGATTTCGTGCAACTGTTGTGGGAGAATTAATTGTGGCCCTGGACAGCAACACAAATCTTGCGGCGAAACTTTTAACTTTTAACTAACTGCGCCATCCTCAGAGACTACCTCAGGTAATACCTATTACATACTATATATTATGGTACAGATCGGCAGATCAGCATCGGCATTTCCTGACGCCAGTCGACAACCAAATGCATATTTAGAGACAAAAACGGTAATAAAAGTTAATAGCCGGTCATTGTTGTAAGATTTTATTTGTTTAAATGCTAACTAATTTAATTTACTTTTTACAGCAAAATACTGTCCGCCTATGGTTCCGGCGGTACGACAATGAAGGGCATGTGAGCAGCCAGCCTCCACCAGTTACACCGCGTATAATTACGCCCGAGCGACTTCAGAGAATGGTTGCGGTTAGAAGATTTTGTGCAACTGTTGTGGGAGAATTATGTGTGGCCCTGGACAGCAACACAAATCTTGCGGCGAAACTTTTGTTTGGAGTGCGGCGTTATATTCGAATTGACGGCGCAACAAACAGAACACCTTATTGTGGATTTGACGGAAACAATAAACGTAGAACAATTGTATTTTGACAACTGCTTTTGGTACCCGAACTGCCGAGTGTGTGTATACAAACATTATCCGCCGGATGAGTGCTTATATTGCGCTCTGCCGTAAATTTGCACTCGCCCGTTGGCTGCGCCATCCTCAGAGACTACCTCAGGTAATACCTATTACATACTATATATTATGGTACAGATCGGCAGATCAGCATCGGCATTTCCTGACGCCAGTCGACAACTAAATGCATATTTAGAGACAAAAACGGTAATAAAAGTTAATAGCCGGTCATTGTTGTAAGATTTTATTTGTTTAAATGCTAACTAATTTAATTTACTTTTTACAGCAAAATACTGTCCGCCTATGGTTCCGGCGGTACGACAATGAAGGACATGTGAGCAGCCAGCCTCCACTAGTTACACCGCGTATAATTACGCCCGAGCGACTTCAGATAATGGTTGCGGTTAGAAGATTTCGTGCAACTGTTGTGGGAGAATTAATTGTGGCCCTGGACAGCAACACAAATCTTGCGGCGAAAATTTTGTTTGGAGTGCGGCGTTAAATTTGCATTTACGCCGCAACAAACAGAACACCTAATTGTAGATTTGACGGAGACAATAAACGTAGAACAATTGTATTTTGACAACTGCTTCTGGTACCCGAACTGCCCAGTATGTGTCTACGAACATAATCCGCCAGATGAGTACTTATATTGCGCTCTGCCGTAAATTTGCCCTCGCCCGTTGGCTGCCATCCTCAGAGACTACCTCAGGTAATACCTATTACATACTATATATTATGATACAGATCGGCAGACTAGCATCGGCACTTCCTGACGCCAGTCGACAACCAAATGCATATTTAGAGACAAAAACGGTAATAAAAGTTAATAGCCGGTCATTGTTGTAAGATTTTATTTGTTTAAATGCTAACTAATTTAATTTACTTTTTACAGCAAAATACTGTCCGCCTATGGTTCCGGCGGTACGACAATGAAGGACATGTGAGCAGCCAGCCTCCACTAGTTACACCGCGTATAATTACGCCCGAGCGACCTCAGATAATGGTTGCGGTTAGAAGATTTCGTGCAACTGTTGTGGGAGAATTAATTGTGGCCCTGGACAGCATTACAAATCTTGCGGCAAAATTTTGTTTGGAGTGCGGCGTTAAATTTGCATTTACGCCGCAACAAACAGAACACCTAATTGTGGATTTGACGGAAACAATAAACGTAGAACAATTGTATTTTGACAACTGCTTTTGGTACCCGAACTGCCGAGTGTGTGTATACAAACATTATCCGCCGGATGAGTGCTTATATTGCGCTCTGCCGTAAATTTGCACTCGCCCGTTGGCTGCGCCATCCTCAGAGACTACCTCAGGTAATACCTATTACATACTATATATTATGGTACAGATCGGCAGATCAGCATCGGCATTTCCTGACGCCAGTCGACAACTAAATGCATATTTAGAGACAAAAACGGTAATAAAAGTTAATAGCCGGTCATTGTTGTAAGATTTTATTTGTTTAAATGCTAACTAATTTAATTTACTTTTTACAGCAAAATACTGTCCGCCTATGGTTCCGGCGGTACGACAATGAAGGACATGTGAGCAGCCAGCCTCCACCAATTACACCGCGTATAATTACGCCCGAGCGACTTCAGAGAATGGTTGCGGTTAGAAGATTTCGTGCAACTGTTGTGGGAGAATTATGTGTGGCCCTGGACAGCAACACAAATCTTGCGGCGAAACTTTTGTTTGGAGTGCGGCGTTATATTCGAATTGACGGCGCAACAAACAAAACACCTAATTGTGGATTTGACGGAAACAATAAACATAGAACAATAGTATTTTGACAACTGCTTCTGGTACCCAAACTGCCGAGTGTGTGTCTACAAACATTATCCGCCGGATGAGTGCTTATATGGCGCTCTGCCGTAAATTTGCACTCGCCCGTTGGCTGCCATCCTCAGAGACTACCTCAGGTAATACCTATTACATACTATATATTATGGTACAGATCGGAAGATTAGCATCGGCACTTCCTGACGCCAGTCGACAACCAAATGCATATTTAGAGACAAAAACGGTAATAAAAGTTAATAGCCGGTCATTGTTGTAAGATTTTATTTGTTTAAATGCTAACTAATTTAATTTACTTTTTACAGCAAAATACTGTCCGCCTATGGTTCCGGCGGTACGACAAAGAAGGACATGTGAGCAGCCAGCCTCCACCAGTTACACCGCGTATAATTACGCCCGAGGGACTTCAGAGAATGGTTGCGGTTAGAAGATTTCGTGCAACTGTTGTGGGAGAATTAATTGTGGCCCTGGACAGCAACACAAATCTTGCGGCGAAACTTTTGTTTGGAGTGCGGCGTTATTTTCGAAATTACGGCGCAATAAACAAAACACCTAATTGTGGATTTGACGGAAACAATAAACGTAGAACAATTGTATTTTGACAACTGCTTCTGGTACCCAAACTGCCGAGTGTGTGTCTACAAACATTATCCGCCGGATGAGTGCTTATATGGCGCTCTGCCGTAAATTTGCACTCGCCCGTTGGCTGTCATCCTCAGAGACTACCTCAGGTAATACCTATTACATACTATATATTATGATACAGATCGGCAGACTAGCATCGGCACTTCCTGACGCCAGTCGACAACCAAATGCATATTTAGAGACAAAAACGGTAATAAAAGTTAATAGCCGGTCATTGTTGTAAGATTTTATTTGTTTAAATGCTAACTAATTTAATTTACTTTTTACAGCAAAATACTGTCCGCCTATGGTTCCGGCGGTACGACAATGAAGGACATGTGAGCAGCCAGCCTCCACTAGTTACACCGCGTATAATTACGCCCGAGCGACTTCAGATAATGGTTGCGGTTAGAAGATTTCGTGCAACTGTTGTGGGAGAATTAATTGTGGCCCTGGACAGCAACACAAATCTTGCGGCGAAAATTTTGTTTGGAGTGCGGCGTTAAATTTGCATTTACGCCGCAACAAACAGAACACCTAATTGTAGATTTGACGGAGACAATAAACGTAGAACAATTGTATTTTGACAACTGCTTCTGGTACCCGAACTGCCCAGTATGTGTCTACGAACATAATCCGCCAGATGAGTACTTATATTGCGCTCTGCCGTAAATTTGCCCTCGCCCGTTGGCTGCCATCCTCAGAGACTACCTCAGGTAATACCTATTACATACTATATATTATGATACAGATCGGCAGACTAGCATCGGCACTTCCTGACGCCAGTCGACAACCAAATGCATATTTAGAGACAAAAACGGTAATAAAAGTTAATAGCCGGTCATTGTTGTAAGATTTTATTTGTTTAAATGCTAACTAATTTAATTTACTTTTTACAGCAAAATACTGTCCGCCTATGGTTCCGGCGGTACGACAATGAAGGACATGTGAGCAGCCAGCCTCCACTAGTTACACCGCGTATAATTACGCCCGAGCGACCTCAGATAATGGTTGCGGTTAGAAGATTTCGTGCAACTGTTGTGGGAGAATTAATTGTGGCCCTGGACAGCATTACAAATCTTGCGGCGAAAATTTTGTTTGGAGTGCGGCGTTAAATTTGCATTTACGCCGCAACAAACAGAACACCTAATTGTGGATTTGACGGAAACAATAAACGTAGAACAATTGTATTTTGACAACTGCTTTTGGTACCCGAACTGCCGAGTGTGTGTATACAAACATTATCCGCCGGATGAGTGCTTATATTGCGCTCTGCCGTAAATTTGCACTCGCCCGTTGGCTGCGCCATCCTCAGAGACTACCTCAGGTAATACCTATTACATACTATATATTATGGTACAGATCGGCAGATCAGCATCGGCATTTCCTGACGCCAGTCGACAACTAAATGCATATTTAGAGACAAAAACGGTAATAAAAGTTAATAGCCGGTCATTGTTGTAAGATTTTATTTGTTTAAATGCTAACTAATTTAATTTACTTTTTACAGCAAAATACTGTCCGCCTATGGTTCCGGCGGTACGACAATGAAGGACATGTGAGCAGCCAGCCTCCACCAATTACACCGCGTATAATTACGCCCGAGCGACTTCAGAGAATGGTTGCGGTTAGAAGATTTCGTGCAACTGTTGTGGGAGAATTATGTGTGGCCCTGGACAGCAACACAAATCTTGCGGCGAAACTTTTGTTTGGAGTGCGGCGTTATATTCGAATTGACGGCGCAACAAACAAAACACCTAATTGTGGATTTGACGGAAACAATAAACATAGAACAATAGTATTTTGACAACTGCTTCTGGTACCCAAACTGCCGAGTGTGTGTCTACAAACATTATCCGCCGGATGAGTGCTTATATGGCGCTCTGCCGTAAATTTGCACTCGCCCGTTGGCTGCCATCCTCAGAGACTACCTCAGGTAATACCTATTACATACTATATATTATGGTACAGATCGGAAGATTAGCATCGGCACTTCCTGACGCCAGTCGACAACCAAATGCATATTTAGAGACAAAAACGGTAATAAAAGTTAATAGCCGGTCATTGTTGTAAGATTTTATTTGTTTAAATGCTAACTAATTTAATTTACTTTTTACAGCAAAATACTGTCCGCCTATGGTTCCGGCGGTACGACAAAGAAGGACATGTGAGCAGCCAGCCTCCACCAGTTACACCGCGTATAATTACGCCCGAGGGACTTCAGAGAATGGTTGCGGTTAGAAGATTTCGTGCAACTGTTGTGGGAGAATTAATTGTGGCCCTGGACAGCAACACAAATCTTGCGGCGAAAATTTTGTTTGGAGTGCGGCGTTAAATTTGCATTTACGCCGCAACAAACAGAACACCTAATTGTAGATTTGACGGAGACAATAAACGTAGAACAATTGTATTTTGACAACTGCTTCTGGTACCCGAACTGCCCAGTATGTGTCTACGAACATAATCCGCCAGATGAGTACTTATATTGCGCTCTGCCGTAAATTTGCACTCGCCCGTTGGCTGTCATCCTCAGAGACTACCTCAGGTAATACCTATTACATACTATATATTATGATACAGATCGGCAGACTAGCATCGGCACTTCCTGACGCCAGTCGACAACCAAATGCATATTTAGAGACAAAAACGGTAATAAAAGTTAATAGCCGGTCATTGTTGTAAGATTTTATTTGTTTAAATGCTAACTAATTTAATTTACTTTTTACAGCAAAATACTGTCCGCCTATGGTTCCGGCGGTACGACAATGAAGGACATGTGAGCAGCCAGCCTCCACCAGTTACACCGCGTATAATTACGCCCGAGCGACTTCAGAGAATGGTTGCGGTTAGAAGATTTCGTGCAACTGTTGTGGGAGAATTATGTGTGGCCCTGGACAGCAACACAAATCTTGCGCGAAACTTTTGTTTGGAGTGCGGCGTTATTTTCGTATTTACGGCGCAATAAACAGAACACCTAATTGTGGATTTGACGGAAACAATAAACGTAGAACAATTGTATTTTGACAACTGCTTTTGGTACCCGAACTGCCGAGTGTGTGGCTACAAACATTATCCGCCGGATGAGTGCTTATATGGCGCTCTGCCGTAAATTTGCACTCGCCCGTTGGCTGCCATCCTCAGAGACTACCTCAGGTAATACCTATTACATACTACATATTATGGTACAGATCGGAAGATTAGCATCGGCACTTCCTGACGCCAGTCGACAACTTAATGGATATTTAGAGACAAAAACGGTAATAAAAGTTAATAGCCGGTCATTGTTGTAAGATTTTATTAGTTTAAATGCTAGGTAAATTTAATTTACTTTTTACAGCAAAATACTGTCCGCCTATGGTTCCGGCGGTACAACAAAGAAGGACATGTGAGCAGCCAGCCTCCACCAGTTACACCGCGTATAATTACGCCGGAGGGACTTCAGAGAATGGTTGCGGTTAGAAGATTTCGTGCAACTGTTGTGGGAGAATTAATTGTGGCCCTGGACAGCAACACAAATCTTGCGGCGAAACTTTTGTTTGGAGTGCGGCGTTATTTTCGAAATTACGGCGCAATAAACAAAACACCTAATTGTGGATTTGACGGAAACAATAAACGTAGAACAATTGTATTTTGACAACTGCTTCTGGTATCGAAGAATTTACGAGAGTCCATCTTGTCTAAAAAGAGCAAAGTTAAGAGTACATCCAGATAATTTTTTTAATTTCTACAGCATGTCAATAAAATCTGTTGATGAACTTCATACGTGATAAATTAAGAATGCAAAATATCTGCATGAGATTTGACCCGGAAGAAAAAAATACTATAACATAGAGGTAATGTTATCTTTATTTAAACATATTTATTAAATTAAATCAACAATATTATTTAGTAAACTTATTCTTAATTCTTTATTGTAAACCAAAAACAATATTTAATACAATGTGATAATAAAGTACATGTAACTTAATGTGTTTATCAATGTTTTCTTCTTGTTATTGAGACTAGATAATTAATAAATTCACAGCCTCAGTATCCTCAGCATGTCATTGAAAATTAGCATCTTGTTGAGACTTAGATGGTTTTATTTGTTATTGTTTTTTTCTTTCTTGTTTTTTTTTTACATCACATCTAATTTTTCATTCATGTTTTCTAAAGATGCCCAGAAAACGAAGACACGTTACAGACAGAAGTTCCAAGAGCATATTTGCATATCAGCAAGCATCAGGAATTGGCATCTGGTAAATCGTTGAGGAAAAAATGTTTGATTTAGATAACGTCTCATTAGCACGATATTTTAAAATCGGTGGTGACACACTGTAGCGTTACGTATAGCGCCGGAGAGCTATACGTAAGCCAAGTTAATAAAATTAAGATACAAAGGTTAAAATTAAATTAAAGCTATGAAAATTAAAAAGGATATAGAGTGTAGAACTATGGGCAGCTTTGCACGACGTGGGCAGCTATCCAGGCAGCAGCTCGGACAGGAAGTCGTGGAATGTCCGAGGTAGGCAGGTGATCAGGCAGCAACGATGGACATGCCGGCAATCGGGCAGGTAGGCAGGTCAGCAGACACCACGGGTAGGTGATCAAGGCAGGCAATCAGGCAGGTAGGCAGTAGAATAGATAGCAGGACGGATAGACAGGCAAACGCGTAAGTATACGTAGGCTCCGAGTGGTGTGGAGGCCGGCTATGGCTCAATACGCCAAACAGCGAGGCCTTTTATGCCACGAAATGGCCGTTGAGGGTAAGTTTCCAGGAAATAATGCTCTCGGGAACCACACAAAATATATATTTAATTGGAGCACTTCAAATAATAATAGTTTTACATCAGCTGCTAATTCACCGTTTTAAGAGTTTCAGAATAGAAAAATACACTTCGTATACGTATAACAGACTCTTGGTGATGAGACCAGACTCTAGACTAAAAAAGCTGAAGCTCGTTTTTCATTCGTTCTGGCCATCCCTTCTAAATTTCAAATTCAAATCTCAATAACACCAGAACGAATAAAAACGGCTTTACAAAGGCGGGTCAGTGTGCGCTGACCTTACAATAATGTAAAACTAGCTTAAGGAAAGGTCTAGGTAGTCCATGGTACCTATGGTATGTCTATGGCTTTAAGAAAATAAAATAGACACAGATGTCATGTTAGATGAAAATGTCACACTAGAAAAATATTGCAATAATTATAAATTACGAATATAATTTAAGTTTTAGATATTTAAAACAGTCAGAGATAACTGAATATGCTTTCCAGATGTAATAATACAAAGAATATATATAAAAATGAGTTACACAAATTGATACAATATCAAAAGATGTGAAGATGGATTGTATAGTGTTATAAAATCGTAAGTTTATGTGGAATAAATACCATAACACGGACAGAACACGAACAGAGACACAAGAGAGTGATCTTAAAGGGTTCTATTTTACTTTTTGAGGTACGGAACTCTAAAAATAGAGAAAGTGCGCCTGAAAATACTCCTGTCGATGATGTAACAATGGGTTACAATTCGGCAAAAAAATATTTACACCTGCTCAGGAAGACGAGATTGTCACGTATGCAATCAAGTCAGCTGATATTTACTTTGGGCTAACCGCTAACGATATGAGAAAACTGTACGCTTGACTGTACGCTACGAACTCTGAAGGCCTGGACATGGGATGAAAATGAGATTGCCGGCAATTACTTTACTCCGACAATCTCATTTTCGGTTCCGTGGAATTTTGGACCGCCCCATCGCCAACCAGAATTGGCTGTCAGGTGTGCTAAAGCGACAAGCTTTGCACGAGCAACGAGTTTTAATAAAAATAATATGGATGATTTTTTGACAATTTGCGATTGTACTTGATCGTGAAAACTAGGAACACAAAGATATATACAATGTAGATGAAACGGGAATAACAACAGTGCAGAAACCGAATCGAATTGTGGCTAAGAAAGGAACTGGACAAGTGGGTTCACTGACATCCATTCCGAAAAAGAGCTGTAGTACACACGATATACAAGGCATATAGGCGATATAGGGGCAGTGTCAGTAACTACAGACCGATTGCAATTTTAACTTCATTGTCTAAACTATTTGAGCGTATAATTAACACCAGACTTACTAAATACCTAGAAGACGGTAATCTACTTTCAAACTCGCAATATGGTTTTAGATCTGGCCGCTCAACTAGTAATGCTGTGCTTGACCTTGTTAACTTTCTCGTTGATAAATTAGATAATAAAAAGAAATGCTTAACTATATTCTTGGACCTTGCTAAGGCTTTTGACACTGTTTCTGTCCCCTGCCTTGTAGAGACACTGAAAGACCTTGGTATAAGAGACATCCCACTGGCATTGTTAACAGATAATCTGCACAATAAATCACAATGTGTTAAAGTCGGTGACAACATCAGTGATGAGTTGCCAATTACATTCGGGGTGCCACAAGGCAGTATACTCGGCCCAACACTCTTTCTCTGCTACATAAATGAGCTCTGCACTCTTAGTAATAAGAACTGCGGCATCTCAGCTTATGCAGATGATACAGCTTTAACCTTTTATGCTGATTCATGGGATGAACTTTTTAATATTGCGCAGGAGGGATTTAACAAAATCTGTCATTTGCTAACATCACACTCTCTCACTTTAAACGACGGCAAGACCAAATTCATTGTGTTCTCCATCCAAAATCGAACAGAGATAGATAACCTTACAAATAACATGTATGCGCATAAGTGTGATTTCCCTCCTACTTCAAACTGCACATGTCCCAAAATTACCCCCACTAAATGTATTAAATATCTTGGAATCGAAATTGACGCCAATCAAAATTTTGAAAATCATATACGAACTATATCCAATAGAATTCGAAAATTAACATACATTTTTAAAACAATACGTGATGTAGCAGACAAACCGACTGTAAGGTTAGTTTATGAGGCCTTGGCGCAATCAATTATATCCTATTGCGTCACTACCTGGGGAGGAGCTTGTCAAACAAAAATGCTAACCTTTGAAAGAGCTCAAAGAATGATAATAAAAGTAAGCCTATCAAAACCTCGACTATTTCCTACTTCTAAACTTTATGAAGAAGCGCAAGTCCTCACTGTGCGCCAGCTTTACATAATGCTATCCATACTTCATAAGATGAGTAACGTAACAGAGGACAGAAGAAAGCGTATAGCTCAGACTAGAAGGAAGTACGCGGTATGTGAGTCGACTGCCGTAAACACCTCTTTTGCACGAAGATTTTTTCCATACCGAGGAAGTATGCTGCTCAACAAAGTTAACAAAATAGTTCCCTTCTCAGACCATTGTAAAAAAGAATGCAATAATATAATTTATAAATGGTTACAAACACTTAATTACTCTGAAACTGAAAAAATCCTAGAGGTAACAATATAAATTGTTGTGTACTCTATATATACATTTATCTACAATATTTCATTTTATAATCACATTAGGTAAAATACGAGTACTATATATCACATTTAATCACAATTATTATGTTATTATATTATAAATATTATATTAATATTATAAATATATATATGGATAAATTTATTATACTAGCACTACGAAAACTATCTTTAAGATGAATAACTTACACCCGCTTACTCCCCCATGAAAAGCACCATTTTATTTGTGAAATCCTTAAACAATGTATAAAACTGATCAATTCCGCTTATTCAAACGCACTGTGCCATAGGCCTTAACAAACAAGTCATTAATAAATATGCTAATACATGCAAAATTGTTATTTAACAGAATATATATATCCCTTAACTACACACACACATGCACGCACACACACACACACACTACTCATTCAGTACACTCACGTTCGCATCTCACATGTTGACAATCTATACAATGTTATGAAATGGGGGCCTGGAGATCTATTGTACAGGCCTCGGCTTAGTATAGACTCCAGATCTCCCACAAATTACAAACTTGTAAAAAAATATCATGTCAGCTGTATAATGTATGTACTTGATGTAATTTGTGGAGATAAAATAAACATTTTTATTATTATTATTATTTCAGGCATAGTCACTACTGCGCTTCCCCGGGCTAAGACTCAAAGTAACATTCAAGCTGGTTTTCGAGATTCTGGAATTTGTCCATATAATAGAAAAATATTCAGTGATTTGGATTTTGCACCCTCATATGTCACGGACAGACCAAACCCGAATATACAAGATTTAGATATTTCACAGCCAATTTCTTCCGCTGCAGCTGAGCGTCGAGTGCAATGCCCACAAACACGATCAAATTCTGCGGCAGTAATTGAAGGCGTTCCTTCATCTACTCTGAGTTGCTCAGTGACTCCACAGCCAAGTTCCTATGTCATACTTATGTTGGCAATACAGTTTGACCTTACCAGTCCGATGACACCGCAATAGCCAGTGTCTGCCGCAGGAATAGTAGCACCATCATTGCCTTCATCAAGCCTTTCCATGACTTCACAATCAAGTTTTGTTTTTGAACTTGATCCTCTTGATGTTACCAACTACAACAACCAACCTTTAACAAGTAATTTTTTTGCCGAATGCATCAGACCATTTCCTAAAGCACCACCCAGAAAAACTGCAAGAAACGCAACAAAAAGAAATCTACTCGCATGCTTAATGGAACATTGACCCATTAATATATAGGTCAGAATTGAGTTACGTACAGATACCGAGGGGGCCGAGTCACCCACGTCCGTAGGAGTACCCACTGATTCCCTACACGTGGTCCCCGGATGGTGCAAATCAGATGACACAAGTGGTGGTAGGCTTCGGCCGAAGGCTTGTGACCACCCACTGAGTAAAGACGTACCGCCAAGCGGTCTGGCCGTGTTCCGGTTATGATGCTCAGTGTAGCCATCTAGAGGAGTTGGATCGAGATAGCTGTTCCACTGCAAGCAGACCAGCCTGACACGTGCTGTTATGGGTGTATCGGGAGACTAGTCGCGGAGGGTAGCGGGATCCGAGGCACAGTGCACCGCTAGCCTACCGCAGGTAGTTGGGGGCCCAAGTAGTGTGCCAGCCACACATGAAAGGCTGCCCCGCACACTGTCGAAAAATCCAGGAATGCACTATCATGCTGGTTAGCGACCAGATGGGGAGGGCCCGATAGACATTCCGGGGGGGCTCGGGCGTCCCCGCAGTCTCCGGACTAGTGTCCCAATGATAGCGTCCTTTCAGTGCGTGTCTATATGTTAGCAGCGTGGAACCTCGTCTCACTTCCTACTCCTCTCCTCCATTGACTCTTCTAACCATGATGCCAAGGAAAAAGAATACAGGATTTAAACAGCGGCTGCACCCACCCCCTCCCCCACAAAGTGCACCTCACCAACATTAGAGGTCTGCACTCAAATCTCTCTGCAGTCCACTACCACCTGGCGACTGAAAAACCAGCGCTGTTTTTCCTCACGGAGACGCAGATAGTGAGTCCGTCAGACGCGTCGTATCTATCTTACCCAGGGTTTACCATGGAGCACAATTATAAACCGCGCGCGGGAGTGTGTATGTACGCCCGTGACGACAATTGCTCTCGGCGTCTCTGTAACCTTGAGGACCCAAGATTTTCGACGCTGTGGGCTCTAGTGGACACAGGTCTGGATAAAATTATCTACACCTGTGTCTACCACTCGCACAGCGGAGATCAGGAGACAACCAGGCTCACAAAGTACCTCAGTGAGGCGGCTGATACGGCACAGCAGCGGTACTCTTCCGCCCAATTAGTGTTACTGGGGGACTTTAAAGCCCACCACCAGGAGTGGCTCTTCCCATACCAGTGCACTGACCATGCTGGACGGGAGATGCGTAAGCTTGCGCTTGCGCTTAACCTTACCCAGCTGGTCCAGGGGGAAACGACGGTGCCGGATGTTGATTCGCACACGGCCAATTGCTTGGACCTTATGCTGACAGCAGAGCCAGACCGATACTCTGTGTCGATAACTTCACCTTTAGGTAGTTCCGACCATTGTCTGGTGAAGTCTGTGTCCGTCTACTCCCCGCCCGATCCCAGCCCAAGAGGCAACCGGCGGGTTTGGCGGTACAGGTCAGCAGATTGGGATGGCATGCGATCTTTCTTCGCATGCTATCCTTGGCAGTCTACTTACTTTTCTTCGGATGATCCTTCGGCGTGCGCGGACGTCGTGACGGATGTGTTGCGTCAGGGAATGGAGTACTACATTCCGTTTTCAGACGTAACAATGACCAATGTTGACCAGTCATGGTTTAGCACCGACTGTCATCGCTCCGACGCGCTTAAACATGAGGCCCTGGCATGGGTTAACGCTCGTTCACGCAAAGCGAGTGACGTGGGTCAAAGGAAGAAAACATACAACAGGGCTGCCAAGTCCTGCAAGAAGGTGTTGAGAAGGGCTCGGTTCGACCACATTGGCCGAATAGGGGCCAAACTTGCTTCTTACCCAGCAGGTAGTAAAGCGTTTTGGTCCCTGGCTAAGTCAGTCGACCACTGCTGAAACCCGACGGGTCGCTGGCCCACTCCGCTGAGGAGAAGGCAAATTTATTTGCCTCTCTTTTTGCGGAATCTTCACGTCTGAACCCTGGTGACGCGCGGCACCCTCCTTATCCTGATGGATGCGAGACGAGTATGTCGGACATTCGTATCCGTCAGAAGGACGTCCGTAAGGTACTGCGCAACCTCGACGTGAATAAGGCTAGTGGCCCGGACGGAATACCAGCAATAGTTCTCAGAACCTGTGCGCCTGAACTGTCTCCAATCTTGACACGCCTATTCCGCCTTTCATATGAGACTGGAAAAGTGTCGAATGCTTGGAAGCTAGCTAACGTACAGCCCGTGCCCAAGAAGGGTAGTCGGGCTGACCCGGCCAACTACAGACCCATATCTGTAACTTCACACGAAGCTCCTGGCATACCTAGAAACTATCCAGATCCTTAGTGACCGCCAATACGGCTTCCGCCGAAATCGGTCTACTGGGGATCTTCTAGCGTATGCCATTCACATCTGGAGTGAGGCCATCGAGAGGCACTGGGAAGCGCTTGCCGTCTCCCTCGACATCTCGAAGGCTTTTGATAGGGTCTGGCACGAAAGCCTTATTGGTAAGCTTCCTTCATTCGGTTTGCCCGGTGATCTGTGTGATTGGATTGCAGACTTCCTGAGGGATAGGTCCATTCGAGTGGTTATCGATGGCTGCTCGTCGGACCAATTGGATATCAATGCCGGGGTCCCTCAGGGGTCGGTACTCTCCTCAGCAACTTTATTCTTGCTGCACATTAACGATCTGCTAAAACCCGGCACCTTTGGGTATGCAGATGACAGCACTGTTGCTGAGAGATACTTGTCTAACGCTCGTGCTACCGGACCTCAGATCCGGTCTCTCCGAGGCCATGGTGGAGCGCTTGAACCTGTCTTTGCAGGCAGTCTCCGAATGGGGCGATGCCAATCTGGTCAGGTTTAATGCTGCTAAAACCCAGTCGTGTCTTTTTTCCGCTAAAAAAGCCAATTTTACCCGGCTCCAACTTTCCGAGATGCGACCGTCCCAATAACTGACCATCTTGAGATTCTTGGCGTTACGTTGACATCTATTTTCAATTTTGGCCCTTACATTGAGGCAAAGGCTCAGCTGGCTGCCAAAAAGCTGGGGATCCTTGCAAAGGTGAGAAGGTAGTTCACGCCGGAACATCGCTAGATCACAAAGCCCTCGTCGATCGCTGGAGAAGATCTAGCAAGAAACTCCAAGATACTCTTTTAAATCTTTTTATAGATTACACAATCACTTTATGACAATTAACGTTACATGTTTATTAGGTTTTCAAACATCTATTCAATTAGATTTTTAATCAGTTATTATTTTTCACACACAGTAAGCGCGAGTGGGCGGAACCTTCATATTGTTTTTGTTTAGACACTAATTACTTGGATTGTTGAATAAAGCTAGCAAACAATACTTAAATGCTGCTCAGTTAATTATTTTAACATTAAACTACCCCAATACTCCCAAATACAAAGTTGTTTGTAGATTATTATTGAAATAGTCATCTAATAACAAAACTACCCAAGTTTCCGGTGATCTGACAATCTTACTAATCAGAAGGTTTCTCATTATTACATAGCTGTGTAAAATAGTCTTATGACTTTTTAGTATTTAATCATTTACTCAAATTTGTTTAGTTCTCGTATTTAATTATTAAATCTGGTTATTGGTCATAGAAATTATAACATCCGCCATTGTTGACAACTTTGCGTAATAAGAATAACATTATCAAACACATTTACTTCGTCAAATGTGCAATAGTTAAAATGAGAACAAATCTAAAAGTACTACAATAAGTGTGCCCGTTTTATTTAAACATCTCGTATTAATTAAACATTGAAATTAGCATAACAAATGATCTTCATTCAAACAGATCAATAACTGATTCCACAGTAAGCCAATAGATGGCGCTGAACTCAAAACCCAACTTAAATAGACATTGACACTTAAAATGATTAATTAGGATAATAAATTAGCGGAGGCTCCTGGTCTGAGCCTGTCGGTGTCCTCAGTCTCTGTGTTTCTTGGTTGTTATCTGTAATAGCGGAGAAATATTTGTCGGCAGATTATTGTTGTTTATCATCCTACAGTATTAATTAAGTTTAGGATCTGATAACAACTGGTTTTATTTATCATTGACAGTAGGCTTGTGTAGTACATGTACTATGAACTATTAGGAAGCAATTCCTTTAGGTGAACGAGAACGAACTATTCTGTTGCGGTCGTTTAAATCGTTCATCTATTACAGTGATCCAAGCGACATCGGATCGCTCGAGTGCTGAATCAGAACGATTTAGTACGGTACGAACTACGATTGTCTGAGCCTGAGCGAGTGAACCAGTTGAGTGATTTGAGAAGCGTGCGCGCGAGCGTAATGACTGATGAACAATGTACTAGTACAGTTTGCTCGGTCTACGTACGATCTCGATGACCGACATGTCGCTTAAGAATATCTTAATGAACGGTGAACTAAAATGAACTAATAGAACTAGAAGACCGAACTAGTTCACTTCAACGATTGTACTAGTTCGGAGCGTTCCATTTAGTGTCCGAGTAAGAACAAGCCTAATTGACAGCTTGTAATAAATCTAAGCTGAGTATGCCTTATTTTTGAAATATTGAATGTTATTTTACACCCACAGCTATATGCTTTAGGTATTCTACTTGCTATATGGTAAAGACCAATGTTGTTAGGAAACAACTAACTGCTACATGTCATGCCAATGAAGGCTTACAATTTCTGTTTCAGATTTTTGACATTGAATAATCAGTTGCTAGCTTATTAGTCCATTTTGAATCTTGTTTGCAGAATGTTATTGTTTGTATTATCTTACAATATTTATTGATTTGTAATAGGTAATAGTCAGTTTAAGTAATCAATTTATCACTGAATACTTATTAGATTAGGTAACTACTAAGTTTATCTCAAATGAAAATATTCGATGCATTAATGAGCACATACCTACTTATAAGAAGGCTTACATAGCAGCCTTGTATTTGGTAAGTATAGTGTAGGTAGTGTAGGAGTATTGTGATCAGCTATTTTTTGTTTAGTTTCATTCTCACGGGACGGTAATGCTCTGTGATAGACACAAAGCCTTTGATTTGACAGGATTAAAGGTTAAGGAGTTTAGGATCATTGCTCCGTGACAGGCACGAAGTCTTTGATTTGACTGGATATAAGGAACCAGGCTCTGGGTGGTCTTGTACACCGTGGACCCAGCAGGATAACGTGAGAGATTGTTCATTAGCGGCCTCCACGCCTAACCAATGGATATTAAATCTTTATTAGTTGCTTCGACAGCAAACCAATAGATTGTTTGTTGTATTATCACTATAAGTTTCCTCCACGGATTACTAACAGACAGCTTATTGTGTTATCATTATTAGTTGCTTTCACAGCATACCAACAGGATAGTTTATTGTGTTATCATTATTAGTTGCTTCCACAGCATACCAACAAGATAGTTTATTGTGTTATCATTATTACTTGATTCCACAGCATACCAATAGGATAGTTTGTTGTGTTATCAATCTTAGTTGCTTCCACAGCATAATAAGATAGTTTATTGTGTTCTCATTATTACCTCAAATCCACCTCCATGGATGCTGATAGTTTGGTGTTGATATAACCTATTATGTTATTAAGTGCCTCCAGAGCTAAAGGTTATTGGACATCTCAATAATTAGAGCTTGTTTTATTATAAATTTTTATAATAGCCTAATATGGCAATAGAATAGCATAAACTGTAACGAGTTACAAAAATATAATAATAACAGTAGTCCTCCTGATTGAATTCGGCCATGACAGCCAATCTGAAAGGGGACCAGCCATCAGCATAGGGAGATATTATGGTGCACAAGGCCAATGGCTTAACATGATTTTTGAAGCATGGGGTTCACCAATTTCAAAACTCTGGGCTGCTACAGAGGAATCCCTAATGGAAAAACCCCATAAATACATTTTGCCCGACCTAGGAATTGAACCCAGGAATAATAATTTAAAAGTACTTTGTTGCATGGTTGCTGCATGCTTGAAACCAATATTTCTCCAGCGTGGCGTGAGACAGGGAGATGTCATTTCTCCGAAACTGTTCACTGCTGCGCTGGAGGATGTATTCAAGGTTCTGGACTGGAGGGGCCTAGGCATCAATGTTAATGGCGAGTACATCACTCATCTTCGGTTTGCCGACGACATCGTGGTCATGGCTGAGACCATGGAGAGCCTCAATACAATGCTCGATGACCTCAGTAGAGCTTCCGAAAGAGTGGGTCTTAAAATGAACATGGACAAAACCAAGGTGATGTTGAATGCCCATGTTACACCCACTCCTATCAAGGTTGGAGACTCTACACTCGAAGTTGTGGACGACTATGTCTACCTGGGACAAACGATCCAGTTGGGTAGGGCCAACTTCGAAAGAGAGATAAACCGTCGAATCCGACTCGGCTGGGCAGCGTTCGGGAAGTTGCGCGGTGTCTTCTCGTCCAAATTACCACAGTGTCTCAAGACAAAAGTCTATGACCAATGTGTGTTGCCAGTGATGACATATGGCTCTGAGACGTGGTCGCTTACAATGGGTCTCATCAGAAAGCTTACAGTCATTCAAAGGGCAATGGAGAGGGCTATGCTCGGCATTTCCTTGCGTGATCGAATCAGAAATGTAGAGATCCGTAAGAGAACCAATGTTACCGACATAGCTCGAAGAATTGCCAAACTTAAGTGGCAGTGGGCAGGACACATTGCTCGCAGAACGGATGGCCGATGGGGCAGAAAGGTTCTGGAGTGGCGACCGCGAACCGGAAGACGTTGCGTTGGAAGGCCTCCCACCAGGTGGACCGATGACCTCGTGAAGGTTGCGGGGATCCGCTGGTTGCGAGACGCACGGGACCGGTCAATATGGCGACGCTTGGGGAAGGCCTATGTCCAGCAGTGGACGTCTTTCGGCTGATATGATGATGATGATGATGTTGCATGGTAGTACTATGCACAAGCATCATGTAGTTATTCGACATGGCTATTGTGTTGAGCCTTCTGATACAACAACACCGTATCAGTTAGCGAGGTGAGAAGAAGATAGTTTGAAAATTTCTCACCTTTTACTTTAGTTATGTTGGGCTGGAAGTCATTTTTCAGCTGACCTCTATTTGGTGGCATGTATGTATGTTGGTAGCTTCTAAGGTCCTGACCCGGCGACACGACACTTAGCTAAGTAGGTAACCATTTTGATTTTTGATATGACAATAACCAGGAATCTGGAATCTGAGAAGGTATACAGATACATAATAATAAAAGAAAAGATGATCCTATTAATATTTAAATAAGTAGGAGTTAGTACTGATAACAAATAAATTATGTTATTGTTTTGAAATAGTAAGTAAGTAATTCAAAGTTAACTAGAATCAGATGACACTGAAAGGAATAACTATGAAGATTGCTTCATTACCTACTTATGACGGTGTTTGCACTAGCTAAAGATTAATGTTAAAACATGTTGAAAACTTCTTTTAATGATGCATGTTTGCATACCACACACACAACATGCTTTACAAACCTTACAACAATTTCATAACAAAATATTTATGTGTGAATTAGTTTGAATACAAGCTAGATAAAAAGTTGCAAAAAGTAAAGAATGTTATTGAGTGACAAATTATCAAAAAATAAACCTGTCTTTTGATTGTTTTTATTCTGTGCAAATGCACCCAATAACAAGCATTGAAATATGTCAGAAATTACTAATCTATTTACACCCATGTACCATAACGAGTAAAATTCAACTAACGCCATTGTGAGATTTAATTCATTAGGAAGGTTCTCAAATATTGAATGATTAAATAAACTTTATTATAACAAACTTAACTTGAACAAGCAAATATCAACCCTGGAGTCGCTTGAAGGCTGCCAAGTATGTTGAGGTGCAGGCGTGATGTCCAGATAAATAAAAGGCTTATATATTCATGACCAGAAGCGACGTCTCTTCATGGTCCTCGTTACACAATGATGCGTGGTGAAATAATGGCTACAAATGGATGATGCGCCTGCGCGCTATCCTTCCTATTAACTTGACCGTAACGAGGACCGTGATTTTTCGTGCGCGCAGATTTTTTATTTACAAAAATTTAGTCTATAGGTGTTAGCTAGAAACCGACGGAAACTCCCCATCTACTGGACTGATCTTGATGAAACTTGTACCTCTAGATAGGTCTCGAGAAGACCTTCCCTCCGGTCTTTGTTCCAGGTCCCTAGCCCCTACCTTCAGGGGAGGTGATTTTAGAATGTTTGAAAATATTTTACGATATTTTTAGGTATAATGTACTTGAGTCGTCAATAATAATATTATTATTTTCAATTCTTTTTAATTTTATGTCAGTTCACTTTCACTTGTAATGGCGGATTGAACTATTGGCCTTGAATTTTTGGCGCGTTTTTAGCAGTTATTGTGTTGTTGGTGTTTTGCTTGTTGTGTTGTTAGTTTTCGTTTCATTGCCTGTGTAAAGTAATTGATAAGGGTACTTAAATATAGATTTGTAAAGTTCGTTTGTAAATATTAGCTGATTGGTATTATTGTAAATATTGTAACGATACTTTTTCGTCTCGTTACATGGTAAGGATTTTTTAGTCGATAATGGTCGAATTTATCTATGCTTTTTGTCTGTGGTACGGTCTTTGAATGTCATCTGTCAACATCTTGACGTGACTCTCGTCCCGGCATTTACATGGCCACATACATTTTTTATAATTTATAGTATTTCCTTGTAATCGGCTATAATCGCCGTAATTTTAGCCATTTAGTGGCGTCTACATTGTTTAAAGACTTCATGGGCGTGGTATAATGCCAGAGATTTCATTGGTAAGAGATTTGTCGTATTTTTCTCACACATGTTCTCGGGCGTGGTCGTTGAATAGGTTTCTTACGAGCTGTTAATCTTTTCAGATATTATATTGATTTATCGCACGCAGCTGTTTTTAAACGCTGTGTCAGCGCACTAACCTATTTTTGAGAAGAAAAGGCGGTAAGTTTCCATTCCTAACAAAGTTCTACGTGTCCCACGTGTTTGAATTCGAACGTACAATCTAACTTATTTTTGTTTTATTGTTACAGCCTTTACCGAGGTGCCTTTTTTTTCCTCCACCTTTATTCTTCATTTTTTTTTGCTTCATTCTTTTTCCTGAGTTTATTTCGGGATAATTCAAACCTCACATCATACGCGGCATGAAAGATTTTTTTTTACGTGGAACGAATAACCTACAAGTAACATGGTTAGGCCGATTATTCCGGTAGGAGAATTCCTTTAATATTATTCTCTTTTGTTCCATTTAAAAGATGCAATAATAACAATAATACCTATTAACACCTGTAATATCCGTAATATTATCTAAAGAGTATAGAATTTAAGATAATACAAAGTCATGTTTTGAGGCTACGGGCTGAGATTATTAAAAGAAAGGACAAAAGTGTTTTATCGTTTTATTTCTTTTAATATAGCCTCCCACCGGCAGATTAATTGTCCAAACTCTTCCAATCTTGCTACTCCGGACTGTGTGACTTCCTGGCGCCCGAATTTTATTATATGTTTCATATTCAACCATTTTTTTATAATTTGGGAGATTACACATAAACATACCAACTAACACATTTAGTTACCATTCTGGTACGCTCAACCCAATAAATTTTATTTTTTATTATTACAATATAGACTTTTAAAGATGCCTACTAGAAATAAAAAGCCGAATGTAAAATGTGTAAAGCGGTTTTCTCGTATAAGTCAGGAGCAACAAACCTAAAAAAAAACATTCAGCGGAAACATCTGGCTGTCAATTTAGTAAGGAGAGAACAAGTTGTGGATCGAGGGGAAAATCCAGCTGAAGAAGCACAAGTGCATGCACCAGCAGTACCTCAAGCTAGCACGAGTACCGTCGCCGGTACTATCTCCCATCTTACACCTAAGATGAGAATTAATCCGTCAAGCATATCGGCGTTTCTCCGCCGCGATTGTAATAAAATAAAAAAAGATATTGATGATCATCTCATGAACTTATTTATGTACGATATGCAACGACTTTCTATTGTTGAAGACCGAGGATTTCGGCAATTAAGTTTGCATTCCCAAATTATACCATACCATCAGAAAAATATTTTGTAAATAATTTATTACCAGGTCTATGAAGAAGTGAAAACTGCCACTGAAACGGCTCTAAATGAAGATGTTAACAGCATTTGCCTAACAACCGACATTTGGAAGTCTTGGAATAATGACTCCTATCTTGCTGTGTCGGGGCATTATATTGGCAAGCATTTTAAGCTGCAATCAGTTCTTTTGGAATGCCAAGTACTGGAAAAAGCCATACTGGCATAAATTTGGCAGAATTGACAAATAATAGGCGCACGGTTGGCGCAGTGGTTGAGCGATTGACTGCTGCGCTGCGTGTCGCGGGTTCGATTCCCGCACGGAACAAATATTTGTGTTGTGTATGTGAGTTTATATGTTAAATTCTTAGTGTGGGGCAACGTAAAAATTAAAAAAAAAACATACAAGAGTGGTCCATTCCAGCGGATAAGGTGGTCCTTGTAGTATCCGATAACGATGCGAATAATCACCAATGCTTTTAAAAAGATACTAGGGTGGAAGCATTACGGCTGCTACGCACATACTATTAACTTAGCAATCCAAAAAGTGCTGAATGGTGCCAATATTGTTAACACTTTAAATAAAGTCAATAGTGTCGTATTGTAAACGAATCAACGTGTACTGGTTAAAATTGAAAACATATAAGGAGCAGGCCAATAAGGTGCTTAAGAGGCCTGTTCAAGACGTTGCAATGCGGTGGAACTCGACATTTTATATGTTAGAGAAAATTTTTAGTACTGAAAGATGAAATAAACTGTACCCTAATAAATTTAAGGGCCCTACCTTACTAAGATGCCATGGCGACGTCGACGGCTACGTATTCAAACAATTCATATTACAATGTATGACAGTTAACTCACTAGGCGACGGTTTGGCAACGTCGCCAATTTGGAAGCGTAGCCACGACTGTTGGCTCGCTGTGTGGATGGAGTCTGGAGATCGCGGCGACCTGGCGACGTCGCCAGTAAAATGTACACGAACAATCTGCGTCTCACTCAATCACTACACTTAGTGTCCAACCGGCCGCCAAGACGGACGCATAATGAGTTTCCATACAGAAATATTCATTGTATAAATTCAAAATCGACCATGTTTATGGGATTCCGCAATAAAATAAAATGTTGGGACGAAATATTAAATTTATTCAAAGTAAAAGTCAAGATGACGGTTAAAGAAAAAAGCAGTTAGGTAAGTGCACATTTATTTTTTTACGTTATCCATTTAAACAAACCTATCTTGCCATGGTAATGGATTTTCAGTCACAAAATATTCTGCTAATTTGTCTCGAATAGTGAGTGCTGTTCTTCCTCCCCTAACACGATCCCGATCTTTTAGCAGGTTCAAAACCCGCCACCGTCACAGTATCTTCGTAAGAATATCCATCTCTGGTACGTACGAAATTGTGCAAAATGCAACGTGACTTTTAAAATTTACTTTGCTAAATCTATGTTACCATTCATTGGTCTGTGAAATATCCTCTACTTGTTGGATAATATGCCAAATGTACATTCGATGTAACGTCGTGCTCGTGGATAGTCGGTAGTTGAATATTTTTTTATCGTAACTGAGATTGTGTCCTCCATACGGTCTCATGAGGTTTTCGTGTAAGGCTAAGGCTCCATCTCCAAGTAACACGTATGGAATATTACCGCCGTTTTCTGTCAGCGGTTTTGCGTTGGTTAAGTTAGAGGTTAGTGTTTCTGTTTTCGTTTCTTGTTTCTTGACACCGACTTCCGAAATTGAAGTTATTTTTCACTTGATAGTGTTTTTGTTTGGAAGTCGGTTGTAATTTTTGAAAAAAAGTTTTTATTTTTCATTTTTTAGTTGTGGTACGTAATGGACCAGTTCTAAAGGCTAGCTACCTATATGAAAAAATATGAAACTTAAACAAAACTGTGGAATGAGGTATACGAGTACCAGGGTGAACTGTTCACACTTGCGTACCCCTTTAAAGCGTCCCAGTGTGATATGTTATGTTATGAAATGGTGTAAACAATAAACAGACATGCGATTGCAGCTATCCCGAGTGATTTGCCGTCATTAATTGAAGAGTTCTGATGTATATCTCCGAAGTTCTTTATCAGATTTCGATGAAACCACATGACAAGCACCAGCGTTCAAATAAAAAAAGAATCATTAAAATCGGTTCACCCCATAAAAAGTTCTAAGGAAAAACTCACATAAAAAAAAATATACAGTCGAATTGATAACCTCCTCCTTTTTGGGAAGTCGGTTAAAAACACAGAAAAATGGCAACCAAAATTAAAATTATGTCTGTTCTCGATGAAGAAACCCGCACTTTGCCTATACACGAAACTTTTAGTCACAACCTTAAATCTGCCAACTCGAAGCTATTATTCCACTGGTCGCGGACGTTCTGAAATGCTACCCACCATAGACTACGATGCAGAACCTTCGACTTCAAGTAATGAACTACCGTCTCGCAGCTACAGCCATGGATATTCCACTCGTGGAGGACAACCTGAAATCCCATGCGACTATACTGAGTCTCCGAATGCAGCGACAAAAATTTCTGATGATACTTCTATTTTAGACTTAAATGATTACTAGTAGGTAACTATAGACATTATTTCCAGCTGTATTTTATTAAACTGCTTACCTTAATGTCACAAATAGTTTTCTTCTGGACCTTTGGATTTTCTTAATATTGTATCTTGTTTTGTCAGTTCATTTCTACATAAGCTCAATAATTTATCAAAAGATAATACTAACATTCTCGCGTAGTTAAAAAACTTTGAAGGATATTTTCTTAAATCTTCATATAGTTTTGAAAAACACCTTTTCTGCTTCGATCTGATATAAAAGGATGGATCCATAATTTCTAAGGTTTTTTCTTTTTAAACTATTTGCGACGCACGTAATAAATAACTGCGATTTCTTCTATGCACAAAGCGTCCATTCTCGATACGAGGGAGAACTGAACTGAAAGATGGTCGCCAATGGCTACTCCATTTGGCAACCGACGGTAGCCAGAGGAGTAGGCATCTTGGTGAGGTAGGGCCCTAAATCCCGCCAATTGCGCAAAGATGAATAGTTATGAGTGGGATATATGCCAGTCGTTAGTATGGGTATTGCGGCCATGCGAGGAAATAACCAGGGAAATGAGCGGCCAACAATATGTCACTGGAAGCTCTGTAATTCCTTTGACAACAGGGGCTCACTAACGATCTGGAAGAAATTGTTAAACCCGCTTACCAGAGTGAAAATAAAATAAGTGTTTTTCCGGACGAGATAGAAATGTACCGATTGGATTTGCTGTCGGAAATAAGTAACCGTCAAGAAAATTTAGAAAGCAGTAGAACAGTCGCTTCTGCAACTTTTTTCAGACCCAAGATATAAATTATATTTCAATAATCCGAACGTCGCAGAGAGCACAAAACATTACGTCATCGGTTTAGTTACTGCCATGCTACGTGAAGAAGAAAGAAGAAGTTTATCTGCAACTTCAGATTCGAGTGTGAAGTGTTCAAGAACAACCGGAAAAAACCTAATTTAGAAACACTACATGAAGAAAATGTCAGATGTACGACCAGCTGGCACGGCCAACAGCAGGGCTTTCATCGAAGTTCAAAAATATATAGACGACAGCATATTGTCCCCAAGCATGGATCCCTTAGAATGGTGGAGGGCTAACCAAGTTATTTACCCTAAAATTTAACGCTATGGCTACTAGCGTTCCATGAGAACGGCTTTTTTCCGTAGCCGGTAATATATTGACCAAAAGAATATCGCGACTCGGTAGTCAAAAATTGCAACAACTACAATATCTGCAGCTAAACAAAAAATAAATAACGAACGGTACAGAAAATACTTCTAAATATAGAATTAAAAAGACTTTTAGTTGACAGTCCTATGCCTGGTAAAGTAGGAAGGAAAGATTTCATTTCTTACAAAATAAATACGAAACATAACTTAAAATCAAAAAACGTTACCCTCCTGGGGCAGTCGGTTAAAAAAAAAAAAAAATTATGTAACATAATATGATGGTTAGTTTATTCAACAACCCGAAAATGTTTACATTAATGATTAACTAAGTTGAACATGGTCACGAAATAATAACCTTGTGTACACAGTACCTCTATTGAAACCAGTTCTGACTTCGGAAGCCTATCTCGCTATATGTGACATGTGACCCGAAAAAGCAGAATTTAATTAATTTCAAAAGTATTTTAATAACTGATGAATACTCAAAATCACAAAGAACATTCTTAGCTGTTTTAAAGAAAAAAAATCGAACAACGAATGGTGTAGAGGGATGGCACCGGAGGATTAATACAAAAATACCTACAAAACCTTCTTTCTTCCTGCTTATTCAGTTGTGTAACACACCTCATTACTATAAATATTAATATGTATGTATGTGTGTCCTGTAATGTATCTTACAACTAGCGCCATCTGTGCATAAAGTAGTAAAATGTTATTGATTACGATTCCTTTGAGGAACGTAAGTAATAGAGGACTCACTTAGTCAAACTTCATTGATGGCATTGTAAGTGGTTCGAAGTAGAACCACTAGATGTCGCTGTTTATTGATCGCCTCTTTCTGAATCGCAGTGTTAAAAATCACCGCCAGTTAATGACTCGACAGATTATTATTGTTCGTCAACGCTATTCCCAGCTAGCAGTAAGATCCATCTGCGGATCCTCGTCCTACTTAGAAAGGTCACGTAGAACGCCCCTGATAGTTGGTTCTGTAGCCCGTATCCTTACCCTTAAAGAATATACTTTTTGGATTAGAGGGCTAAGTACCCCGCCTTCGTCCGAGCGGACTTGGCTGTGTGTACTACGCCCTATTGTACTAAATAACTGTAAACAAAGTCTGTATCTGCTGCCCTACTTGGAATAAACACCTGCAAGCCATCTCAGTGTTTCCTTCGTACCTGTGACGTCACGACTACACTTCCTACAAACTGGCGCCCAACGTGGGGCAAGACTGCAAAACCCCTACAAACTGGCGACCAACGTGAAGCAAGAAGACGAATCAAAGTACGAAACACGTTCCGGACGAATCACAACAGCTAGCGTCAGCAGGAAAGCAGAGATGTCGGTGAGCATGACCAAAGTTCAGTTCGAGGCGCTGCTGTCAAAAATTTCACCAGCCAGACATGGCTCATTCACCTCCTGCAAAGCTGAATTTGACAGGACCAAGGACTCCGAAACGACGGAAGCATTTTTAGCGGCAATTTCTGTTTTCAAAAAAATTGAAAACGTGAGTGATGCAGACGCGCTCACTGGATTACCCCTTCTTCTCAAAGGTGAAGCTGCACTGTGGTGGCAAGGAGTTAAAAATTATGTTTCCTCATGGGAAAATTTCATGGAACGTTTACGTCACGCTTTTGCTCCTAAGAAACCTGCCTACATCATATACAGAGAGATAGTTATGCAACAGCAAGACTTTCGCAAGACCACTGAAAGCTTCGTGGCACATAAACGAATGCTGTTTGCTCAGCTTCTACAACCTGAAATCCCATCAGTTGCACATGATATACGGTCAGTTGAAACACCGAATACGTGACAAGATTCCACGCAACTCCATCAAAAGTTACAATGAGTTATTGGAAGCTGCTCAGGACGTCGAACAGATGTGGATTGACAGGACGAACGACGGTGAGGAACGCAAAGACACTAAGCCAAAACCAACCAATAAGCTTAAGGTAAAGTGCGGGTTCTGTCATTTCTTAGGCCATGCTACGGAACAGTGTAGGAAGCTGAAAAAGAAGCAGCAAGAATCGGAGGCAACTGGATCAAATACAGATCCTGAGGTCCAACCGAAAACTATAGCTTTTAATAAAACGACGCTGGATCTATCACCACCCAAACCTAGAGTGTCATTTTACGGCTGTGGTACACCCGGCGTAGTTCGCAGTAGCTGCCCAATATGCAGTGCAAAGAAACAACGCGCAATACAATCGGCTAACTTAGCTTTTTGCCCGGTTAATGTACAGTCGGATATCGGAAGCAGGCCTATAGTGTTTATTGAGATAGATAGCATTAAAGGGACAGCTTACGTCGATACTTGTGCTAAAACTAGCATCGCATCGTACCAACTGTATAAACAACTGACGAACAAAGGACACAAGTTTTCTGAAGAAACAGTGAGAGTAACTTTGGCAGACGGCATAGGGCATGCCCAGCGTGTGAAAAAGATAACCGTTCCTGTGAGGTTAGAATAGCGCGTAATACTGACAAGCTTTATTGTTCTGCCGAATTCAACGGACAATCGAACCCTACTAGGTGTCGGATTTATGCAGGATGCTGGAATGATACTTAATCTTCCTCAATTTACCTGGGAATTCTTCGATGCCCAACCGACCTATGAATTGTATGAAGAAGACTTCGTGACCTTCGAACCTGCCGGTAACAGCCTAGAAGCCACAGAGGAGGTGCCCTCACCGGTTACGGCACCCTCAGAACATGCCGTTCTGCCCGAGATACCTTCAACGGCTATTGCATCATCGAGCGCTGTCAATCTCCTTGTGAGTGCTTCGACTTATAAGCTGATACCACTCGAGCTATCACCTGCTAAGAAAGCAAAAAGGGTCTTCGATGGCTACGTACCTGCTTTCGCAGATTTTATGATGCAGGATGCTGAAACTAATGTGAAGGAAGCGGAAGTCCATTTATCACCGCATTCACGTCAACTCTTTCCTGATGCAAACGAGCCAACGGAATCTGATGATGCTTTCCATTATTGTAGTGTAGATATAGATGATAGTCAAGGGTTTGTTAAATAAAATACTAGTAGAGTACCAAGAGGTTTTTATTGGTAATAATAGTCCATCCTTACTTGGAGAACACTGTATCATAACAAATAACGATATTCCAATATCTGGGCCTCCCTACAGATTATCACAAACTAAGAAAGATATCCTTAAAGCCGAATTACAAGAAATGTTAGAGAAGGCTATTATTGAACCCTGCTCTTCGCCTTGGGCTTCGCCAGTGGTTATGGTACCGAAACCTAATGGAAAGGTTAGAGTATGTGTCGACTACCGACGCTTAAACGCTATCACTGTGCCCGACACTTATCCTATTCCACTACAATAGATGACTTGTTGCACGCTGCGAAGCCAACGCCTTACATGACGTCACTCGACCTGAAAACTGGTTACTGGCAAATTAGAATCAGGCAAGAAGATGAAGAGAAAACAGCATTCATCACACCTTTTGGTCTTTACAAATTCAAGAGAATGCCATTTGGTTTACGCAATGCACCAGCTACCTTCCAGCGACTTGTCGATAGATTACGTGTTACCCTGGAACACGTTAAGATGCTGGCATATCTTGACGATTTGCTCCTGTTCTCCAGCACATTTGAAAACCACATTTCCGATCTGAAGGATGTACTACAAATAATGAAGGAATATAACATCACTGTAAACAAGGATAAATGTAGATTTTCCTGCTCGTCGATAAAATATTTAGGTCACATCATAACGCCTGAAGGACTAAAACCAGATTTGGGTAAAACAAAAGCTATCCTAGAAAGGCCAAAACCTAAGAATCTTCAAAACCTGATATCTTTCCTACAAATGGGTTCTTGGTACCGCTGCTTCATTGAGAATTTCTCCGCGATTGCACAACCCCTTACGAAATTAACAAAGAAGAAAGCTCGTTGGGAATGGAATACTGAACAGGAAGTCGCCTACAACACTCTGATAAATCGGTTAACTACCACGCCTGTGTTGCGGCAGGCAGACGAAACAAAGCCCTATACCCTCAAAACCGATGCCAGTAGCTACGCACTTGGAGCAGTTCTGGTCCAGGGGGAGAAAGAAGATGAGCATCCCGTTGAGTATGCGAGTAGGTTGCTCACGTCAGCTGAGAGAAATTACTCCACTACTGAACGAGAAGCATTAGCTGTAATATGGTCATTAAACAAATTTAGAGCATACATCGAAGGCCAATTGGTGACTGTGGTAACTGACCACCAAGCTTTAAAATGGCTAATGAATTTGAATTCGCTAACTGAACGGTTGGCTAGATGGGCATTACAACTCCAATCATTCAACATTATTAATATTGATTACCAACCTGGTAAATTGAATACCGTGGCTGATGCTTTGTCGAGGCCCCCATGTTGTGAAGATAACCCTACCTGTGACATATGTTCTATAATCGTGGATATGCCAACAAGGAGTATCAGGGAAATCCGAGAAGAACAATATACTACGATATGTATATACTACAACTACTACTTTGTTTACATTTATTATACTAAAACTAAATAAATGTAAACAAAGTCTGTATCTGCTGCCCTACTTGGAATAAACACCTGCAAGCCATCTCAGTGTTTCCTTCGTACCTGTGACGTCACGACTACACTTCCTACAGTTGTTAAAAAAAGAAGCATATTTTCAAGAACTCAAGTTAACCGGCAATAGCAAACCACAAAAAAACGTTCTTATCTTACTACACTTATGGATAAAAAAAAAAATCTAGTTATCACAAGTTTATTCAATGATAAAATTGATGCAATTAAATTTTTGATACGTTTGGCCTAAGTTAAAAAAGGCGAATTAATTCGTCTTAAAGTATTAATACTTTCAAATAACATTTTACGAATTGTAACTATTCAATATTTTTTTTTGTTTTCTATGTAGGTTTGTACATCTGACTTTATGCAAATTTGTCCTTCTGCTAATCTGGGATTTTGCTATTCCGGAATTATGCTTATCTGTCCTTCTGCTGCAGAGGGATTCAACGATATAAATACGAATCGATTAGTCACGGTAAAACGTAGGGTCATGCATTAAAATCTGGCAAAACGGTGAGGCAAGAATACTGTGTGTAGATAGAGTGTAGACTGACCTTCTATTCAGCCATTCTTTAACCCATATTCGTTTTTATTTTTGTTTATTGTGCAACATTTTTGTAGGTGAATGGGGCGCCTAAGTAGTCTGTGTGTGTTTCAGTGGAATAAACAGATTGTTACCAAACGGCTGTGTCTTTCATTAACAGTGGCGACGAGTTAAGTACCTACGACGCGACAAAACGTCAGGGTTCATCGGTTTAAATCCAACATTTGAGCTCGGCCAGGACTGGATCATCTTTATATCAATGGTTGACGGCAAATACGCTGTTAATGAAAAGGGCTGGCGAAAAAAGGCAGTACTACTGAATTCCCTCAACAGTGAGGCGTATAAATTGGAACGTGAGTTGATTGCGACAAAACCGATTGAAACCGTAACGTCCATCGAGTTAATATCGGGAAACGATAAACACTTCGTGCCCAAGAAGTCACTTTTGGCAGAACGAAAAAAAATATATTAACCTTGGTTGGGTAGGTTTACTGCTTGATTTCGAATGTCACATGCTCGATGGTAAATGCCCCAAAGTCATTAGATTGTGCGTCTGTTCCGCCGAAAAGTCATTGCAACGATAGTCCTTTCCATCGAATGTATATACGCTCGACGCACCAGAAAGTAAAAAGCTATTCTATACGTACATAAAATATTCAAGAAGAGTAAAAGAACGAATGTAAAATGGGATAAGAAACAAACCAGCAGGGTTTAATTAACACATACATGTCAGATCCAGGTATATATGATCTTGATTTGTCCTACTTAGTGACATACTGGTGTCAGGTCGTGGGCGCAGAATTTGGGTACGGTAAACTAGAGAAATATCTTTTGTAACTTCTACACAGTTTTTATTAGTTACTGAGTCAATTACTATCACGATGGTACTAAGTACTACTCTGGACTTTAAAGGAAAAACTGAGCAATGCTTAGGCCAGTATGTGTCACGTCACGGCCATGTCCGAACGATCACTGTCGCTCTCCATGAACCATATCGACACTATACCTGAAACTAGACTCTGCACAATACCAAACAAAGGTATTTGTGTCCTATTTTATGTAAACAAAATTATGACAAGATCCGACATACATATATTGTTGGTCTTTACCTATGAAATTGACGCTCTGCAGTACTAGCCATTTCGCCGACCTATTGTGTGTATTTGTAATGTGCAAGTAGAAGTATACGTTAAAATAGTAAAAACAAGATTAATGGGTTAGTAGCATAGGGCACGCCTAAGAACAAGTTCAAGGCACACCTTTCAGAATGTTTGTTTAGATATAGGAACTCGAAGCATACGACGATTTCAAATTCAAATTCATTTATTAATTTTGTGAACATAGGGTAAAATTACAGATGTTATAAATAAATATTTTGGTCCATACCATTTCCCGCCAGAAGACATACAAAATATTCAGCATATAAAGGTAATCGAATGTCACATGTTACAGTCACAGTAATGTCACAATTTCATGTCAAAAAATAATAATTAATAATAATGTGTGTAGCACACGAACTTATGATTTCATAAATTTTAATAAAAAAATAATAAATAATCATGTCGACATCGCATCTTCATTCTACAACACCAAAAGTCACCTTGAGGACATTGGACATCGGCTCGTCATACTACAACACCAAAAGTCACCTTGAGGACATTGGACATCGGCTCGTCATACTACAACACCAAAAAAGTTGTCTCGCGGCCCGCGCGCCGCTCGCCAGGGAAGAACTCAGTCCGTCGCACGCTGCGTACCGCGTCACACGTCTCCTATGCCTCCGCGCAACCGGCGCGTGCCCGCTCGAGTCGCGTATGCCGCCCGCTGTTATTTATTGTACCTATGTTTCGATATTCATGTTGTTACCAGAGTATGTGACGATAACGATTCAATACACGAAGTTTGGTTTGAACTAAAGATTTCGCCTTATTTAATCTCGTGCCCCGCAATAAAACCCCTCACATGTGTCAATAAATTAAGATGGCACATAAACAAATAGATAGTAACTAGTCACAATTTCGTATTACAATAATAATTGAGATAAAAATGTCAAGTCAGAATACCATTATCATATAGTGGGGGAGTAACTTAATATTATACAGACAGATATCAAAAACTTAAATATTATTTTGATTTATCATTAAGATATTCATAAACAGAATAATACGCCTTGTCATTCAATAATTTAAAAAGCTTACGTTAATTACGTTTACCACAGCCGGGTGATTGGAAAAGAAACCCGAAATGACACTAAAGTTATAAGTGTAATTTCGGGTTTAATTCAGTTATTGTCAGCGAATGTCTACTACGTGCGTTGACTTCACAGTAACTGCACTGTCATCAAGGACTAAGTCTACTCTCAGTGTACACAATGCCAGCAGATTCCTAGGCATACGTAATATGTTTAAACTCATTCATGTTACTGCTTGACACAATTTGATCAGGTAATTTGTTATAAAGTTTTGGAGCCATTGCATAAATACTAGTGTAAGTACATAAATTTGGTTTTAGTGCTTAATGGGTGTAACTTTTTTGAGCGCCGCTGACTTTCGACAGATTTATACAAAAACATGTTGTTTTTTACAAATATACAGGCTTCATAGACATATAGTGATGGTACAGTCAATATTTTTATCGGTATTAGTGCTACAGGTCTATAATTATTTAACTTTGTTTTGTCATCCTTTTTATGTAATGGTTTGATAGTGAAAACCTTTCACTTTTGCGGGAAAATACCATTTTAAATACAGTTGTTTATAATGTCACTTAATATAGGTGCTATAAGAGGAGCCACTGATTTAACTACCCTTGCGTTGCAGTTTTGATTTATTAGACACCCCGGATGCGGTGCCCGCGATTGAGGCGTCGCCGTCCTCATCATTATCGTCACAAGACTTACAAACAAAATGCGCGATAAGCAAACCATACAAGACAAATATTATAACGATAATAGAAACATAGACTTTGCGATAAATGATATAGTGCTCATAAAAGGAACCAACAATACCAAATGGTTACAAGGCATAGTCTATACATCTATACAAATATTATAAAGAGGAAAGATTTTTTTGTTTGTTTGTACCGAATAGGCTCCGAGATTACAGGACCGATTAAAAAAAAAAACACCTATGGAAAGCTACATTATTCCCGAGTAACATAGGCTATAATTTTTACGAGAGCGAAGCCGCGGGGGCCAGCTAGTTAAGAAAAAATTTGGCAAAAGTTCATACGAAATGTATATACCAGAAACAAACATTACAATTAAAAAACACAAAAATCAAATATATAACATAAAGTAAGTACCAAATCTACCAATCACACAGACGGAAATCCACATCGCGTCATTCATCTCGCATATGATTGGTCGATTGGATAGCGGTCAAACTCTTTGCGTTGCCGAATTCACTTACGCAATACGGCTGCAGGCATCTCAGCTGCTGGTGCAGATACTGAATACTGATCTGCGTATAGATACGGCAGTACGTCCAAAATTAAGGGATATCGCTCGAATCGATTACAGGAACGCATCACACTCATCACGCATCACTTCTGTTACGAACGCATCGTTCGTTCATTCTTTCTTAATCTGTGGTCTGTTAGCCGTCACTAGGGAATGCAATCTCGAGACGAGATCGCCAAGACGAGATCTCGAGGTATTACAAATTCGATCTCGGCGAGATCTCGCCGAGATCGAGATCTCGAGTGGATTTCAAAATGTATGGTTTTAATTAAATAAGTGAAACATGGTTGAAACTGGTTAGTTGTGATTAGGAGACGAGAAAGATAAACAATATAAATAATTGAAAAAAAAGTCTTTAATTTTCTAATTATTCAGACCCGTAAAATCTTTTATAAACAAAGTACTTATTTAAACAAAAATTTACGTAATAACAGAAATTAACAATTTTTTATTGTAATGTGTGTGACTAAATTAGGAGTGGTTTTGAAAATAGCTTCTTAAAAAACAAATATTACTAAGAGTGCTATCTGATAAACGGCAGCGTATGTCAGTCGCTATGTAGCCAGCGGCTGAAAAAGCTCTCTCAGATTCAACGCTAGTTGGTATCAGCGTGAGCAAGCTGTTGTACGCGAATTGCAATAAAATACCCCTCGACCCGCCACATTCGAAGAGATCCATCTCTTTTTTTATCACGGATTCCAGCCGGTCTGTAATCGTAGCAACTCGCGTGAAAGAACTTTTACAGGCTTTCAGAGTATCTTCGAGTTCCTCTTGAAGGCTTTTACTTGAACTTGCAGCAGCAGTACGCAAATTAATATCCTCAGCAATCATTGAAAGCGGCAAGTCATCCTCGTTAGCCAAGTCTCCTGCAGAACTAGTATTTAGTTCATTACCAGTAGCTGAGGCTTGAGAAAGAGTGTCTAATTGTGTAGGGCTGCTGCGATGTAATCTTTTAATTATATTCTTAATTTCCTTTCTTATAACATACTTGCTAGGTAATTGAAAAGTTTCGTCGCCCTTCAATAATTCTAAATCATGCTGATAATTAGCTGGATTTTTTAAATACAACAATGCACCGGTTGCATTTATACGACGCTCAGAGATCCGCTTTTTCATCGACTCAACTAGTTTTTCTGATAGTGGAGTCTTTAGATCCTCTAACTTGCGAAGCATGAATCGCAACGTATACTCAGCACTTACTAAATCTGTATCGCGGCGACACAATACCTCGACCAGTGAACGGAAATAAACATGGAAGCATTACTTCAAAGGAATTAAACGCGCATCTTGACACAAAATCCTAAACAAACGCACACATCGAAACTCAGCCACTGATTCGCCAAACTAGCCAAGGCACACAAACAATAATTATTACAACTCATGATGCACAATTAAAAATAGACCTTATAAACTGTTAGTTTGGGTTTAAATTACCATCTAACGTATAGGCCGCTAACGACATTTCTACGAATGCGTCATGCATCACTGCGTCCACCATTCGCGTCGCCCGGGATGTTTTATGCAATATGGTGCAACGCAATTATTAATTATGATAGTGATGGTATTGAAATAATCTGATAGAAAATATAGAAGCATAAAAAATCGTTTGTGGTCAGGGGACCTTAGTCAGGAAAGAAGTTCCTTCTCACATATGATTTAAACAAAAACATTTATTTTTATTTTATGCCGTCTTGGATTATTTTAACCTCACAATGGACTTTAGCAACCTCGAAAACTAAACCCATAATGTAAAATGAAAGTTTTCGCAGCCACCATCTTGGATTTATATTTTGTCCAAAAATGAAAGAAAAAATCGCATAGAAGTATGAACGCTTTTTCGCGTGATGATTTCTACTAGTCAACTCCTACCGCAATTCGTGTTAAAGAACCATCTTTTATAGTGTGAAAAAAAAATTTGGAACGACCAAAAATATATTAGAAAAGATAAAGACACAGCAACGATATCTATTTTCTCCGTGCTATTAAGGATCGTTTACGTACCTACAATAACTTAGTATATTTTGCATAGTGCCGCCCCATAGAAAAAAACGGCGTGAATTTTCGATTACAATCTAAGATATATAATCTATTATATATATCTTAGATTGTAATCGAAATTATATTTGTCATTATTGTCAGGTAGAAAAGTGAATTGTTTGGTTGGCATAACATCATCCCCATAGATTTCGTGGTGTACTACATTTTTAATAGAAATATAATGAATAGCGATGTTTTTACACGGGAAAAATATTTCCAACATTCTTGTTATGCAAATGTGATTTATTTATGCAACACTTCACTGCACAAGAAGCCATTTTTAAATATTTAACAAGCGAAAAACGGTAAATATTAGTCGACTGCCGCTGTTGCCTACTGGGGACGAACTAAAAGCGTGAGTGGCACGATCGGTAAGCCCCGCCCACCGGGGCACAATGTGCGTTGGGTCATTTTTTAAAGCAAGGAATGCTTCCATGTTTATTTCCGTTCACTGACCTCGACGGCCAATTTTATCGGCTGGAATGTATTTTCGAAGTCGCTAAGGACTGCATGTTCTCCATCCGTGAAAGAGTAATCGGAATTAGAACTGAGAGAGAGATCGATTAACGCCTTGGCCACACATTGTTTTACTTTGTTGTATGTACTTATCATATTGCAAAGGCTAGACCAACGGGTTCTACAATCAAGAACCAGCTGAATCGTCTTACCACCAAACTCCTGCTGAATGTAATTCTGAAGGATATCATTCTTGGTGGGGGGAGAGTTCTTAAAGAGCTTGACACATTTTCTTAATTTAGCTACAATCGATTGGTATTCCGAAGCCAGATCAGGTTGTTCCACAGGTAAAGAAAAGTGTAAACCATCGTAACTATCTGGGTTATCTTCCAACTCTTCCTCCTCTTCTATACCGCGGTTTGTGTTTTCTTCAGTGTCTTCAATTTCTTGTTCAGAATTAGCTTCTTGTTTTTTTTTATAAATGATGTCTGTTATACCTAACTGTATCCCGTGCGCGTAGCAAAGCTGTTGAAGTGGTTCTATTAGACGTCCTATTTTCTTCATGACACTGGCTCCGTCTGTGGTTATACCGACTATGTCATTGTCTAGGGATAAATCATATTTTAATAGATTTTCTTTGAGAAGCTGAACACAAGATTCTGAGGACATACTTCCAAATATGCGTGCCAGTCCTAGATTCCAGAAAGAAGGTTGGTTGTTGACAGTGGTATGAACATTAATATTCAGAAAGCGCCGACTCGTTCCAGACGTCCATTCATCAAAGGAGAGTGTAAATCTATAGCCTTCGTTCTTTAACTTTTGAAGATCTTCTTTCACCTTCATTTTGAGTGTCAGACCATAATTCATCACAATTAGTTTAATAGTGTTTGGTGAAGAAGGCAATTTATAATTGTTACCTTTTGAAGCAAAAAGATTCTTTATGTCCTCGGATGTGCAGAAAACTCTAAAAGGCAATCCGTCTTTCGCTACCATTCGAGAAATCATTTTTTCTTTACTCACGTCACAGTTGGATTGAAAGTAATCACTGATTTTCTTTCTTTTCTGAGGCGTTTGGCATTCGCTATTTTCTTCAAATATAGGCAATGGTGGCACTGCCAAAACTGTGGTAGACGCTGACGAGGATGACGGCAGAGACGACGACGACGATGCATCAAGTTGCAGAGTGGTCGATGTCCTTCTGACTTCCGTATTCAGTATTTTTGTGTCAATTTTATGGATTGCCTTCATATGTACATGTAATCCTTTTGTGTTACTGTTTGTAGTTTTCAGAATAGCTTTACAAAGTTTGCATTGGGCTGTCAAATTATTCACTGCTTTCTTAAAATATCTCCATACCGGTAACGTACTATTAAACTCCACGTAAGGTTCATTTTGATTATTTATCGACATTTTAAAAGTATTAACTTCACAGTCTTGCACTTGTGTGATAATAATATTCAAGTTTTCATTTAATTAATCAATAAAAAACACGTAATTTTAGCACTTTATGACAATAACTGCACAACTAAAACAATTGTAAACAAACAAGTGCCTACACGCTGTCGAATATATCTCGCTTACTTACTCTAGTCAAAACTACATCATTTGTCCTTTTCATTTCGCTCGCCCATAATCGTAAATACTCGGGTCGGGAATCGGCGGGATAGTTTGCTTATGCCGTCTGCCGCCACCCGCCAGTCAGCGACTCGCTCGCGTGCCGACAGCACACGTCGTGCGTCGCTGGCTACGGCCGCTCAATCTCGTCAATCTCGACTGGGATCTCGCCATTTTATGCCTCGAGATTGATCTCGAAAAATGAGGCGAGATCTTGCGAGATTGGGATCTCGCGAGATCGAGATTGCATTCCCTAGCCGTCACCGATTTGACATCGGGTGAGGGTACCTTGACGTTTGACACTTAAACTTGAAAACCTGAGTTCGAACGCGTGCGATCGTTTTTGAAGAGTTTTGTTGAATAAATTGTAATTTCTAAGTAATTCACCCATCCGAGATAGAATCTCTTTCGGACATTCGCGATTGGTGTAGTGTATCGTCCGTGCAGTCGTATTTGTGCATATTTCGCGAGACAAGCTGCTTTTGCCGGGAACGTGTATGTGTCTGCTCGGCAGCTGGACCCCAGCTCAGAACGCGTTCGTGTCCCTCATCCCAGCCTTGTCCTTTATTAATATATATCTGATTCCTGAAACCCTCGCCCACGCACGGGACCGATCGAGAAGGAGAAGAACCACCACGGATAACTCAGGTAAGAGCTCAGCCATAAACAACAAATCCCTAGCTTTCCACTGCCACGTACCGTGGTTTCGTGGGTGCAGTCCTGAGTATCCAGGGGTCACATGACTGCTATGGGCCCCAGTCTTCGGTCTTGGTTGTTATCCGCAGGCCTGTATTTAACATTTGGTAGCAAGAGCGTGGTTTGAACTCCACGAACATAGTATACGCTAGGAAACTCGTTCACACTGAACGCTGTATTGTTTGTCGGTTTGTTTTTTATTGTTGAGCTTACTTGGGTTGGAAAGTGGTACATTTTGAGTCACTCAGAGGTAGCTGTGTCTTGTTGGGTTTAAATCGACCCCACAGTTATATACCAACCAGTTGAAATAAGTACATAACTTGCAACTTATTATTTGTCACTCCGGGATAGAAGGCCCACAGTATTATTATTGAATTTGATTGTTTGTTGTATACAATATAGGTTTGGTAAAGACTAAATAGTCACCCATAATTGTATATAATGGAATTATAATTGTTGTTGCCCTTCTATCTTGGTTTTGTAAGATAGTTTTTATTGTAACCAAAACTCAGTGCCCGCCGGCCTGAAAAATTGTTGTAAAGTATATTGTTACTAATTGTATAAGGAAATTAGTTATTGTTTGTTTGGTATTGACAGTAATATTCTAAATTGATTCAAGTTAAAGTCATTGTTTATAACTATTAAAAGTAAATTGAATATTGAATTTCAATTGTAAAATCAACTTAATATTGACTAACCGTTGCTTGAATTTTGAAATCATGAATGCCAATACATTTGCTTGTAAGATTAGAGCGGAATTGAGATGGGTTACCTCGGCGGCCTCGTTGATAAGTAGATCTGAGAGATCAGAGGCTTTGTTGGCCCGATGTAATGACCTCCCGACTCGTCAAGCCAAAGTAGAAAAATATTATGCGGACTGTTTAGCGCTTTTGTCCACCGAGGACACTGAGTTAGCCGCTGCGGTTGGGGCAGACGTCGCACAATTCTATAGTTTCTCAGATGATATTGTTGAGGCAACCGGTAAGTTGAGGGTTCCTGCACATGACGCTTTGAAGGTGGAGACGAGGTCTCCCACCCATCCTGCTTTGCTAGCACGGTTGCCTACATTAGATTTGCCACACTTTAGTGGAGATTTGGGTTGTTGGACTGCCTACTTCGATCTGTTCAACAGTTTGGTAGATGCTAGGGCAGACTTGTCGCTTAGTCAAAAGCAGGCCTACTTGTTCTCCACGTTAAGAGGAGAGGCCCTAGGTTTAGTAAGTCATTTAGCGGTTACGGATCAAAGTTACCCCTACTGCCCGGGAACTTTTGATTAAGCGCTATGCGAATGTGAGGCTTTTGGCGGACGCCCACGTCTCTCAGGTTTTGGCGTTGCCTCGCATCCATCGGGTTGCCACGCTACGAGTGGATTTGGTCAATCCACTGACAGTGGCCTTGAATGCTTTGATGCGATTGGGTCTACCAATCGAGCAATGGTCTTTTGTTTTGCTTCACATCATCTTGTCTAAATTGCCTTCCGATTTGAAGGTTCGGTTCGAGCAGAGGTATGGTGGGGACGATGCCACATACCTGCCCCCTTTCTCTGACTTGTTGAAGTTTTTGGATGTGGAATGTCGCCTCTTGGACAACTCTGGTTTTGAAGATCCCTCGCGGGCTCCAGAGCGGCCCTCTCCGGACCAGCGACGTGTTGGTGCGCGCCCCTCCCATCGTGAGATGGGTGAGTCACGACGCCCTCCACATCAATATGTAGCGACCTAGGCTCGCAGAATGCGTTGCTTATATAGCCACACGGATGGCCATATGGTCACGTCCTGTCCGAAGTTCCTAGAACGTAACACAAAGGACCGACGTGGAATCGCCAACAGCCGCAAGTGGTGCTACACTTGTCTGGGACAGCATTTGCAATGGGATTGCCAGAAGTCGGATCTTTGTCCGCACTGTCAAGGTAGGCACCACCGCGTGTTGTGTCTGGACCAAAATGGTGTTGGTGGCCCTGATGATGCCGGACGCTCCCCCATAGGCGGGGGAGCGCATCCCCACCAACTTCAGGTGGATCCTCGAAGGGATACACCTCACAAAGGCGGGGGCACCCCTTCACCCCCTCCTCAATTGGAGGAAGCGTCCGCTTTTCAGGACGACTAGCAACCCCAGGGGGATTACCAACAATAAGGTAGTGGCCTCCCTCTCCTCCACTACAGCTGCCCAGCCAGAGACAGTCCTTCTGCCAACTGTCTCTGTAATGATCTGGGTCCCGAAGAGTAAATCTTTGTTAGTTCGTGCTCTTTTGTATTCGGGTTGTCAAGGCTGTCTTAAATCCTTTTGTTTAGTGGAAGGATATCCTCCTCAGAATATCCTCTAGATATTCGCTGAAGGTCATACAGGTCTACGCCCCAACCTCGGCACACCCCGACGACGAGGTAGAGACCATGTATGAGGATATCTCCAGAGCCATGCATGGTTTCAAAACTCACTTCACCGTTGTCATGGGGGACTTCAACGCGAAACTGGGCAAACGAGACGAGGATGAGCTGCAAGTGGGGCAATTTGGAGTTGGACGACGGAACCACCGGGGTCACTGGCCAGTTTTGTGGAGAAGGAGGGCCTCTATATGATGAACTCCTTCTTCAAAAAGCGTGAACACAGGAAGTGGACCTGGCAGAGCCCCGATGGTGCAACAAAAAATGAGGTCGACTTCATCATGTCAACCAAGAAGCAAATGTTCAATGATGTCTCTGTGATCAATTCGGTAAAAACCGGGAGCGATCACCGCATGGTAAGAGAGAATACCGAGCGTATTAAAGACGCGATTGAGCGAAATAAAGGCTCCAAGGTTTTTTTCAAGGGATCTGGCTATTGGGCAGAGCCAGCTCACGAAACTGAAGACCGATGATGGCAGGATTGTATCCGCTAAACCGGAGCTTCTGAGGGAGATCGAGAGTTTCTATGGGCAGTTGTACACGTCAACCAGTAAACCCGTTGCGAATCTAGCAAACGACCCAAGAGCTAGATTGACCCGGCACTATACCGAAGATATCCCGGACGTCAGCCTGTACGAGATTAGGATGGCTCTGGAACAGCTTAAAAACAACAAGGCGCCGGGTGATGACGGAATCACGGCTGAACTCCTGAAGGCGGGTGGAAAACCGGTCCTCAAGGCCCTTCAGAAGCTTTTTGATTCCGTCATACTCGAGGGCAAAACGCCACAGGCATGGTGCAAGGGTGTGGTGGTACTCTTCTTCAAGAAGGGCGACAATGCCCGGCTGAAGAACTATAGGCCCATCTCGCTTCTTAGCCATGTTTACAAGTTGTTTTCAAGAGTCATCACGAATCGTCTCGCGCGCAGGTTTGACGATTTCCAGCCTCCCGAACAAGCCGGATTCCGAAAAGGCTTTAGCACCGTAGACCACATACATACGCTGCGGCAGGTTTTACAGAACACCGAAGAGTATAACCTGCCTCTCTGTTTAGCGTTTGTGGACTACGAGAAAGCCTTCGATTCGATCGAGACTTGGGCTGTACTGCAGTCTTTCCAACGGTGCCAGATCGACTACCGGTACATTGAGGTGTTGAAGTGTCTGTACAAAAACGCCACCATGTCAGTCCGTCTTCAGGATCAGACTTCGAAACCAATCCTTCTCCAGCGCGGCGTAAGACAGGGAGACGTCATTTCTCCGAAACTGTTCACTGCTGCGCTGGAGGACGTCTTCAAGGTTCTGGACTGGAAGGGGCTTGACATCAACGTTAATGGCGAGTACATCGCTCACCTTCGGTTTGCCGACGACAAAGTGGTCATGGCTGAGACCATGGAGAGCCTCAGTAAAATGCTCGATGACCTTAGTAGAGCTTCCGAAAGAGTGGGTCTTAAAATGAACATGGACAAAACCAAGGTCATGGTGAACGCCCATGTAACACCCACTCCTATCAAGATCGGAGACTCTACACTCGAAGTTGTAGACGATTATGTTTACTTGGGACAAACGGTCCAGTTGGGTAGGTCCAACTTCGAGAAAGAGGTCAACCGTCGAATCCGACTCGGCTGGGCAGCGCGGGCGTTCGGGAAGTTGCTCATCTTCTCGTCCAATTTACCGCAGTGTCTCAAGACAAAAGTCTATGACCAGTGTGTGTTGCCAGTGATCACCTATGGGACCGAGACGTGGTCGCTCACAATGGGCCTTATCAGAAAGCTTAATGTCACCCAAAGGGCAATGGAGAGGGCTATGCTCGGCATTTCCTTGCGTGATCACGTCAGAAATGATGATATCCGCAGGAGAACCAAAGTTACCGACATAGCCCGAAGAATTGCCAAATTTAAGTGGCAGTGGGCAGGGCACATTGCTCGCAGAACGGATGGCCGATGGGGCCGAAAAGTTCTGGAATGGCGACCGCGAACTGGAAGACGATACGTTGGAAGGCCTCCCACTAGGTGGACCGATGACCTGGTTAAGGTTGCGGGCAGGCGCTGGATGCGAGACGCACGGGATCGGTCAATGTGGCGACGCCTGGGGGAAGCCTATGTCCAGCAGTGGACGTCTTTCGGCTGAAATGATGATGATGAATGATGAGTGGAAGGATTGGGTCTCCCAGGTAGATTCCACCCTTCTACCATATGGGTGGTATTGAAGCGGTTGGTCAACGGGGAGAAATTGAAATTTGTGTTTCGCCTGTTTATTGTGGGCCAAGAATCTTGGCCAAGGCCGTTGTTTTAAATGATATTATGGGCAGACACCCGCAGGTAGCCATTAGCCCTGCAGTGGTGAAATTAACGTCGGACCTAACTTCTGCCGACCCGAAGTGGTTGGTACCCGGACCCGTATATGGGTGCGGATGTTTTGATTTGATTTTGTCCGGGACCAAGCGGATTCTGCAGATGAATGATTTAGTGGTTGTACCGATGGGTTTTGGTTTTGGCCTTACGGGTCCCGTGTTGAAGGGCTCGGCCCCGCGGATTGAGGACCAAGGACTGATAATGGGTCAGTCCTTTGTTGGCTTCGCACCTAGGCTCATGCTTTGGAGGTTTTTGTGGCGAGTGAAGTCTCACCGATTCGGAACTCTGAGACTGGACTGATTTGGATACATGTCCCAGGAGAACTAAACCCCGCAGACTGCGCGTCGCGTGGTTGCGAGGCTCCTGTCCTTTTCAATCATTCTCTGTGGTGGGGACCAGACTGGTTGACGCATCGCAAGTCGTCCTGGCCCGAGAATAGGTTCTCCTTTCCAGAGGTTTTGCCAGGTTTGCGTATTGGAATTGTGGAAACGCAACCTGCATACAATTTGAATGAATTGTCTTTCGAAAACATAATGTTCTTTATCGAAACTGTTAGGTTAGGAGTTTCATACGTAACGGACGGAGGCCGAATAATGAATAGTTGTCCTCAGTTTTTTCGCCTCATGCACGACAAGAGTTCCAGACGTTGTTCGTTCGTACTGTACAAGCCGAGTACTTTGACCAGACTATTAAGGCCCTGAAGAGATGCTCAGCATTAAGAGGCTCAATCGCTCGTCTTAATCCATTCTTAGACCAATCTGGTTTGCTCCGAGGCGGAGGACGACTTAGGAATTCGAATTTGCCTTATGGTGCTCGCTATTCTTTGACGCTCCTTATGGGGGCAGCGTTGGTGATGACATCAAATAAATAAACAACTCCTTTGTCGCTCCTTATGGGGGGAGCGTTGGTTAAGTTGCTGTTGTCCGATCGACACATTAATAATGCACACGCCGGTTGCAACGCCCTCGTAGCCGTTTTGTAGCGTGAATTTTGGATATTGTCGGCCAGATGCACCATTCGTGGCATCATTTTTAAATGAATGCAATGCTATCGTTTGAGGGCTACTCCCACTCAACCCAATAATGGGTGATTAGCCATCCGATCGAGTGGCTGAGAGTAGGCCATTTTCTTCTGTTGGAACTGACTTCGCTGGTCCCTTCTTGGTGAAGACTACCACTTCGTAATGCTAAGTCTGTGTGGGCCTATTTGTGTGTGTTCGTCTTTCTGGCCTCCAAGGCGGTTCACTTGGAACCTTGTAACTGCCCTCAGCACAAATGCGTTTGTTGCAGCGCTAGGTAGATTTGTTTCCCACCGAGGACTACCATCTTTGTTCCGTTCTGATAACGGTATTAATTATAAGGGCGCTGTAGATATTTAAATCAAGAGTGAATAGGTTTCTTCTAGGCAAGCGTGCTTCACCGTACCGCCACATCATCGCTTACCATCAGGCGAGGTAGTGGTCAAACGCGAGCCTATCAATAATAAAAAAAAAAATGTCCCAAAGGGGAATTAATTGGCAATTTGATCCCCCAGTTTGCCCACACTGGGGTGGCATTTTGAAGCCTTTGTAAAAGTAGCAAAAACGCAACTCCGCCGTGTTATTGGTGAAACTATTTTCCCATTTGAGGAACTTGTTACGATATTTTGTAGAATTGAGGCCGTCCTCAATTCACGACCCCTCTGTCCGATCTCCTCAGACCCAAATGACCTCTAAGTCATGACCCCTGGTCATTGTTTTGATTTGTCACCCCTCAACGCCCTGCCGTAATCCCTCTTCAGGAGAATTAAATCCTCGCAATTGCTGCGTTTTGAATTGCTCCAACAGATGTCCCAAAGTTTCTGGCATCGTTGGTCTTTGGTATATTTGCATATGTTGCAGCAGCGCGTTGAGTGGACTGACAAAACTGACCCTCCTAAAGTCGGAGACTTTGTACTTGTTAAAGAATCTTAACTTGTTGCCTTTGTATTGGCGTCGTGGACGCATTATAAATATAATTTATGGGTCTGACGGAGTTTCCAGAGTTGCGGAGGTCATGGTCGGAGATTCGGTTTTGAAGCGAGCAGTGGCTAGTTTAGCACGCTTGCCCATTTATTAGGGGACATAACTCCTTATGTCCGAGACGGGGGGATGTTACGAACGCATCGTTCGTTCATTCTTTCTTAATCTGTGGTCTGTTAGCCGTCACCGATTTGACATCGGGTGAGGGTACCTTGACGTTTGACACTTAAACTTGAAAACCTGAGATCGAACGCGTGCGACCGTTTTTGAAGAGTTTTGTTGAATAAATTGTAATTTCTAAGTAATTCACCCATCCGAGATAGAATCTCTTTCGGACATTCGCGATTGGTGTAGTGTATCGTCCGTGCAGTCGTATTTGTGCATATTTCACGAGACAAGCTGCTTTTGCCGGGAACGTGTATGTGTCTGCTCGGCAGCTGGACCCCAGCTCAGAACGCGTTCGTGTCCTTCGTCCCAGCCTTGTCCTTTATTAAATATATATCTGATTCCTGAAACCCTCGCCCAGGCACGGGACCGATCGAGAAGGAGAAGAACCACCACGGATAACTCAGGTAAGAGCTCAGCCATAAACAACAAACCCCTAGCTTTCCACTGCCACGTACCGTGGTTTCGTGGGTGCAGTTCTGAGTATCCAGGGGTCACATGACTGCTATGGGCCCCAGTCTTCGGCCCTTGGTTGTTATCCGCAGGCCTGTATTTAACATCTTCTAATTATGTAACGGTCTAGGTTTAGAATATATGGTGGAGGAATAGATAAATAAGTAGTTATAGATATAGATGTGCGACCTGGGAGTCGTTGGCTTACGCGTGAGTGTTTCAGTGGAATAAACAGCTTGTTACCGAACGGCTGTGTCTTTTATTTAACAGAATGCTAGGAATATTTGAAGATATTTTTGTTTCGTTTTGCATGTCAATTCTGTAAGAGTCGCCTTAGGCAATGCGCATTGATGGAATAATATAAGTTTACTATTACTATAATTGAGTTTCCGTAGCTAAGTCCCTCACATATTGGTGGAGGCGCCGGGTAGCTATCGGTAATGACCTTTTATTTTATTTCCGATAATCAACATAGAATCTCCAGGACTGATCTGGCTTCTGTACTTGTACCACGGGTGAGGCGTACGCGCTCCATGATAACACATTTATTTAGCATCTCTTCTATTTGGGTGTTTATGATATCAAGCTGCTTTGGAGATACCCTAGAGGGTGGATGATGGACTGGTACTTCATTTACAATATTATAATAGCGATTTCCACTATACTACAGCTGCCCTCTGATGCCGAATATGCGAGAATTCCTCTAAATTATGAGAGAAGGTTCTTAAATAATTCTATCCCACCCAGACTAAAGTTTGGATTTATGTAGAGTTTCCAAATGACATTACATTATTTTGGTACAGTTGATCAATAATATAATAATATATCATAAAATTTTCATCAGCATCATTTACAAATCTTGAAAAATATAAATAGTCATTCTTAAAAATAGATTTTACTCTTGTTTCTTCTATTTTCCTGGCCGTTTATGACATTTTTAACTTTATTTGTTCCGTTATGACAGCTTCAACGCCTCCAACACACAATTGTGAAATCGACTAAACGTTTTGTTCAGAGTATTTACAAAATCAAGCAGTAAACTTGCCTTTAAAAAGTGCGCAATTGTGCGTCCGTCACAATACCTACTTATTTAGGTTTACCACAATCACAATTGAATGAATTACAATGCATGGGTTACCTGGTTGCATTATTAGGTCATTAAAATAAAAAAAAAATAAAAAAACAAAAAAAAAATCTTTATTGTCGCCAGTTAATACACTTATCTATCTTATCTTAAACTAACATATGTTTCGTATTAGTGTATTACACAAAAGTTGCTGCTACTGATTCCCAAACTAAGCCTGAGCTTGTATTAAATTAAATATATATATTATTATTATTTATATATTTTATTATATTGTTTTTATATATATTGTTTTTTTATTAAATTGGCGTTTTGTAAGGGAGGAACATTAAATCGTTTTTTTTAATATAATATATTTATTTAATCAAAGTATGTACCATTGCTATCTATGCACTTTTGCCATCTCATAGGTAGTTCATTGATCCTTTTACAAAAAAAAAACATTCGGACGGGAATCAATAAAATCTTTGGAGGCGCTTTGGACTGCCCCATTGGAGTTGATTTTTTCTATAGCAAGAAGTTATAAATATATCGAAAAAAATGGTAATCTGTTGGAGCAAGGTCCAGGGAGTACGGTGGATGTCTTAGACATTCCAATTGAAGCTCCTCTAATTTGGTAGCCGTCTGCTGTGCAGTGTGTGGTCTAGCGTTGTCCTGAAGCGGCAGTGGCCTAGAGCGATTAACCAGCCTCGGCTGTTTAGCAGCTAACTTTTCCATCATGGTTTGCAGTTGCTGACAAAAGACATCCGCCGTAATCGTCTGGCCAGATTTAAGAAAGCTGTAGTGAACGTCACCGGCACTAGTCCACCAAACGCTCACAAGTAGGGGGCTTGTTCTGCAGGTCGAAATTGCCAGAACGAAAACGTTGGAACCAAAAACGCTCTGTGTTTTCTTTTGCGACACCGTCGCCATACACATCATTAATCCTTCGTGCCGTTTCTGCAGCACTGGTGCCACGATGGAACTCGTACTCGTAAATAACTCGATATTTCAAGTTTTCCATTTTGTAAACTGACTGGCGCAAAGAAAAAACCAAAAGAGGAAAAAACAAATTAATTACGGTTTTCCAAACACAAAAGCATGAGTAAATAGCTGTATAATTTTACTAAACTCGTCCACATTGCTACATTCATGGAAATGGGAAAATCAGAAAACATGAAAATATCCGCAGACATGCACAAACATTTGGAAACAGTAAACAAGATTACAAAATCGACACATAGAGGTGACGAATCACGACCATCATCCACACGACAGAATATAAAGTTAACTTCTTCATCATCATCTCCGTTAACTATAAGAGATTTAAAAGGAAAATGTTTCCGATGTGGTAAAGACGACCACCGATCTAATGATTGCGGCGCCATCAAGTCTACCTGCCTGAAATGCAAGAAAATTGGACATCTTGCACGAGTTTGTTTGGAACGGAACCTAAAAACTAATCTACTAGATGACACTATAAGTAACACGAGTTGCGACAGTATTGGAGATATCAATTTAATCAAAAGTGAAATAACGGACAAATATAATGATCACAGTAAAAATTGAGAACAAACAAGTAAGCATGGAGTTTGACACGGAAGCGGCCTTGTCAACAATGTCACTCAAACAATACAAAAGCCTACAAATACCATTTTTTTTTTTAAACTGATACGATATTAAGAACCTACACTGATGAAATATAGTCAAATCGACAAAGAAGCTACGGCAATCTACTGGGGCATTAAAAAGTTTTTCCACTACTGTTACGGCAGGCAATTTGTATTAGTGACTGATCATAAGCCGCTTACCTCGATTTTTCATCCACACCAGACATTACCTGCGCTAAGCACAATGAGATTATTCCATTACGCACATTTTTTATCGGGATTTGACTACGACGTGGAATACAGAGCTTCGGTGAAACATTCAAACGCTGACTACCTATCAAGATTCCCAGTTGAAATAGCAAAAGAAACATCAATAGACCAACATTGTGCGTACCAATTGCAACAAATGAACATTTTAGATATCCGACCAGAAGTTATAGCCAGTGAAACGAGAAAAGACAATGACTTACTGACATTACTACAAGCACTACAGACAGGTCTGGACTCATTACGACAATATGGTTATGGTGATAATGAATTAACACTTCAGGATAACTGCATATTGAAAGGAACCAGAGTGGTAATAACCAAAAGTTTACGTGATCGTGTTCTTGATGAACTACATGCGGGACATATCGGTATACTTAAAATAAAATTGCTAGCACGCAGCTACATATACTGGAAAAATATAGAAATGGACATTGAGAACAAGGTAAAATCTTGTAGAGCGTGCCGATTAGAACAGAATGAGTCACCAAAAGCTCCTCTACACCACTGGGAACAACCTAGCGGCCCCTGGCAACGAATGCATATTGATTTTGCAGGACCTGTTCTAGGACATCAACTTCTAATAGTCGTAGATGCATTCACAAAGTGGGTTGAAGTTTTCCCCACAAAGACCACAACGAGCACATGGTGCATTGCTAAGTTTAAGGAGTTATTTTGCACATTTGGCATACCGTTCACACTGGTATCAGACAACGCACGCCAGTTTGTATCCCAAGAATTTAAAACCTACCTTACCAGCTGTGGAGTAACACATTTGACGTCAGCTCCGTACCACCCAGCAACTAACGGTCAGGCGGAACGTTACGTGCAGACTATTAAGAAAGCACTACGTGCAATGGAGGGAGAGAGGGGCAACCTTACGTATAAGCTCCTTGTGCTAAAAACTCGGCCCAGACGCACTCCAAACCAGGATGGACGTAATCCCTATGGACTTATGTTCTGTTCTGGACGTTAGAACAAAGCTGCACGTGATGTTCAGGGACTCAACTGAGACCAGAGAACACACCGCCTCTCGTCAGAGCTTATTCTGTAGGTGATCGAGTGCAGGCCAGAGCATACTCCGACCTGAGACGAAGATGGGAGTTCGGCACGATAATGCGTCGTTTCGGCAATCTGCACTATGAAGTGTGAACTGACGGTGGCGTTATATGGCGCAGACACCTGGAACAGTTGCTACCGGCCACGGGTGTGCGGCAGCTAGGAATCGCGGCGGAGAACTGTTATATACTGGCCAACTACAGACCTGTCATGTTGACGACGTGTGACATCCATTATTAATTGTCTAACATATGAAATTATACACACATCAACACGGTCTAGGGATATTTCATACTCAATTAAATAACTCGAAAAGTACTGGCCGCATTGGAATCTTTTAAACACCGATTTGTTTGTAATTTATCTCAGACTAATTCCAAATTCAAATTTTTGAAAATTATTTTGTTTCGGTGGCATAAAAATGTCTTGATGTGTAGGAGAGGGAATTTTCATTTGTGCGAAATTTAGAAAACAATACGAAAAGTTAAAATTGAGGTATTATAGCCATGCAACGCCAACATTTGACGAGGGTGGAGATGTTACGAGCTGTGGGAATGCTGGAAGCTGGGTCTGTTTAGCGCAATGTTGCTGAGGCCATAGGGACCCACCAAAATGTAATTTCAATATTGTGGACACGCTATCGTACCACAGGTGAAGTAGCGGAGAGGCACCGGGGGCCAAGTCGCATCACTACCCCCAGACAAGACCGATTTTTGCAAATTACTGCGCGAGCTCAACCAAATGCAACGGCGACTCAATTGGTCCAAAGGCTGCGAGTGGAACACCAAGTGCTTGTGAGTGACCAAACTGGAAGAAGGCGACTGCATGAAAGCAATCTCATCAAGCAATCGTCAGTATTGCAAATCAGATGCTGTATTGGAGTTAACGCAATCGGTTGCTAGAAAACTAGACAATAATATCAAATGTCTTGGAATATTTCTAGACCTTTCAAAGGCATTTGATACAGTTTCTGTTCCCATCCTCCTCTCAAAGCTTGAAGACGTGGGTGTTCGGGGTATTACTTTGGATTTATTTCGCAGTTACCTTACAAATCGTAGGCAGTGTGTCAAAATAAATGCTGACCTAAGTGACGAAGACATCATATCCTACGGCGTTCCCCAGGGAAGTGTTCTTGGTCCTACATTATTCTTAGTTTATGTTAATGACCTATGTAAGATGAACCTCCCTAATTGCAATATCTACGCTTATGCTGACGATACTGCAATTGTAGTACACGGACCAGCCTGGGGTGTGGTAAGGGAGAGTGCGGAGGCTGCTATGTCTAGGATTATGTTTTGGCTAAACTCTAATCTGCTAACGCTAAACATAAACAAAACTACGTTTATTCCTTTCGGGTTAAGACGTGGCAGTTCTCCTGGTTCTGACTTCACTCTTGGAGCCCACTCCTGTCATGATCCTTCATTACTTTGTTCTTGTCCCACTATAAGTCGTTCTAGTTCCGTAAAGTATTTGGGTGTTCATATTGACTGCGGACTGCGGTGGGACAAGCAAATTGAAGTTCTAACTTCTAGAACAATGCGTCTAATTCACATATTCAAATCTCTTAGAGCTGCTGCCGACCTTGTCACTCTAAAGATGATTTACTTCTCTCTGTGCCAAGCTATCCTGGGGTACTGTATAACGGTCTGGGGTGGAGCGGCTAAAACCTATCTTCTTCGAGTGGAGAGAGCACAAAGAGCAATACTAAAGGTAATGACCAAAAAACCTTTTAGATATCCAACAACTGAGCTCTATTCTAACTGTAAAGTGTTAACAGTACGGCAGCTCTTTGTGCTCAAGTCTATTTTAAGGACACATAAGTCCCTGGACACATAACCAGTTTCGCTCGACACCAATATTATATCCTAAGCCTGCATTTGTATAAAACAGTTAATAGGAATTTAAAAATAACGGACATGAACTCCCATAATCTGAAAAACAAACTGACTGAATGGCTTCTTCGAAGAGACTACTCATTTACGGAGTCTCTTCTCATATTTTTACGTTAATCCCAAAGCCCATATCACAGTTCTACGTCATTCACTCATCTAGTAATTCTCACACCTGGATACATTCATACATCCACTCATTCCCACATACTTTCTTCCATACTCACCTCTCTCACACATAATCACTCTCGTACACAATCAGACTCACAACACAATCACTAACAAACACATTCATACACTGTTACACATACATAACATGAAGACACTATTTTCGCGCTTCCCTCTGGCTGCAGCTATAGCTGCATAATTTACCGCCCTGTATGGCCTAATCACTGTCTCCTAAGATACAGGAATACCTAGTTTAGGAGACAGGGTTACATTACTGTTACAGATTTATGTAGATATAATATTGCTTTGTACAAATATTTATTGTGTCATAAATCATGTGTGTATGGTGAATAAATGATTATTATTATTATTATTATTATTAATCTACGCTCTCGTAGACCACTCCGGGTCCCACCTTTACGGAGAGGCAATCGTGGACGACGATTAGAATGGGTTCGGAACCACGTGGACTGGGGCCGTGAGCAATGGTCCAATGTGCTGTTCACGGATGAATCCAGGTTCGGCTTCCATCCAGATTCACGAAGGACGCATGTTTGGCGAGTTCCTGGACGATGGAGCCGTCTTCAGAATCCTCAGGAAGTTCACCCAAACCAAGGAAGAACAATTATGGTTTGGGCAGGAATTCGTCTTGGAGGACGGACGGATCTCGTTTGGGTGCGGGGCAATATGACGGCAGAACGATACGTCCAACAGGGTGCTGGGGCCCGTAATCTTGCCCCACAGAACACAAATGGGGCAAGATTTCCTGCTCATGCACGACAATGCCCGGGCACACACGGCGAGAACGGTAGGGCGGTCGGTAACGGTTTGCTGCTCAATCGCCAGATCTAAATCCCATTGAGCATGCGTGGGATATGCTGCAAAGAAGAGCTCTGAAGGAAGTGCCTGAAAATCTGGCTACAGAAGATCAACTTTTTGCGCACCTCAGAAGGACATGGGACAATATTCCGCAGCAAGACATTGACAACCTTGTTCTGAGCATGCCGAATCGTTGCCGATGTGTTATGAACATCATGGGCGCTTTCTCAGACTACTAACTTCAAGTTTATAAACACAAATTAAATGATGTTTCTATTTTTTTCAGTTTTTACTCATAAATTAAAAGTTAATTCATATTCGGTTTCCGTATATGCTTAATTTTTTCCATAAAATCCTGAAATTTTAATCGAAGTACCTTAACCATTATTAAAAAATGGTAGAATATTAAATAACGTATCTTTTAAATATATACATGTCATATAAATAATTAACACATTGATAGTAATTCGCTTTTTTAAAAATATCCCTAGACCGTGTTGATGTGTTTATATTCCTACCTAATGAAAATGTGTATTTAATATAAAGTAATGAACTTTATGTCAAGCAAGAGACGAATGTACGCCTTGACGTCGGGTCGCCAGAACGAACAGAATCTTCAACGTGACCAGACTTCGTGTCTCAACCGCCAGCTTTCCAAGCCAGATGGTTGGAGACTGATGCATCTACGAGTAATTAATTAGTGTTGAGATAATGTACATTTATATTGGCAACACTAAGTTACGTGTATCTGTTGTATGTAGGTGGCAAATCTGTAGTTGCAAGAATGCTAGTTGTGCTTTTAAAGAGAAATAAAAATACTAAGAAGACATTGTTATGTGCAGTTTCATTAAGTATATTTACATGGTAGCAGAGCGTGGTTTAATAGAAATAAATAAAATTTGATGAGAAAATTAGTTGCAAATCGCATCAAGAAGAAACGTGGTCATGGTGGCGAAAAACAATGATATTCATAATCCAATCTTCGACGATGCCGATTATAGCAATTGGAAACCTGCCAGCCTCTCTTGCCCCACCCGGCGCCGCCGAGCAGGCTCGACCACGCGCGCTTCTCGTCTGTGAGACTATAATAAAGATACAAAGGAATCACACAGGATGTTTGATTCCTTTGTTATCTTTATTATTTTTAACAGACGAGCAAGAGAGGAACGAATTTTAAAATGTCTGCGAAACAAAAAGTGCAAAGAAGTTGTTACGCGGCTATAAATCTGTAGCGATGATGAGAAATGAGATGAACGTGACATCCAGGCAACAAACTTCATTTATAGTGCAATTACAAATAGACAACGAATATATAAGCGAACTCGACTCGGTATACAAAATTATGAAGAAATTCGACGATATGTGCTTAAAATAATCGTCAGTATTGCAAATTGGATGCAGACATAACATCGAAAATGTGAAACTTAAAAATTACTCTGATGTGTCTTTATATTTCGAAGATTTTAAGAAAGCAGTAAATGAATTGAAACAAGCTGGCGCTTTAAAAACAGAACAGGAAAAGTTGAATTATATGTTGGAATCATTGCCTCAAAACTTCAGTCATATTTATGATTTAATAGATGTTTTGCCAGAAAGAGAGAGGACTGTGCACTATTTAAAAAGTAAAATAAAACTAAAAAGTATGGAAGAAAAGTCAAATGAAATGAATGAGAACTCAAATGTTTTCAGAGCCGCTGCTAGGCCAGCACATCCCAGAATAACTTCAAATGCTTCAGCTGTGGAAAACCCGGCCATTTGAAAAAGGAGCAGTCCTTTAGTTCAGGATATTATAGAGGGCGAAGTCACCATTCTGGGCATCGAGGTCAAAGACAATATAATAGTAAAAAATTTCTTCAAGGACGTGGTCGTGGCAATTACCATTATAGCGGAAATGAAGGAAATAGGTTACAACTACCATTGCCTATAATAATAGTGTTAATCATGAATCTGATTAATCCAAGAAAGGTGAAATATCATATCATAAATACACATGAATTTTATAACGAATACGAGACACTTAATACACCTGTGAAAGTTAAAGTTGGAGATCGAAAGATACTCGACGCAGATGTGTCCATATAGCACGAAAAACTGTTACTGTAATACTTGCAATTGTAGATTTGCCTCATTTGAATTGGAAATGTAAATCTTGTAGTGAATTTTCACTTCCATCCCTTCCAGTCTTTATAGAACGACACATATGAGTATGCAAAAAACCTTGTTCCAGAGTCTTCACGTTATGTTCCTGTTAATCGCAAAAGAACATTACAACTTGACGATTTCCAAAACGAAACGTTAAAAGCTCTCGCAGAGCCGAGTCACAAGTCGTTAATTCTTGTACTTCTACTACAAGAATTTAATGACTTCCAGAATATCACTTTTCATAGCAGAGTTTTGCAAATAATTACTGAAATATAAGTTTTTAAGCTGACATGGTCACAATCATTAGAATTAATATTTGTTTCGGGATATTTACCATGTATATTTTGCATTTGGTTGAGAGCTCGATATTTCGGCACCGTTACAAGCGAGAATCACGAGAACTAAAGTATTTGCGGGTGGGTGTTATTTACGAACTGACATATCTGTCTACCCTCTTCCTCACTCGTTTTTTACGCACGAAACCACTACCACCAGAACTCTCAGAGTTCTCGTGATCATGGCGCTTGTAACGGTGCCGAAATATCGAGCTCTCAACCAAATGCAAAATATACATGGTAAATATAGTGATGATCGGTAAAAGAATCTATACAAAGTATAACAAGACTAAATTTCACATGTGGCACAAATGTTGTTATCAAGCTGTAACTATTCTTAGCAAAGGGCTATAAAGATAATTGAAAACCATTGTAAAAAGTCTTATTAAATGAAGAAAACATGAGATTGAGAATAGTTAGAGACATCCAAATATTTGTGCCGTTTATGAGTTACCAGGGAAGCCGCATGCGCAGAAGGAGCTAAAACCAAATATGTTTATCTTCAACGTACGCTTTTTTAATAAGGACACGTTTGATGTGATTTTTGAACTTTCCATCGGTCAGTTCTATAACTGACTTTGGCAACTTGTTATAAAAGCGTATACTGTTTATAAGAAAAGACTTGCTAGTTTTCGTTAATCTGAATTTGGGTATTACAATTTCGTGTTTACTGCGTGTATTTAAATTATGGAAGTCGCTTTTAGTTTTGAAAAGCCCTCGATTTTTGCGGACATATAAAATACATTCTAAAATATAAAGTGAAGGTAGAGTCAGTATATCGATCTCCTTAAATTTTTCTCTGAGGGTCTCGCGAGGACCCATTTTATAGATCGCGCGGATTGCCCTCTTTTGTAATATGAAAATTGAGTCAACGTCTGCTGCTGAACCCCACAGCAGAATACCATAAGACATAATACTGTGGAAATAAGCATAGTACACTAACCTAGCTGTGGCTACATCGGTTAGCTGCCTTATTTTCCTTACTGCATATGCAGCTGAACTTAACCTACCCGAAAGAGTTCTAATGTGCGCGCCCCACTGCAGTTTTGAATCGATAGTAATCCCTAAGAATACAGTTTCAGCTATAACTTCAAGATTTTTGCCGTCATGATTTAAATTAGGTCATGTTGTGGTACATTTGGTAAAGAGTACTTAACTTAACTTAACTCATTGTATTGTTTGAGAAAATACTCTCCGTCACTATTTCTTAATGCGATTAATGGATTGACCCAATATCGTCTGCGGTTCTACTTAATGGCCGCGGAAAAATACTAGTCTACATTAAAAAAAAAAACATTTAAGAAAATGAAAGTGTGTTATAGAACATGCAAAGATATGAACTATTTTGTTGGCACTATAGCTCAATTCCCACTGTCGCAGGTAGAAAAGCAAAGAAGCCCCAGTAAGCATGCATGCATGTAGTGCTCATGTGCAGTAAATTAATTGTTGCGCCTCTCTCACGCAATGCACCCGAGGGGCTATCTCGCTTAAACACGCGAGCCTCACACAATCGCTGCCCATCACCGCCGGGGAAGTACTCTCGTCTCTTAACAAGATAAACAAATATCAGGTAACTTTTAAAATTAGAGGGGGCTCAGCGAGTCAGTTAATGTTTTGCGAATTTCAAAGCAGCTGTTTTAATCGATAGCAAAATATTATAATCGATACTATTATTATATAAGTAAACGAAGACTATTGTTCTTCATTAATTTAAATTTCCCGCGCAGTCACTTTGACAAATCGAGAGCAGATGTCACCGGTGAGATGTGTCAAAATGAGGTTACGTGTAAAGAAAGTTATTGAGAGAAATAAAACCAATAGTATTGTGTTAAATGCAAGAATTCAGGCAATAAAAGCTAATTGTTGTTTCTCTTTTCAGGTAATGTATCTTTGTAAGTTCGTTCGTAAAAACCTAATGTAAAATGTCTAAACATTGTTTGATAAAAAAAATCTCTTTTCAGAGCAACGCAAACCAGCTTTTATTTTAGAAAAGTCCTATAAATCGAATCTGTCTGTCAAGACACATGATACATATCGTATCTTTTTCTTTGATGAAAGGCTCCAGGTAGTAGTACAGTATCAATAGCGTTTGACAGGCTAACAATACCGTAACAATAACGTATACGTCAGTTTGACATGTGTCGCAGAGATCAAGCTATCTTTTAAGAAGTATAAGCGTCAAATTTATCACTTGGATCAGAAAACAAAATAAAACAAGCCAAATAGGTTATTACTATTTTTACAGAAAGTCTACGATAGCAAATTATGTTCCACGTGTCCGATTCTGTTTCGCACACATACTCCTATTCTAAGGCTGCCCTGTCCACTCGCGCGTCGGAGCGAAGAAAAGTGGAGCGGAGCCAAACAATCGAATTGCATAAATACTCATTTTGAACCTATTTGGATTGTTTTATTTTGTTGATAAATTTGACGCTTAAGTACCGTTATTTTGCTCGCCCGCGTAAGCGGAGTTTGATGCAATTCTATTGGTTGGCTCCGCTCCTCTTTTCTCCGCTCCGCGTCAAGTTGACAGGCAGCCTTAATCCACTTTTTACTACCCTATTTGTTAAATCCCTTCCTTCTTTTATTGCTTTAAAATATATTATATAGTACCCGGTTATGTTTAAATAAGAATTTAATTTGACAACATCCGTTCTATTTATTTATCTACACTATATAAAAAAGAGGTAAAGTTTGTATATTTGTGAGTTTGTTTTTAGGAAGTAAACTTTGGCACATTTGTACTGATTTTGAATACTCTTTCAATGATAGAAAGCTACATTATTGCTGTATTTCCTAGGCTACTTTTTAAGCCGAAAAAAACGGGTCATTGGGGGATGCTACTGGCGAAAACGTGAAGGTTTTTTTATACCAGAGCGGAGCGAAGGATTCTAAAGAAGAATCCTGAACGCAGCGAGGGTTTTAAAGTACGTCGTAAGATATTGTTGCTCCCGAGGTGGACACTACTTTTTATCACCCTCTATGAGAAAATAAGTAAGTGCAACTTATGAGCAAGAACATTACGTTTATTTATTTACATACAATTAGGAACCATAAGACAAATTATCTACACCTGTGTCTACCGATCGCACAGTGGAGATCAGGAGACAACCAGGCTCACGGAACATCTGTGTGAGGCGGCTGATACGGCACAGCGGCGGTACCCTTCTGCCCAATAAGTGATACTGGGGGATTTTAATGACCACCACCAGGACTGGCTCTTCCCATACCAGTGCACTGATTATGCTGGGCGAGAGACGCGAAAGCTTGCGCTTGCGTTAAATCTCGCCCAGCTGGTCCAGGAAGCAACTAGGGTGCCGTTCTGCAACGTTCTGCTGACAACAAATCCAGACCGCTTCTCTGTGTCGGTGACGTCACCTTTGGGTAACTCCGACCATTGACTTGTGAAGACTGTATCCGTCTAATCCCCGCCCGATTTCAGCTGTTTCAGATAAAACTACTGAAATTGTCTTAGAAATATGTTTTTATTCAATTTTCTTTTCTTCCATAACCATATATCAAGTGACGTTGACTATCAGAAATCAATTTTCAAAAATCATTCAATGTCTCATAAAACTGCCAGCAACATACTCCTCCTCGCTCGACCCTGACCGTCGAGCTCACTTGGTGGCAGCTGACCCCACTGCTTTCATTAACACCACCAACTTGTTGACCGGGCGCCGTAGCACAGCACCGCCACTGGTAGCCACGTCCACCATGCGGACACGGCAGTTCCAGCCTGGCAGCGTGGCGACAACTCGATCTCTAGGCCACACATTTCGAGGAGATGTAGGTTCTGCAATTAAGAGGAAACGGGGGTGGTCTTTTCTCCATACAAACGCTCTCGTCTGATTTCTCTCTGGTTTATGACCTTAAAGCTATGATTTTTTACAGTTACATAAATATCAACTTCTCCTATGTCCCTATGTTTTCTTTTTGGTTATATATTATCTTTATAAGCAGTAGATCCCTCTCAAAATGCTCAAAATTGTCTGTATTGAGTCGCTGTCTTCAGAGCCCTAGTGTACAAATTTGACAAATATTATTAAAAAAGGAAAACATAGGGACATAGTATATATCCTTCTTATTCAGTTTATGAAATATCTTCTAAATCGGTCCAATATTGGAGGAGAAAACAGGCGAGAGCCAAACCTCGAATTATGACTTTTTACTCAAGAAAATTGGACGGATCAGCAGATGTCCTTATCGCACAAATTTGAGGGCGGGGTGTGACGCAAGGGGTCTGCTTAATACGTACACAGACGGAAAAGTGATGCGTAGTAGTTGAAAATAATATCGATAAACTAGTGTTGTAAACAGTTATTGATATTGTGGGAAATACAAATACTTCTTTAAAAAGAAATGGATACAAAATAAAATTAATGGTATGTCTATAAATTTTTATTACAAAAAGTTTTGAATACAAAACAGTAAATTATATATAGGATAGGTATCCACAGTCTCTTGATCGCCTACCTATACCGGCGAAATTAAACTTATTTCAACGTCAGCCGCACGGGGCGATCGATCAGGTTAAGCTATGCTTGCCGCGGTTGGTCCGTGGATTGGTGACCATCTTTACATACCAAGACCCGTCCGTGTCTCTGCAAGCACGTTAAGCCGTTGGTCGCAGCTGTTATTTCCGGCTTTGACAGCCAGAAAGTTTGACAACACGTTTTACCAAGGGGTTTTATATTACCCAGTAACTTGGTTGTGGAGGTCAGATAGGCAGTCGATCCATGTAAAATACTGGTACTCAGCTGCATCCAACTCCAAAGTAGATGGGAAAAGGCCGTCTATTTTTTTTTAAAGAATGCCTTTGGGACGCAATAAAATAAAATAACAGAAATCTCGACGAGTTTGGTATAGTTAATTGGCTTTGAACTTGGTAGAAGTAATTGTGATTCTGTTTTAATTGTAACATTTTGCCTTCAAACGAACTCTATTTAATCATCATCATCATATCAGCCGAAAGACGTCCACTGCTGGCCATAGGCTTCCCCCAAGTGTCATCACATTGATCGGTCCCGTGCGTCTCGCATCCTGCGGATCCCCGCAACCTTCACCAGGTCATCGGTCCACCTGGTGGGAGGCCTTCCAACGCAACGTCTTCCGGTTAGCGGTCGCCACTCCAGAACCTTTCTGCCCCAACGGCCATCAGTTTTGCGAGCAATGTGCTCTGCCCACTGCCACTTAAGTTTGGCAATTCTTCGGACTATGTCGGTATTCCTAGTTCTCTTGTGGATCTCTACATTTCTGATTCGATCACGCAAGGAAACTCCAAGCATAGCCCTCTCTATTGCCCTTTGGGTGACTGTAAGCTTTTTGATGAGGCACATTTTAGGCGACCATGTCTCAGAGCGATATGTCATCACTGGCAACACACACTGTTCGATGATCTTGAGACACTGTGGTAAGTTGGTCGAAAAGATACCGCTCTACTTCCCGAACGCTGCCAACCGAGTCAGATTTGACGGTTGAGCTCTTTCTCGAAGTTGGCCCTACCCAACTGGATCGTTTGTCTCAGGTAGTAGACATAGTCGCCCACAACTTCGAGTGTAGTCTCCGACCTTGATTGGAGTGGACATTCAGTGCAACATGGGCATTCAACATCACCTTGGCTTTATCCATGTTTATCCTAAGACCCACTCTTTCGGCAGCTCTACTGAGGTCATCGAGCATTGAACTGAGGTTCTCCATGGTCTCAGCCATGACCACTATATCCTCGGCAAACCGAAGGCGAATGATGTATTCGCCATTGACGTTTATGCCTATCCCTCTCCTGTCCAGAACCCTGAATACATCCTCCAGTGCAGCGGTGAACAGTTTCGGAGATATAACGTCTCCGTGTCTCACACCTCGCTGCAAAAGGACGGGTTCCAAGGTCTGATCCTGAAGTCGAACTGACATGGTGGCGTTTTTGTTCAAACACTTCAACACCTCGATGTACCGGTAGTCGATTTCGCACCGTTAGAGAGACTGCAATACAGCCCAAGTTTCGATCGAATCGAAGGCTTTCTTGTAGTCCACAAACGCTAAACAGAGAGGCAGGTTGTAGTCTTCGGTCTTCTGTATAAACTGCCACAGCGTATGTATGTGGTATACGGTACGCGTATTACCATTGTGTATATCAGTACAGACACCCATAGTCTGTACTAGATCACTTTGTGCTCTTAAAAATAACAAATACTCTAAAGCAAACTACGTATGACTACAGACCTGTCTGTATAAGTATACGGTTTGTTCGCATATGTCTAAAGCAAAATGTGACCGTGTTATGGTCAACGAATCAGCACAAGAGCGAGCGAAGCGAGCTCGGGAACCTAGGGCACCCCGACACGGACAGGTTAGGTTCGAACGAGATGACGGGAGCTGAATTGAGCGAGCAAAGCGAGCGAACGCAGCTCCCGTCATCTCGTTCGTGTTAGGTTACTTTTGACCCTGCAGACAGAAATAGGAGCCCCGCGCAGCGGGGCTACGTCGACTTTGTTGCTTTAACTCTAATCGTACTTGCACCTATTCTATGTTAAAACCAATGTCAACATTAAAATTGTGTATATCAGTACAGACACACATACTACGGCAGCCAAATTGTCTGTACTCGTATGTGTTTTGCTCTCACGAATGAGAGCAAAGTGTATTTTATTTCAGTCTGTCTCTGTACTGATATGCAGTATGCTCTCTAGCTACAAGAGCATATTGCGTGCGATTACAGAGCAACCCCTGTCTGTGCTAGTATACATTATGGCAATACGCATACGGTACTGAAGCCTTTATAATAATAATAATAATAAATGGAGCCCTGACCGCCGGTAGCTTGGACCCTGTTCCCGATACCGGTGGGTCTCTATTTTTTATATTTTTAAATGTTTTTTTTTTGTATGTTTTATAAAAATATTTAAAAATGTAGACAATAAGAAAGAATATGAATAAAGGAGATAATAATAATAAAATTTATTGAAAAAGGCATTACATCCCAATTTTTAAATTAAAAAAAGTTACAAATCACATCTTTTAAAACTCATTAAAAAAATCATTAAAATAACACTATACATTGTAATAAATTCATTATTAAATTTCATTCAAAATATAAAAATCTCATTAATTAAAAATACTGCGTCAATAAAAAATTAAACATTAAAATTATTCGATAGTCACATACCTATATAAAAATATCAATTAAATAACATATAATAATAACAATTTCGAAACGTATATATTTGCACATAAAAGAAGAGAGTCAAACAATGGCGGATGTTTTTTATTTTCTATGACCAAAAACCAGATTTAATAATTTAATACGAGAACTAAACAAATTTGAGTAAATGATTAAATACTAAAAAGTCATAAGACTATTTTACACAGCTATGTAATAACGAGAAACCTTCTGATTAGTAAGATTGTCAGATCACCGGAACTTGAATAGTTTTGTTATTAGATGACTATATCAATAATAATCTACAAACAACTTTGTATTTGTGAGTATTGGGGTTGTTTAATGTTAAAATAATTAACTGAGCAGCATTTAAGTATTGTTTGCTAGCTTTATTCAACTATCCAAGTAATTAGTGTCTAAACAAAAACAATATGAAGGTTACGCACACTTAGAACGCGCATGGCGCGTACGGTGTACTGTGTCAGTAAAAATAATAACTGAAAAACTGTTTAATAAATCTGCTGACTGATTAGATGTTTGAAAACCTAATAAAGATGTAACGCTAGTTGTTGGAACGCCTAATCTACACGTCGTAGCAGCTAGTTGCGACGCTGCGTCCGTTCATAGTTTTTAAGTTTTTTTTGTATTGTAATAGCCAGTAGCTTTTGTGTCATTGTTCCCAATACACCGCTATTCACAGTAATCCATATTTCACCTGTTTTATTTTATACCAAGTCCTGGTTGGTCCCGCACATGGTCCATATCGAGCCGGATTGTGGTATTGTGGTATATGTAGGTACGGAATGTAAGAGTGAGCGAAAGGGATGAATGTATCGGGAGTGAGGGAGAGAGAGGTGGTAGGAGAGAGGTAAAAAAGATGGCGATAGACGCTAAGACGCAAAGACGTGTGCTAGATATATTTTAACTTAATAAAAGCGTTCATCGAATTAAGAAGTTGTTTCACTCTGAGCCCACAATCCCACAAATTTTGGGGGCTCGTCCGGGATGAAAGTGAATGGTTACATAAAGTAAATTGCATTACAGGTGACTCGGAGTCTCTTTTAGAACATGTCAGCAGTCCATCAGTAAAACAGGAGGCTTATCAGTGTGTTGACATGTACCATCCGGTCCAAGTGAAGGAAGCCCCGTTGGAGCTCAAGATTGTGTTAAAAGACGATGTGCCAGTGGCACAACGGCCCCGGCGATTATCATACATGGAGCAGGGTATTGTAGAAAAACAAATCGATGAATGGTTGAAAGACGGCATAATAAGGGTAAGTTTTTCTGAATACTCTAGCCCGCTAGTGTTGGTAAAGAAGAAGGATGGGACAACTCGTGTATGTGTTGACTACCAGCAGCTTAACGCAAAGATTGTGAAAGACGAGTATCCTCTTCCTATTATTGATGACTTAATTGACAGGTTATCTCAAGCGAAGGTGTTCAGTGTTCTTGATTTGAAGAATGGATTTTTCCATTTGAAAATCAGCGAAGAGTCCATACCGTATACTTCATTTGTTACCCATCATGGTCAGTTCGAGTTCCTGCGAGCACCGTTTGGACTTTCAATCCGTCCAAAATATTTTATGCGGTTTGTTGACATAATTTTTCGTGAGCTGCTAGCTCAGAAGATAATGATGATTTTCATTGATGATATTATAATTCCAGCTGTTGATGAAGAGCAAGCATTGCAACGACTGAAGCAAGTTCTGGAAATAGCTGCACAGTATGGATTGAGAATTAATTGGAAGAAGGCAAAGTTGATACAGCGTGAAATAGAGTACTTGGGCCATATGATTAAAGACGGTGAAATACGCCCAACTACTGAGAAGACGGATGCTGTGGTGAGATTTCCAGAACCCAGGACAAGTAAGCAGCTTAAAAGTTTTCTAGGATTGACTTCCTACTTTCGGAAGTACATAGAGCAGTATGCTGTTATAGCCAAGCCTCTAAATGATTTGTTAAAAAAGGATGCGGATTTTGTGTTCGATAAGAAGCAACAAGGAGCTTTTCATATGTTAAAAGAAAAGTTGTCTACCGGCCCAGTATTAAAAATATTTGATCCTAACTTAAAAACTGAGTTACATACAGATGCTTCCAGCATAGCTATAGCGGCTATTCTTTTGCAGAATCACCCTGATACTGGCTTGCACCCAGTTCAATATATGAGTGTAAGGACCAACGAGGCACAAAGCAGGTACTCAAGTTATGAACTAGAGGCATTAGCCATAATAGAAGGCGTCAAAAAGTTCCGCCATTATTTATATGGAAAGCGCTTCAAAATAGTGACTGATTGTCAAGCTTTTCAGCAAACCCTGATGAAGAAGGACCTTACAGCGAAAGTGGCAAAATGGGTGTTAATGCTGAATGAGTATGACTTCGAAGTGGAGCATAGAGCTGGACAAAAGATGCGGCATGCAGATGCACTCAGCCGTAACCCCTATGTGGCTACAGTTACGTCCTTAATTGATCAGGTTAAGCTGGCACAGGATCAAGACGATGGTGTAAAAGCTATCAAAGAGGTGCTGAAAGAAAAGTCTTACAAAGATTATTTCATGGATGGAGACATACTCTACAAGGGCCCAGACAAATTGTTGGTTATACCAAAAAAATTAGTAAAGGAGATTATAGTGAGAATTCATGGTAATGGACATTTTCAAAGAGAAAAATGAAAGATTTAATATGTCGAGACTACTACATAAAAGATTTGGACAAGAAGTTAGAAGAATTTGTAATTGCACGTATACCATGGCCAGATGGAACTACCACTGAATAATTAAGCACGTGAGTAGTTCAAAGGGGTATGTAATGATGCTGAATGGTATGCAAGTGTTTAGTGTAAGGTTATGTTAAGTTAAAGTTAAGTTTGAGTGTATTTAAGATTGTTAAAATAAACATGCAACATTGTAATGAGCTAGAAGTGTAGCATTGAGTCACTATAGTGTAATGTGATCTGTGTACTTGTACTATTACTACACTATTTTGCTATGTAGTGAATTTGATAAGTTAAATAATGTTTAATTTGTGAATTAATTCAAATGGAGTGTAGTAGTATTTTTTCAATGTAATTTGTTTGTTTGCGGTGTAAATAAAGCATAATTATACTTAAGAAAAAATATTTATGTAATAAGATTTTATCTGTAGTTGTAAAGAGTGTAAGGTAGAGATATATTTTGTAGAATGAATGCGGTGAGGAATGTCTGGGGACAGACAAGAGAGCAGGACGGCCGAATGTAGGATACGGAATGTAAGAGTGAGCGAAAGGGATGAATGTACCGGGAGTGAGGGAGAGAGAGGTGGTAGGAGAGAGGTAAAAAAGATGGCGATAGACGCTAAGACGCAAAGACGTGTGCTAGATATATTTTAACTTAATAAAAGCGTTCATCGAATTAAGAAGTTGTTTCACTCTGAGCCCACAATCCCACATATATAACATCGAAGATTGACGAAATCAGCGATATTAACGACGCACGGAAATACATAATTTACAAGGACTTGAGAGGTTATGTATGCCGGCAGCGTGGTATATGGATTGAGTACATATTTCTTCACGGTGTTAAGTTTTAAGGATAATATCGTCACCCAACACTCGTTCAGGTTGTATCTAACTTTAATTATAAGTTATGAAATGTTAGTGCAGTTTTAAACTTGTATTTAATATAAATTATGTTCATTGAGTACCGTTTTGCATTTTGAATGGTTTCGTTATTTTCGTATGTTACGCATACAATTAGCGACAATTGTTATTATATAATACTTTAAGTATAGTAGGAATTTTTACTACATTTATATAATTTGTATCAATTGTTGCATTAGAGTGATAACCATTCAGTTATTTATGTGTAGGTAAGTTAATGCGTAGGTATTCATCAGCCATAGTTTATTATTGTCAGTGTTAGATATTATTTCAAATTATTGACTATTGTAGTTAATGAACCCGTAATGTACTTTATAGAATAGAATAGAATATACTTTATTGTACACCATAAAAGTTACACATCTATTTTATAAGAAAAACTTAATTATACGGGTACAAAGGCGGTCTTATCGCTGACAGCGATATCTACCAGACCTTTGGATGGACTGAAAGAACTTACAATGAAAATGGGGGTAGTCTGTGGTGTACTGCTATTACATTAAAACATATATATATATATTATATTTTGTTGTTTACTTGTATTCTAATTTAAGTATCCGGTCATCTGTCCACCAGACCGAATCGGATTAGAACAATGGTAATTTCTATTGTGTCTGGAAATGGACAGTTGAAGGTTTAAATAACTTTCAGATTATTATTGAGGCATTTATAAATAAAAGTTTACAACTTTCCATTAGATATCAGATTTAATGTTTATATAACACATCTTATTTACGTTAAAGTTTACCTAATTACATTGTTATATCACAGTAAAATCAATCGTATAACTTAGTACCTAAATAACTCCTGTTTAAGTATATAAACTTATTTGCTATTGTATATATTTCAGGTCGACAACACTCACTTCCCAGTATGTCCGAGGAGAAGGAATTAGTAAAGAAGCGAGGCAGTTTTAAGGGTCGCTTAACTACATTCATTAGTTACCTGGACGCAATGAGTGACAAGAAACTAAGCAGTTGTGATATCACGGAATTACAACTGCGTATGGGCAAAATTGAGTCGTTGTACGAGCAATACGATGAGGTACAGTTGAGGTTAGAATGTATGGTTGATGATGTGAAGGCCCAGTTGTCTGAACGTTCCGAGTTCGAGACGTTGTACTATAAAGTGTCAGCCTTATTTAATATAGATCCCATCACAAAGGAGTCCTCAGCCGCTTTGAAAGGTTTAATAGTTCAATTAAATAAAAACTTGCGTTCGTTAGAAGCGTTAGGTGAACCAGTCAAACAATGGGATACTTTGTTGATATACTTAGTTACTTGTAAGTTGGACCAGAAGTCTTATCGTGAATGGGAAGAATTTAAAGGTCATACTGACAAGAACAGCAAGATCACATTTGATGCATTCCTCCACTTCATTCGCACACGCGCTGATTTATTCGAAACTTTAGAACTATCAAGACACAACGTGTCAGGTTTCGCTAAATCAGGCGCCTCGAGTAAAATTAAATCAATGGTGACGACACAACATTCTTATAATGTAAGCACTGAATCCGTCACGAAGCTATGTCCCAATTGCAAAGGTGACCATAGTTTAAGTAGTTGTTCACAATTCCTTGCTTTAACTAATGAGGCCCGTCGTAAATTAGTGCCTAGTTTTAAATTGTGTTACAACTGTTTTCGTTCGGGACATTTTTCTAACAATTGTAAAAAACCGGGTTGTAAGTTATGTAAGCGCAGGCATAACACTTTAATTCATACTTCGGACACTAACAGTAACCGTAATGATAAGACTGATAACACAACTTCGTCTCCGTCACCACCGTCTGTCTCGCTCGCGCACTCTGCTCACACTGACGCCAATAATGCGTCCTTATCTGCGAACATTTCACCTTCTTATGGCGACAGTACGAAGGAGCGCGGCGTGTTATTGTCAACAGTTTTAGTTAAATTATTATAATGATTATGAACATATAGTGCGAGCGACACTCGACAGCGGGAGTACATCATGTTTCATGACGGAGCGACTATGTAAGCTATTTAAATTAAAAACAAATCCGATAGATGGCTCAATCTATGGCATAAATAACACGACCTCTCGCTTGGGCAATACTTGTCGGATAAAAATGACGTCACTCAACAACAGTTATAATGCGAAGTTGTTTTGTTTTGCCATTAATAACTAACGAGATGCCTTGTCGTGAATTAGATTTGTCTAACCTGAATATTCCTACTGATATTTGTTTGGCAGACCCTACTTTTTACATGCAGGCCCACAGTTATTATTAGCGTCAATTAGGGAATCGTATTGGCCTATAGGTGGCCGAAATTTAGCTAAGGCTTGCTATCGTAACTGTGTGCGATGTTGTCGGATGAAGGGTAACGTAGTTACGCCTTTAATGGGGAATCTGCCGCAGCAGCGTCTCCTTCCGGGAGGTTACCCTTTCGAAAGTGTTGGCGTAGATTATGCCGGCCCTATCATGTGTGCCAGTCGGCTAGGCCGCGGTTGTAGGCTAGTAAAGGTGTACATAGCGATATTTATTTGCTTCACCACCAAGGAAATTCACTTGGAGCTAGTCGGTGACCTAACTAGTAATAAATATTTACTGGCTTTGTTTGTATAGGTTTATTTCGCGAAGGGGAAAACCCGTTAACATTTATTTCGACAACGGTACCTCGTTCGTTGGCGCGTACAACGACTTATCGAAATTTTAAAAATCAAATTGCGATTCCTTAGGTGCCAGTTTGGCTAATGACGGAGTTAAGATGCATTTTATGCCCGCTTATACTCCTCACTTTGGCGGACTCTGGGAAGCGGGTGTTAAGTCGACAAAATACCATTTAAAACGAGTGTTGGGCAATTGTAACCTTACGTTTGAAGAACTTAACACCACGCTGATCCAAATTGAGGCAATTTTGAACTCTCGTCCATCAACGCCGCTGTCCGCCGATCCCGCTGACCTTACACCTCTGACTCCAGGACACTTCCTTGTCGGTCGACCGCTTACTTCACTGCCACAGCGAGATCTTCAGGAATACTCCATCCATTATTTGACTCGGTTCCAAAGAATCGAGCAACTCCGTCAACAATTTTGGGTTCGGTGGAGTAAGGAGTTCGTATCCGAGTTGCAGCAGAGAACCAAGTGGCGTTCCTGCAAAGATGCATTGAAGCTGGACTCCTTGGTAGTGATAAAGGAGGATAACCTATCACCCCTTAAGTGGAAGTTAGGTAGAATTGTCGCCGTCCATCCAGGATCTGACAGCATCGTTCGTGTGGCTGACATCAGGACTACTGCTGGAGTCATAAGGAGAGCCTTCAACAGAATTTGCCCATTACCCGTTTCTGCCGATTCTTGTTGAAAGAAAATCTTTCAACGTCCGGGGGCATGTTGGAACGCCTAATCTACACGTCGTAGCAGCTAGTTGCGACGCTGCGTCCGTTCATAGTTTTTAGGTTTCTTTGTATGTAATAGCCAGTAGCTTTTGTGTCGTTGTTCCCAATACACCGCTATTCACAGTAATCCATATTTCACCTGTTTTATTTTATCCCAAGTCCTGGTTGGTCCCGCACACTAGTTGTCATAAAGTGATTGTGTAAAGATTTAAAAGAGTATCCTGGAGTTTCTTCTAGATCTTCTCCAGCGATCGACGAGGGCTTTGCGATCTAGCGAGCCACACGATGTGGTTTTAGCTTCAAGTTCATTTGAAAACTCAAAGTGCCTGTAACTAAGTCAAATAAATACTCTTGAGTTTCAATCCAGTGTTGTGTGTTATTAAAGTTCACCCGTTCCCATCAAGAATAAAGGAATTGCCTCTAGACATTGGGATTAATGATGGCGGTCCTATGATTCATAGGTGATGAACTTCGACGTGACATATATAATGATTACTTAATAGATAAAATTAAACCTATGACTAGCTCGGGAACCACAGTCAATAAACATACAGCCAGCAAAGACTCAATGTTCATGGCCCCAAGTTTAGCACTCGATATATTAAAAATTATCGCGGCCTTAAAAAACACAAACAGTGTAGGATACATATGTACAAAAATTGTTAAAGACTGTAGCATATGAAATCTGTAGCCCCCTAAGCTACATTATTAATTTAAGCATCAGTGCGCTAAAAAAATCGATTGTTAAACCACTATTTAAAAAACAGGATAGGGAGCTAATGGAATTTTATAGGACAATATCATTAATACCAATAATTAAAAAAAATATCGAATACTGTATTTACAGGGAACTTAATAACTATTTTTGAAAAAAAAAAAACGTATACTCTGTGATGAACAGAAAGGATTTAGGGCGAAAAAAACTATTAACTTGGCCATATACGACTTCTTGCAAACGGTTATGACAAACATGGATAAAAATACACCTGTCTGTGCCATTTTCTGCGACTTGACACAGGCATTTGATTATGTCCAACATAATGTATTACTAAATAAACTTGATGCATATGGTATAAGAGGAAACATATTGAATCTAATAAAATCATACCTACATGACGGAAAACAAGTACCGCAAATTAATAGAATAAATATGAGCTCCAAACGTGAAGAGATTTTCACGTCGAGCGAACGAATCGTCCCTCATGGAGTTCCGCAAGGCAGTGTATTCGGACCACCAATGTTTACACTCTATATTAATGACTTCGTTAAATCCATGAAACATCCCATGACACTGTTTGCGGATGCCAGTACGATAACTATACCATGCCATAATAAAAATACATATGAAACGGACATAATAAAATCCATTAATTGAAGCAGTGACGTGGCTGAATAGTAATAATTTGAAAATTAATATAAATAAAACTTTGATTATGCACTTTAACCAACGATCATCATTATTTTCTAGTCTTGACATCGAATATAATAATAATAAAATACAGACAGCTAATATTACAAAAAATTTAGGCCTGACAATCGACAGAAGCTTAAACTGGAAAGCGCATATTGAGGCTCTAGCCAAAAGAATAAGCAGTGGTGCATATGCGTTGTATAAATTAGTTGAATCCGTCATTAAATATGGTTTTATCTTCTGGGGTAACTCAACCGTCAGGGATCATCATCATCTGCGTAGCCTTTTCCCAATTGTTGTTGGGGTCGGCTTCCAGTCTTACCGGATTCAGCTGGGAACCGACAGGGATATCATCTTTAAAAGACAAAAGTGCTGCTTGAGATCTGATTGCTGTTTAATCTCGAAACTACCGATAGCTGTATATCATATATTAACATTACCTTCACTTTATATATGTCGGAGATGGTTAGCAATTAAGTTTGCGGGTAGTCAATACAATTTGTAATGATTTGTTTTTTTATTACTAATTTAAGTGATTTTACTTTCAATTATTGCCTGATAAATCAAATCATAATTTATTGAGTACTCAGTGTACGCACAGATTGATTTTTGGCAACTTATTTTGATAATAGTAATCGATGGTAATGTTCAAAACAATTGTTGACATGTTAATTTGATTATTCTTTGTGTTATCACCATTATTGGCTTACGACAATTATTCTTGTACTAGCTGACCCGGCAAACTTTGTTTTGCCATAAAAAGACCAAACATTTATCTTCCCTACACTACCCGACCCAACACAACCCTACACTACCCTACCCTTTTTTTTTTTTTTTTTTTTTTGATCACGCTGGGAAAAAATGCATTACGCATACCCGCCCCTTGGGGGAATGGGGACGGGCTATGTGGGACTCCCCGGAATGTTCCGGTATACCCACTAAAATAACCCAGCGGCACTCCCGCATCGTCTGTTTGGAGGAGGACTGGGAAACTGGCACAGCCTTTACGCCCAGTCCTCCGCCGACGACCGCCCGCCTTTACAGCGGGGCCTTCACGCCCCTCCCTTAGTGGAGGGGCCCGGGAATGACCACGTGCTCGGCCATTCCCGCCCGTCGAGGGTGGTGACTAGTGCAATGCAGACGACAGGCGCCCCCGCGCCTGTCGCCCGCTAGTCACCACCGGGAGGTGGGAGGAGACGGTCTTATAACCGCCTTCTCCCACCCCTTCTTCGTCTGCGGAGCGGCGGCGCGAGAGGATCGTCCTCCCGCGCACGCTCCGCCGCCTCCTTTTGCGAAATCACGACCTCGCAAAAGGAGGCAACCGCCGCCCAGGCCTCCTCACTCCCCAGCATGGAGTTGACCACACTGGGAAGCGAGAGGTCCTGCCCGATCACGTCTTTCAGGGCACGGCGCAGTTCAGCCCAGGCTGGGCACACCTCGAGGGTGTGCCGCGCCGTGTCCTCTGCCGCGCCGCAGTCGTGGCACGCCGGGGTTTCCTCCCTCCGGATCCGGTGCAGGTGCGTTCCGAAACAACCATGTCCGGACAACACCTGCACCAAACGGAACGAGAGGAAACCATGTGGCCGCTCGAGCCAGCCTTGCAAGACTGGACCGAGCGCGTCCAGCGTCCGGCGTCCAAAGGCGGCGGTGGCGAGGTCCTCCGTCCAATGGAGGACGATAGCGTCCCTCGCCTCCCGCCGCACTGCCTCCCGCTCTTCCGCGGCGGGGCGCTCCCCGAGCGCCTTCCGCCGCGACGTCCACTCGTACACTCTGGCGAGAACCCATGCCTCCAACTCCCAGGGAGGGGTGCCCGCCAGAGCGCACGCCGCCGAAAAGCCCACTGAGCGGTAGGCTCTCGCCACCCGCAGTGCAATGGCCCTTTGGGGCCTGCGGATGGCGGTCGCGTTCTCCCTCCTGTTGAGGGAGTCCGCCCAGATGGGCGCCCCGTAGAGGGCCATACTCCGGAGGATGCCGGCATAGAGGCGCCGGCATCGATCCTTCGGCCCTCCCAAGTTTGGGAGGAGCCATGAGAGGGCGTCCGCGGCTTTCAGCAGGCGCGTCGACAGCCCGCTGAAGTGCGGGCCGAAGCGCCACCTGCTGTCTAGCACGAGGCCCAGATACTTCATCTGGGCCCCGACCCCTATCCGGACGCCCTCCACGACGATGTGGGCGTTCGGAGGGCAGCGCTGCCGAGGCCCGTGAAAGAACACGGCCTCGGTCTTGTTCAGCGCTACCCTCAATCCAAGCTGGCGGATCCTACCTGCCACCAAGGATCCGCCAGCCGAGGCCAAACAGGCCGCCTCCCCAAAGTCCCTCCCCCGGGCAACGAGGAGTGTGTCATCCGCGTAGCAGATGACACTCGTGCCCTGGAGGAGGGTGCCCCGCAGGAGCCAGTCGAATGCGATGTTCCACAAGGGGGGCCCCAGCACCGACCCCTGTGGAACACCGGACTCCGCGTCGTAACGCCTGATCCTGGCCGTCTTGTCCACCAGGAGGACCTCTCTGTCCTCCAGGTAGCTGGCCAGGATCGCCCGCAGATATGGAGGCACTCCGTGGTACCGGAGTGCCTCCAATATGGTCGAGTGGGGCACAGAGTTGAAGGCGTTGGCGATGTCGAACGACACCGCCAACACTCCGCCCCCCGACTCGACCGCCTCCTTTACGTGGCCCCTGAGTAGGGCCAATGCGTCGACCGTCGAACGCCCTCGGCGAAAACCGAATTGGGCGTCCGACAGGTCAGGCCCTACCTCCCGCAACTGGCTATTTAGCCGGGTGGCAATGATCCCCTCGAACAATTTACCGACCTCATCGAGCAGAACGATGGGCCGGTATGCCGAGGGGGAATCCACCGGGCGTCCCTCCTTCCGGAGCAGGCAAAGCTGCCCCTCCTTCCACTGTTTCGGGAACCTCCCAGCCGTCAGACACGCGCTGAAGAGGTCCCGAAACCTATCCTCCATGAGGGACGCCGCGATGGCAACCACCCGTGCGGGGACGCCATCTGGCCCAGGGGCCGTCTTCTTCGCGCGGAGGGACAGAACCCCCGCGCGAAGTTCCTCCACCGATACTGGAGGGACCTCCTCCTCCGGCGAAGCCACCACCCCCCCCAGTGGGGGGAAGTCGGTCCTGCGCGGAAACAGTGACCGAACCACCCCATCCAGCAACGCCGGCTCCAGGGTCTCCGTGACTGGGGGACCAAAGGGGCGCAGTTGGTTCCGCGCCGCCTTATATGGCCTCCCAAATGGATCCCTGTCGAGGCCCTCCAGCATCTCGGCCCGCGCCGAGTCCTTGGCGGCGCACATAGCCGCCTTGAGGACCGTCTTTGCCTCTAGATAAGAGGCGTAGAGGCGGTCCTCCCCGGCCTGAGACCGGGTAGTGCGCCGCCGACTCCGCGTGTAGGCCCTCCTGGCCGCCACGCAGGTGGCCCACACTACCCTACCCTACCCTAACCTACCCGACCCTACACTACCCTACCCTACCCTAACCTACCCCCCCGGGGATAGGGAGGAAGATGACACAGCGGAGCATAAAAATATAAGAGCGATGGCGGAAAAGGTGAACGTCGTGGGCCATGATGAGATTCATGACCCACCGTTCACCATCGAGGAGCTAAACTCCTCCCTGCGTTCATTCAATCCCAAAAAGGCCCCCGGGGCCGATGGCCTCACAGCCGATATCTGCCAGCATTCGATCGACCACGATCCGGAAACTTTCCTAGCACTGGCCAATAAGTGCTTGGAGCTGGGCTACTTTCCCGGGACCTGGAAGGAGGCCACAGTTGTGATCCTAAGGAAACCCGGGACGGAGAGCTATACAGCTCCAAAGTCATACCGACCAATTGGTCTTTTGCCAGTGCTGGGAAAGGTCCTGGAGAAAATGGTCATGAACAGGGTCAAGTGGCACATTATACCGAAACTCAGTACTCGCCAGTACGGGTTCATGCCCCAAAGGAGCACGGAAGACTCCCTCTATGATCTGGTGGGCCACATTCGCAGCAAGCTCAGTGAGCGAAAGCTGGTAGTAGTGGTCTCGCTAGACATAGAGGGGGCCTTCGACAGTGCATGGTGGCCTGTTATAAGAACCAGACTGGCTGAGGAAAATTGCCCGGTAAATGTGAGGAGAGTTGTGGACAGCTACCTCAGTGACCGAAGGGTCAGGGTCAGGTACGCTGGAGTTGAAGTAGTAAGGGAAACCTCGAAGGGCTGTGTCCAGGGATCAATTGGAGGGCCAATGCTCTGGAACACCCTTCTGGACCCCTTACTAAAAGGGCTGGTAGATCGGAAACACTACTGCCAAGCCTTCGCTGATGATGTGGTGCTAGTATTCGATGGCGATACAGCGATCGAGATTGAGCGGAAGGCCAATGACGCCCTCGCCCATGTGTCAGCAATAAGTTGAAATTCGCACCGCATAAGACCAATGCGATGGTAATCACGCGGAAACTGAAGTTCGACACCCCACGGCTCAGCATGGGAGGGGTAGCCATTGGCATGACGCAGGAAATCAAGATCCTGGGGCTAACAATCGACAACAAGCTTACGTTTAACAAGCACGTCGCCAACGTTTATCAGAAGGCGACGGACTTTTATAAGCAGTTGTCGAGGGCTGCGAAGGTCAGCTGGGGCCTCCACCCCGACGTCATCCGCACCATGTACACGGCAGTGGTGGAACCGGTAATAATGTACGCGGCAGGTGCATGGGCACCTGCAGCCACAAAACAGTGCGTCACAAAGAGGTTAAATGCGGTCCAGCGGGGATTTGCACAGAAATTGTGCAAGTCCTATCGCACCGTTTCCCTAAACTCGGCACTAGTGTTGGCCGGGATACTTCCCCTCGACCTCCGAATACGAGAGGCAGCTGCCCTATATGAGGCAAGGAGGGGGTCGCCCCGGTCGGCACTGGGAGATGGGGACGTCGAGCGACGCGCCGCATTTGCCTCTACACCCCACCCGGCGGAGCATATGAGCCTGCAGTTCATATGCCTGGCAGATCAGGACCAACTTGCAGACCACTGCTCACAAGCAGTGCAGATTTATACGGACGGCAGCAAAATCGATGGCAAGGTGGGGGCGGCATTGTCTTTTTGGAGCAATGGCGCCGAAACCGGATGCCAGAAGATTAAACTGTCGTCCTACTGCACGGTCTACCAGGCCGAACTGCTGGCCATATGCAAAGCCACGCGGGAGATCGCCAAGAAAAAAGACTCAACTTTTGGTATTTTTAGTGACTCGCGATCGGCACTGGAAACGGTCAAAAACCACCGCTCTCTTCATCCCCTTGCAGTCGAGGCCCGGGAGAACCTGAGGCAGTGCAGCATCCAAAACAAGCATGTTGCTCTGTTTTGGATCAAGGCGCACGCGGGACTGGAGGGGAACGAGAGAGCCGACCAGTTGGCAAAAGAAGCGGCATTAAAACTTAAAAAGAAACCAGACTACGACCAGCGCCCGGTTTCATTCGTCAAGCGACAAATCCGTCAGGATTCGCTCGTCGAGTTGAACCGGAGATACTCAATGGGTGATACAGCCGCCACCACAAAACTATTCTTTCCGGACGCCGTGGAAGCCTACAAAATAGTAAGAAAAATAAGACCAACAGGGCTATTAACCCAAGTTTTGACGGGGCATGGTGGGTTTTCAGAATACCTGAATAGATTCGGGTGTAAGGAAAGCCCATCATGCACATGTGACGATGACGTAGGCGAAACGGCGATCCACGTAATTACGGACTGCCCGGTATATGCCCTAGACAGATACAACACCGAACAGCAGCTAGGGATACAGATCACACAAGGGAACCTTCATGAACTCATCAGTAGGAAAATATACAGAGAAACATTCAAAGCATACTGCCTAACAGTAGCACAAAAGACAGTCAGCAAAAATAAATAAGCTTAACATCAATGCTCGAAGACTTACATTGTTATGTAAGTCTGGAAGCGTACAGAGCAGTATACATCAGAAACCAACTGAATCTAGCTACTGCTAAAATATTTTTGCTGTAAAATATGTTTTAATCATAAGTTATTTTAATTAGTATAAATGTAAATTTAAGAAACTCGTCAAGAGACTGAGTAGCATGTTAATAGTTCATAAGAAATTGTATATATTTGACCTTTAATAAAACGAGTCCCCAAGGTCTCGGACCATGTCCGGGGAACCTCCCTAGTTCGCAGAGCGCCGAGTGGTAGGCGCCGTCTTCAATTACCTACCCCCTACACTACCCTAACCTACCCGACCCTACACTACCCTACACTACCATACCCTACCCTACCCTACATATAAACCTCACGGAGCCCGAGACCTTTCCAACGAATGCAAAACCATGGAAATCGGTTCGTTATAGCGTCAGGGAGGAAAACCCGACTTATTTTTATATATTAGATTACTTGATGATTTTAGAATCTAAGTCTTATTAGATTTAGCACATTTTAGTGTTTTGTATCAAGTAAACACGTGACGTACTTCCGTACGTCATCGGACAAAGTTGTTGTGGAGGGATAGCAAGGTAAAAAAGCTTGCATCGGTATGCAAGTTGGTCTATCTTCGAATTAGACTCAAGAAAGAGCTACCCTGCTCCCGACAAAACTGTCGGTTTATTTGGTACAGCACTGCTGTATATTCACATAGCTGTATTGGCTTGCTGATGGCGAACGATACACTTTGTATTTGGGTGGCCTAGGCTGTGCTGTACGAACTGTAACCTTAAGGGTTTGTTCGATTAACTGTATTGTTGTTATTATACCTTTTAACCTATTTTATCTTGTTACTTTTTATTGTTTTGTTATAGTGAAACTAGTTATGCATGGTCAACCTCTTCCTCGAACTGTTTTGATAAACTAAGATTACGCCATGCAACCCATCAGTTCCAGGTAGCAATGTTTATTTGCAATAAATTACTAAGTAAAGATGTCCAAAACAATTAAGAGTATGATATAACATACGAGGAGCTTCCTGTTATTGACCCACTGTGAGGTCTGTCCACCGACACACACATATAAACCATTTCACTAGTATATAAGACCATGTAACTTAGATTTAAGGGTTCACTCTTGTCCTAACGCTCATGCTGAGCACACGTGTAATTAATAAATATATTTTTATTATAAATCTTGCGCGTTCATATTTGACTGGCGCAGCCGGGTCGGATTAGTAAAAGTCGCGAACAGTATCGTTAAATAAAAGACACATACATCGGTCGTAACGTATTCTCGACGCTATAGACTTCTAATTCGTAAAGAACCTCTTCAACAAATTCGTCAAAAGAACGTCGCGTGTGCAATAACAGCAGAGCAGCAGCAGTACGAGAACCGGCATGGGATCGAGAATACTGTGAGTAGACCTTTATTCGCACTGTTCCATTCCTTGTCTTATCCCTTACGTCTAATTGGACTATACATCGCCAATTTGCGTAGCTCATCTATTTTTGGACAAAAATCGCCGAATCTAGATTTTATTTTAGTTTAATAAGTAAATTGGACTCACATCGACAGTTTACTATTTTTGCATTTCATTTGAAATACGTATTTGGACTTACATTGCCATTACACTAACTTTGTTTAGATTTCTCAAACTTCAGTTAATTTAGACATTCTAGCGTAGCAAAGCGTTGTTTGGAATCAAATCGCCAACTTCGTTATTTTAATTTTACTTATCTTATAATTAAATATAATAATGAATATTCAACTTATCCCTAAAGAAATACAGAGCATCATCCCAAGATTCGATGGAGACGATAAGTTGCTTAATCTTTTTATTTCAAAGTGCGAATATGTAATTAGAAGCTTTAGAGGGGAGAATAACCCAGCACAACAGACTTATCTATTTCATTGCATTACAAGCCGATTAGTGGGTAAAGCAGCAGTTTTAGTTAGTGAACGAGAAAACGTCACAACCTGGGATGGCCTTAAGGAACTGTTTGTCCAACACTTCGGACATAAAACATGGAGAATCATTTGTAGACTTTTGCCACAGAATACAGAATGTTAGGAGCTCATTAATTTCAAAAGTTTCTAACTGACGAGGGCGTTAAAGCAGCAAAGCATATAATATATAACAATACAGCTCTAAACGTTTTCCCATACAATATACCAGAAGATATGATATAGTTTGTTAGACTCAATAATACGACACTTATCGCGGACTCTAGAGTGAGGCATGGATAATGACATCTTACTGCGGAAGCTAGCAGAGGTCGGATGCACCCAGCATCTATTGCGGTTTTTCGCCAGTTACATGCAAGGCCGACAGCAGTATGTGGACTGCAACGGATGTGAATCCGACTTATATTACACTTGGTCGGGTGTAAGTCAGGGCACCAACTTGGGGCCTCTAGAATTTATTATTATGATAAACAATTTGCCGGAAGTCGTAAGACATGGCGCTTGTTTATTATTTGCTGATGACCTCAAGTTGCTGCTTGAGATTAGGTCCGAGTCTGATTGCCGGCGCCTACAGGAAGACATCGATCGGATAGTACAATGGAGCCATGAAAACAAACTGTACTTCAACGTATCCAAGTGCTCGTTGATGAGTTTCACCCGTGCTCGTGCACCTCTGCTCTATGAGTACATGGTGGACGCGGCGCCACTGCAACGAGTCACGGAGGTGCGAGACTTGGGTGTTTTCATGACTCCCGATCTGACATTCCGTGAGCATGTAACAAAGATCTGTAAGAAGGCGTACAGAAACTTAGGATTTGTTCTGAGACAGACACAAAGCTTCACAAACATCACATCAGTTAGGGTCCTGTATGATGCACTAGTCAGGAGTCATCTGGAACATAGTGCGGTCATATGGGCTCCACATGAAGCTAAGTACTCTGTAATGCTGGAGCGCGTTCAGAACAAGTTCACGCGCCATTTGTACAAGAAATTATATGGGTTATATCCGTTTTACCCACTGATGTATCCCACTCTGTTTGTCCTGGGCATGGTTCGCTATAATCAACTGCATGTCCGACGGGAGTTTACGCTGGTCGCCTACTTGGTGAGGGTGCTTCGTGGAGTGGAAAGTCACCCGGGAGTATTGCAGCGCTTGAGTCTGTGTGTGCCGGACCGCTACGTGTGGAGGCGGCGCAGCCCGCCGCTGCTGCTGGTACCTACAGCCAGAACTAACCTGCTTGCCAAGGCACCCCTTACCAGAGCTATCCGTACCATCAACGAACTTCAAACTAAGATTGATGTGTTTACATGTTGTTTTAGTGAATTCACAAGGGTATTACTATTTATGTTATGCTACAAGCAAAATAATAATTAATTTTAACTTTATTTTTGTACTATGTTTTTGTTAGTAATTGTGTTTTGATATGTTTTTTTTTATTTTTTTATTTTAATAATGTTTTTATTTATATATTTTTTTTTCTAATTTAGTTGTAAGTACATATATAATTAAGGTTATTAGTTTTAAGTTCTTAGCTGTCGCATTAGGGTAAAACCTGTAATGATAGTTAAAGCTGTTATAAATAAATAAATGATTAAATAAATAAATAAATAAATCTCTAGAGTCCGCGATAAGTGTCGTAATGGAGGAAGTTAACTTCCAAACGCGATACAATGCCCGAAATAAAAACAAATCAATCCCTTCTAATAACGCGAACCAATCTGATACTCCTAAACCAAACTTTTCGGCTCCAAATCAGTTCAAATGCGGTATTTCGACGAATAACAATCAAGGTTTTAGACAAATATATGGTTTTAAACCCAACTTTATTTCAAATAACAACAACCAGAGGGTCCCAAATCAACCGCAACGACCTAGACCAAGTACCAGTAACCAACCGAATCAAAAAGCTATAACTCAGCAACCCCAACAGATTCCGCGTACGCTTAATAATTATAAACAATCAGGCTTCTTTAAAGCAAATCCAAACCAGCAATTCCGATTTGGCATACTCAATCAACAGCCGAGACATGACGATGTGTCAATGCGAACGGTTCACAATAACATGACTGAAGGACCACTTGAACTTGACTCTGAATCTAACTGCGAACAGGTATTTATTAGACGACGAGAACCTTGTAGCGTTAATAGATGATAGTTATCAAATTAATTGCGCGCAAGATGCGAACGAACCAGCAAATTTTCAGATAGAAGCTTCCACGACGGACCAACCAGATCAAAAACAGAAGTAATAAACAACAACAGCGGTCTTTTACACGAAAATTTAAGTAAATTACGTCGTGACCACCTAAACACGGAGGAAAAATCATTAATAAGTAACTTATGTACCGAGTACAAAGACATCTTTCATTGCGAAAACGTACCTCTATCTTTCACTAATCAAGTGAAACATAAAATCCGCACAAAGAACGAAGATCCGATCTACATACGCCCATACAGACACCCCGTTAGTCAAAATGAGGAAATACAGAAACAAGTCGACAAACTTTTAGAAAATAACGTAATTACAGAATCACACTCACCTTGGAGTGCCCCTGTACACCTAGTTCCTAAGAAAATGGACGCTTCAGGTGAACAGAAGTTTCGGATGGTTATAGACTACAGACGACTCAACGAAATAACAATAGATGACAAATACCCACTTCCAAACATCACAGACCTATTTGATAGACTAGGAAAGGCATCTTACTTCACTACAATAGACTTAGCTAGTGGTTACCATCAACTGGAAGTAGAAAAAGAGGACCAACCAAAAATAGCGTTTACAACACAATCAGGACATTACGAATTTACTCGTATGCCTTTTGGTTTAAAGACAGCCCCAGCTACATTTCAACGAGCAATGGACAATATACTCCGTGGACTACAAGGCATACATTGCCTTATTTATTTAGATGACATTATTGTTTATTCTACTAGCCTTCAAGAACACATAAAAAGAAGTGTTATATTTAGGACACACGATAACCAAAGACGGTCTTAAACCAAATAATGATAAAATTAAAGCCGTATAACAATTCCCTTTGCCTAGAACACCAACGGAAATAAAGAGTTTCCTAGGCTTAGTAGGATATTATCGCAAATTCATCAAAGAGTTTTCTAAAATAACACAACCTATGACAAACTGCCTTAAAAAGAAAAATAAAGTCACCATAACTCAAGAATATGTAAACGCATTTGAAAAATGCAAAGAGCTACTTACCAACGCACCATTACTACAATTTCCAGATTTTGAGAAACCCTTTCTTTTAACAACGGATGCATCTAACTTTGCACTAGGAGCAGTCCTATCGCAAGGTCCCATTGGTAGCGACAAACCAATAGCTTTCGCGAGTAGAACACTTAACGACGCTGAAACACATCATTTCAGCCGAAAGACGTCCACTGCTGGACATAGGCCTCCCCCAGGCGTCGCCACATTGACCGATCCCGTGCGTCTCGCATCCAGCGCCTTCCCGCAACCTTAACCAGGTCATCGGTCCACCTAGTGGGAGGCCTTCCAACGTATCGTCTTCCAGTTCGCGGTCGCCACTCCAGAACTTTTCGGCCCCATCGGCCATCCGTTCTGCGAGCAATGTGCCCTGCCCACTGCCACTTAAGTTTGGCAATTCTTCGGGCTATGTCGGTAACTTTGGTTCTCCTGCGGATATCATCATTTCTGACGTGATCACGCAAGGAAATTCCGAGCATAGCCCTCTCCATTGCCCTTTGGGTGACTTTAAGCTTTCTGATAAGGCCCATTGTGAGCGACCACGTCTCGGTCCCATAGGTGATCACTGGCAACACACACTGGTCATAGACTTTTGTCTTGAGACTCTGCGGTAAATTGGACGAGAAGATACCACGCAACTTCCCGAACGCCGCCCAGCCGAGTCGGATTCGACGGTTGACCTCTTTCTCGAAGTTGGACCTACCCAACGCTACCCGACGCTGAAACACGTTACAGCGCAATAGAAAAGGAACTATTAGCAGTTGTATGTGCATGCAAACATTTCCGACCTTATTTATATGGTAAAAAATTCACAATACTAAGCGATCATAGACCATTGGTATGGTTAAATTCTGTTAAAGAGCCAGGAAGACTGACGAGATGGAGACTTAGACTCTCTGAATACGATTACGAAATTAAGTACAAACCCGGTAAACAAAACAGTAATGCAGATGCATTGTCCAGAATTAAAGTTAATGCTTTAGACAACGTTTCAATGATAGTGAACACCGATAACTCAAAAACCATTGTTATTTCATCAGATGAAGATGACAATGTAACTATTTTATCTAGGAACTCTAAAAATAGACCTAGGTCACCATATTCAGTACCATCAATAGGAAGCAAAACAGTCACAGCCTCTGAAAGAGCAGACTCTCCTTCTTTAGTAACAATACATTCAGAGGAAAATACGGACTCTTCTGATATCCCAATATTAAAGGAAGCCATCGATTCGAAACCCAATCAAATTCTCGTATACACATGGCATAGAAACGAGTGCAGCGTTAAAGACTTATCTAGGAATAAGCAAAAAGTATTCGAAGTGCACATACCAACAGATAAACCAGAATTGATAAAAGAATTCTTAAAGGAATATATCCGTCCTAAAATTAAATATTATATCTATTTTGAGGACGAACGCCATCGTAAGGAATTTTCAAACATTATTACAACTTTATTTAGAAAACATGCAATAAACATATATGAGTGCACCGAAAGAGTCATTCACGTTGAAGACGAAAATGAACAACGAGAAATAGTCCTAAAATATCACGTGTGAAAAACATTTCATCGTGGTATTAAAGAAACCGTAGCTCATTTAAAAAGAACATACTACTGGAATAACTTAGAGCATACCGTAGCTTGCATTATCAACTCATGCGAACTTTGCAAACACATGAAATATGATAGGAAACCCATAAAACCCGAACTACAATTAACTCAAACCCAATCAAAACCGTTTCAAGAACTCTTTATAGACATTTTCTCAATAGAAGGAACCTATTTCCTTACAATCATTGACGCTTTTAGCAAACTAGGCCAAGCTAAAGAAGTACCTAATAGATCTACACCGGAAGTCATAAGGGCACTTATAAAATATTTCGCCACATACGGAGTGCCATCAAAAATTAGTGCAGACCCAGGATCAGAATTTAATAATACCTTATTAAAGGAAATGTTGACATTTTACAAGATTAATTTATACATAGGTACGCCCCATAATCCAAACTCTATGGGATTAGTTGAACGATTTCATTCTACTATTATAGAAATCTACCGACTTGCAAAGTACGAGAGAAAAATAACTGACGCCGCGTCTGTCATGACATACGCTATTATGTCATACAACCAGTCTATTCATTCAACCACTGGTTTAACACCGTTTGAAGTAGTCTTCGGGCACACCGATGCCTCGAGTACCTTTGCAATAGATTTTAATAAGAGTTATACCCAACAGTTAGTAAAGGACCATGTTAAGCGCACTAAATACCTCTATAATTATTTAATCGATAAAATGATTCAGTCCAAAGAAAATACCAAAGAAAAACGCGGCGGTGAAAAACAATTTGACCTTAAAAAAGGAGATCAAATTTATATGAAAGGAGTTAATACCAGTTAATAACGTAGTAAAGATAAGCCTAGATACCATAAAGCAACATTTATAGATGAAATTAAAAGGAATACAACAGCTGTCCAGGACAAAAACAATAGAACAAAGAAAATACCCGTTAAAGACATAAAACGTCCTTCACAGGCTCGTCCTGGTGGTAGCGATGCAAGCAGCCCTCAGCCTGGGCCTTCAACTTCAAAGGATTGAAGACAATCCGGGAATCCTCCCCGTTAAGGAAGGACAAGCGTCACTTAGCCTATATAACTGGCATATAGTTAAGAGACTAGACTTAAAATTAGTTCATAAGAATTTAGAATATAACATAGAAAAATATAATGAAATATCCAACTATATGGAAGATAGTTTAAGCACATACGTTTTAGATGGTAGTCTTGTTCATGCTGAGTTGCAAACCCAATACATAATGAACATAACTATAGAAAATTATAATCAGTTAGTACCAAGCATTAGAATAAAAAGGGGACTTATCAATCCTGTCGGATCTATAATTAAAGCTGTTACTGGAAATTTAGATAACGAAGACGCACTCAGATACGATAAATGGATAAACAGTCTGCAACTGCGACAAGATGCAATCATTAATAAAGTTACTTTAGTTTCCGAAATATATATTACGCAATGAAACATCCAACACTACAGTGTATAGCAATAGTATTTTTTATATGAGCATAAAAATATATAATAAGTTAAACATAGAAATTAGATATTAATTATTTTTAAAAGGAAGCTAAAAGTCTTCCTGATTAAAAAGGCATATTACACTGTAAAGGAATTCCTTGAAGAAAAATAATTATTTAATATATTTAAATTATTGTTATACTTAATATAATGTGATATAAATTACTATAAGAATTGTATGATATAAAACAAAATGTATGAATAATGATAATTAATATAATATACTGTAAACTGTATATGTAACTTGTGAGTATAAACCATTTAAATTGCAATGCCTTAATAGGCAACTAAGTTCGAAGAACCTACTTTATGTTAACATCATCAAAATTCTGTACACTTAGTTCGCAATAAAGAATTTGTGTTTGAACAGATAATGCTTCAGTCATGACCGGAGTTAATAACGGTGTAAATGCCAAATTGTAAAGAGAACTGCCGAATCTAGTTTTGGTGCGCTGCATTTGCCATTCTTTGCAATTGGCAGTTACACCCAGAAATCTCGAATTCATTATTAAGGAAACATATAATTGGTTCAGCAATTCTTCGTCGAGGCAAGCTGCCTACAAAGAACTATACAAACTTATCAACGATGATCATGACCCTTTAAAAATTATATAATCTTGTCAAACTAGGTGGCTTTCTATAGAGTCTGCAGTTGCGCGCAACACACAATGGTTGGAACTGAAAACATATTTTAATTTGGCCAAATTAAAAGAATGATGTTACACAGCAGAAATGCTGAATGGAATGTATTCAGATGATGTAAATTATGCATACATTGCATTTATTTATCTTATTCTCACTGGCATTAACAGAGTCAATAAATTGTTTGAATCAAAAGACGCAGATCACTCAAAACTATATGGCGAGTTGACGAATTTAATTGATACACTTGTTGCCAAAATAATATTGCCTACCCAGAAGGTTTTACGGAAAATATCCAACATTTTGTCGACAAGAAATGTTATTTGGGGTACAGATTCGAATGTCATTTAGCAACGATGAAAGATAAAGGACTTCCACCGAATAAAGAAGAAATAATCCGAAATAGGTGCATCCAGTTCATTGTTCATTTGATTAACGAACTAAAAATCAGATTGCCCGAAAACTTAAAACTCATGAAAAGTATTCGAAAAATCAGTGTAGAACATGCACTGTCTCATAATAAGGAACCTATTGCTGAGCTGATGTTGCATTTTAATAAAGAAACAAGAAGATGTTGCGAAAGTAGACGGCCAGTGGCGTCAAATCTATCTAATCAGTTGGAAAAATACAAGAAATGCAAAGGAATTTTGGTATGAGGTGTTGAATTTCAAAGACATGGTTGGAGAAAACAGATTTCAGGATTTAGCGACATTTGCTATATCTTTATTAGTTTAACCGCATTCTAACGCTGATGTAGAGCGATTATTTAGCATGATGAACGTTGTCAAGACAAAACAGAGAAACAGAATGAAGATAGAGCTCCTATCTTCAATTCTCTCAGTTCGTGCTGGCTTAGCACGAGAAGGAAAATGCTGCAATAACTACTAATTACCAAATAGCGTAGTGCAAAAATTGGAACTAAGGCAAGCTATTCTTCACAAACTGAAAATGAATGCAAAGTCAATGAAGCAGATTGCTCTGAAGATGATCATCTTTAGCCAGCTAGTCATTTTATTTTGTGGTTACAAAAATAAATAATTATGTCTTAATATTTACTATATTGTTGTTTTATTTCCAAATAACATTTAGGTATTATCTGTCTGACATGACATGTATTCTCCTAAAGGTTAGTAAGTATAAATGGCATAAATATTAAAAGCAAATTCTCTGTAAAAAGTTACGCCAGGTACACGTTCAACATATACCAGATTATATAAATGTGTTTGAACGTGTACTTAGCACGAGATCGGTTGAGTTGAATTAGTGGTTTTCTGGTAATTTGAGAGATCATTAAGTTTAGTGGATTTCTGGTGGGTCACGAAGCCAAATTTGATGGGTTTGTAAAAATAAAGTTGGCAACACTGTTTCGAGAACATTAGATCCGCTATTCGATGGCGCCACTAGTTACCACTTAGTTCTTCTACTCGTCACTAGATGGCGCTGCCCTATCCTGTAAATGACAGATTATAAACTTAGTTCTTCTACTCGTCACTAGATGGCGCTGCCCTATCCTGTAAATGACAGATAATAATGACAGATTATAAACCTCTTATTTATTTGTTTAGCATATGATAAGAAATGTAATCCAGTTACTTATAAAAAAGACGATTTAGTTTTAGTCAAAATTGAACAAACAATGAAATTAGATAACATTTCTGAAGGCTTGACAATGGATGTACTTAAATTTGATTAATATTATAAATGTGATGGTGATATTGAGTAGGTCCTTAATTAAAAATTGATTTTAGCTAGTTTTTAATTTTTTTAGTAAACATTCAGACACAGTGTAAAATTGTTAATAAGGAAATTAAATGAAATGAAAATGCTTTATGTTAGAGGATACGGGACCTAATGTGAAAATTCTAAAACAAAATAAAATCGAATTGATTATGTAAGGTATTTCCTTTGTAGATACACATACAACTTGTACATTGTATATGATCACAATGTACAAGTTGGCAACACTGATGTGAAGTTTTTCATTGATTGTCTTTGATTAGAAGAAAAAAGATTAAAACCTTAGTTAGTTAGTTAACCTTAGTTCTTCTACTCGTCACTAGATGGCGCTGCCCTATCCCGTAAATGACAGATTATAAACTTAGTTCTTCTACTCGTCACTAGATGGCGCTGCCCTATCCTGTAAATGACAGATAATAATGACAGATTATAAACCTCTTATTTATTTGTTTAGCATATGATAAGAAATGTAATCCAGTTACTTATAAAAAAGACGATTTAGTTTTAGTCAAAATTGAACAAACAATGAAATTAGATAACATTTCTGAAGGCTTGACAATGGATGTACTCAAATTTGATTAATATTATAAATGTGATGGTGATATTGAGTAGGTCCTTAATTAAAAATTGATTTTAGCTAGTTTTTAATTATTTTAGTAAACATTCAGACACAGTGTAAAATTGTTAATAAGGAAATTAAATGAAATGAAAATGCTTTATGTTAGAGGATACGGGACCTAATGTGAAAATTCTAAAACAAAATAAAATCGAATTGATTATGTAATGTATTTCCTTTGTAGATACACATACAACTTGTACATTGTATATGATCACAATGTACAAGTTGGCAACACTGATGTGAAGTTTTTCATTGATTGTCTTTGATTAGAAGAAAAAAGATTAAAACCGCAATTTAGTAGTACGTACTACTAAATTGCGGTTTTAACCTTGTTTTATTCAGAAGCTCCTAAATACAACACAATGGCGACGAGTAAACTACGAACCCATGTGTTTTACAGTGTGATTAACAGTTGGTTGATATAGATTAATATGGAACAATGTCGATCGGCAAGATTTCGGAGTTTAACGTGGGGACCGATGACTGGCGGTTATACGTTGAGCGTTTAGAACAATATTTCATCGTGAATAAAATTGCGGCCGAGTTACAAATGCCTACTTTAGTAACGGTGATGGGGTAAACAGGCTACGAGTTACTGATGAACTTGTACACGCCAGAAAAACCCACCACCAAGTCGTTTAAAGAGTTGGCGGACATCTTGGAAAAACATCTACAACCACGACCAAGTATATTAGCCGAGCGGTTCAACTTTCATCATAGTAAGCAAAACGCCGGAGGGAAAATATCCGATTACTTTGCAGAGTTAAAGAAAATGTCTAAAACATGCGAGTTTGGACAGTGGCTAAAATAGAGTTTACGCGATCAGCTTGTTTGTGGATTGGCGAGCGAAAAGATACGCCAACGCCTATTTGCGGAAGAAACACTAGATTTTGAAAAAGCTAGCAGTCTAGTTTTAAGTATGGAAACAGCGGAAATTGATGAAGTCCTAGTGGAAACAAAAGCTGGTAGCCGGAACGTGTCAGCGGACTGTCAAGAGATGGACAAGGTGCAGCGACAAGCAGGCGGAGTGACGTCTTCCGCTCGAGGAACGTGGCGCGGCTCCCCGAAGGCCGCCGCCAGCGGTGGCGGCGCTACTCGCACCGGCCCGAGGCGCGGCCTGGAGTTCCAGGAAAGGACGAAGCGATGCTGGACCACGGGCTGAGTGTCGCGTGTGTGGTGGGAGTCACGACGCGTTCTCATGCAAGTTCAGACGTTACGTTTGCAGTATGTGCATTCGTGAGGTTCATCTACGGCAGATTTGTCCAAGGGAAAATAACAAAGGCTACAATGTTAGTCATCACAACTATAACTATGTCGATAAGGCAGAACAGTTGAGTAAAGGCAGTGGCAAGGTAATGATCACTAATTAGTTATCATTAGATGAGTGGTCACTCATAATATCACACTGACATTCACCACTGGCATTACTCATATTAACTTATACTACTTACACTTTTTAACCACTTAACACTTGCAAGATCGTTGTTTAACCACACAAAACTTGAAAAATCATTATGTCAAGGTGCGTGAAAGTTCACGATCCGATCATCCGGGTTAACTGCGCTGCCGATTGCTTCTGTTTACCTATCTAAGCGGCCGCTGGACGTGGACGGTGTATCTCAAACTTTTAACAAGTCACTTGAAATGTTTAAGTGTAAGCACTGTAAGACGGAATCCAGGGATGGTGTCACTTGCACTGCTTGTAAGGCTCAGTTTGACATTCCCTGTGCAGGGATAACTGAGGGGGGATGGAGAAAGCTTGGAGACCGTAAATTGACGTGGAAATGTCAGAGCTGCAAGATTGTCACGGCTGCACAGGCGTCTAGTCGTCAGGCTGGCACTCCGAAAGCACCACCAGCGATCTCGGACACCATCATGACGGAACTTAAAATCTTGGCAACTAAAATGGAGGCGCTTCCCACGTTGATGGAGAGCGTTAAAGCAATCCAGAGTGAGCTCGCGGAGTTAAAAACCATGAGGCAGGAATTCTCGGAAGTGAAATCATCGTTTGAGTCTTTCAGCCATAGCATAAGGGCTTTAACAAGCAAGGTGTCGGTTCTGGAGGAAGAAATCGAGACAATGAAGATCGCTAGGGAAGAAATAAACAATCTGCATGATAAAATACTCAAACTCGAGAACCAGCAGTTGGAAAATGAGCAGAGGTCTCGCATGAACAACATCGAGATCAAAGGCGTGCCTATTTCCAAAGACGAAGACCTTGTTCGCAATAATGGCAAAGATTGGTGACGCAATTAGTTTTCAAATACCAAAGGAACAAATAAACTACGTCGCAAGGGTGCCGACACGTAATGACAAGCAAAACAAGAACATAATTTGCTCCGTGCACAACAGTTACCTAAAAAACGATTTTATAGCTACCTCAAAGAAGAATAAAAACTGAATGCTGCAGATTTGGGCTTTCATGGTGTTAACAGGGTCTATATCAACGACCATTTAACACTGGAAAATAAACTCCTGCTGAATAAAACCAAAGCCCGCGCCAAGGAACGCGGTTTTGAGCATGTATGGGTTAGAGGTCAAATTCTAGTGCGAAAGAACGCCACATCTCCAAAACATCGCATCAAAATAGAGCAAGACCTATAAAAGTTTGTATGTTAGAGGTATCGGTTCAACTTTCTTGCGGGTTTTTATAATAACTCTTTGCGTTTCATCACGATTGAGAACCACAGGTACGTGTTTTTTCTACACATTCCAATCTCGCCAACCTTTTGTTTGCGTGACGCACGGATCGGCCGACACCGAGCGATAAGCACGGTGTCGGCCGATCCGTGCGTCATTATCTTTGTGATTTTGTACGCTATTACTTATTGCATAAGGATCAGTTATGTTATTTGAATTCCTGTAGCTATTGTTTTTATTTTTCTGCTTTATTTTGCACATTGCGTTCTGTACTTAATAGCTATCGGATTAAGGTCATAACTTGCCAAGTTTTTTACATCTGTTGTCAGGGTCAGGTAATGTCGTTAGTAGCACAGTTGGCTAGTTTCTCAGATAACGTAGTAGATATAGTTCTCAAGAATGCTACCGACAAATATGTTATTATTGGAGACTTAAATCAACCAAACATTGTGTGGTCACCTACCGAAAATGGCAACTCCTTATATCCCACTAACTTAACTTGCAGGGAACTGTTCAGTCTAACCTAATCGACAACTTTAATATTTGTAACTTATCACAGTACAATTGTGACCCAAATCTTAACGGCAGAATCCTAGATCTAGTATTGTCTAATAACGAGGTCACTGTTACTTGCTGCACCGATCCGCTGGTGCCCGAAGACCCGCATCACAAAGCTCTGTGCGTTACTGCGGATTTTGTTCAGCTACATAGTCTTCCTATTCGCCCTTACGTTAAGTATTTATATCAGATGGCTGACTACGACTCGATAAGATATAATTTAGACACAGTGGACTGGCTTCATGAGTTGATCAAAGGGTCGTTGGAGGATGCCGTGTCACATTTTTACGCGGTTGTTAATAGATTACATGAATCCTTTATACCAACTAAAACAATTACACCCCAGGCCAAATACCCTACCTGGTATAAAAGCCCACTGATTAAGGTGTTAAAAGAAAAAGCCAAATCACACGCTAAATTTAAAAAATATCGTAATCTCTCAGATTATGAATCATTTGTCATATTGCGACCGCGGGCTCTGGAGAAAAATATGTTCGATTTCTACATCAATAAAATCAAATCGGACATACGCGACAATCCTCGAGCCTTCTGGAGCTATGTCAAATCACAGAAACAATCTAACTCTTACCCCTCAATCTTACAATATGGGCAGGTTTCGTCAAGCGACGGTGATGAGATATGTAACATGTTTGGCGAATACTTTCATTCAAACTTTATGCTAAATACCAGTACTGATGCTGCGTCTCCAGTAGGTAGGCATAGACTCGATCACCATGTTGAAAACTGCTCATCAGATATTGGTTCTATTGAGATATATGACGGCGAGGTATACAGGTTACTTAAGGAACTCGATCCTAATAAACAGCTGGACCAGACAAAATCTCGCCAGTATTCGTAACAAACTGGGCTAAAAGTCTCTCCACCCCCCTCTCGATTCTGTTCAGACGGTCACTGAATACCGGTGTAGTACCTGCAGTCTGGAAGTCGGCGTATATAACACCGATACACAAAAAAGGCTCCAAAACTAATATTGAAAACTACAGACCGATCTCGAAGTTAGGCGTGTTCGCAAAAATCTTAGAAAAAATCGTGTACGGGCAGGTTTATTCCGCCCTTAAGCAAAATTTTAACGAGCAGCAGCTTGGGTTTTTAAGAGGCCGGTCTACTACGTCGAATTTAATTATATGTAGCGACTTTCTTTCGGAGTCCATGTCACAAAGGTCACAAGTCGATGTTATATACACCGACTACAGTAAGTGTTTCGACCGAATAGATCACGATATCTTAACACAGAAACTTCTCTCGATGGGTATAAGGGGTAATCTCTATCGCTGGTTTGTGTCTTACATTGAGAACAGATGTCAAGACTATTGTCCTTAATGGTTACTCCTCCAGGGCATTGAACATTCCTTCCGGGGTGCCACAAGGTTCATTGTTGGGGCCTCTTTTATTTAACATCTTCATCATTGACGTCACGGCCTGTTTCCGACACTCAAAAATATTGCTTTATGCAGACGACGTGAAGATCATGAAACAGGTCTCTACGTATGAAGATGCCCTTTTATTTCAAGAGGACCTAAATAGCTTCAAAAATTACTGCCAAACAAATAAATTAGATTTGAATGTCTCAAAAACCCATTCACTTTCCTTACGAAATCTCAGATATACCAATATCCAGAGTGAACCTCATTAGGGACCTGGGAGTAACCTTTGACTCGAAACTTACCTTCGACACGCATGTTGACAACATAGCCAAAATGGCCTCTAGGGCACTCGGTTTTATACTCAGAATCTCGTCACAGTTCCGAAGTATCAAGACCATTAAAATATTGTACTGTTCTTTCGTTCGCAGTCACTTAGAGTATGGCTCTCAAGTTTGGAACCCCAAATATAATGTGTACATCAATCGATTAGAAGGAATTCAACGGAAATTCTTAAGGTACATTCAATTCCGTTCAAGAGTATATTATGCCCAATTACGTTACTCGATGTAGGAAGTTTCATAATCTTCCTCTTTGCGAGCGCAGAAAGATTGCAGACTTGGCGTTTTTATTTAGAATAATGAACGGATCGGCGGATATACCAGAGTTAGTGAACAAGATAGGACTGCGTGTACCTGGTGCATATTTACGTAGGCCTCACCTACTGGACACACCAGTGGTGAGAACCTCTTATAGACAGAACGCGTTCCTGATTAGAGCGAGTCGTGCCTTTGATGCGGCCGGCCGGGAAGTTGACATCGACCTCTTTAATACTAGTATTAGTAAATTGAAAAAAAGTATCTGCGGTAAGTTTTTCGATAGTATGTAAATTTCAAGGATTATCTATTATTATAAGTACCAATATGTTTTTGTGACTATTTTTGTTGTCAATAGCTGCGCTTGTTATATAAATTCTTAGTTTTTAGTACCTGTAAAGTTTTATATATTTTTTTCTTTTACTATAAGTGAAAACTTGTAATTGGCCTTATTTTTATTATAAAGACGAAGCATTTTTGTTATTAGCTGTAAGTTATCCAAATAAAATAAAATAAAAAATAAATAAATTGATTGAAATCAATATTGGTGGACACCAAACAAAGACTTTGGAAATGGAATGTGATACAGGAAGCGCAGTATCGTGTATCAGTCTTGAGATATATCAAAAATTCTTTAAGCATATGAGCATAAAGGATTGTAAACTAATGCTTAGGTATTACACCGGTGAGAGATTCCGACCGGCAGGGGTAGTAAAACCACTTGTTAAATATGAAGATAAGGAAAAATATTTAAACGTATACAATGTTAATAATGGGAAAACTATGTTACTGGGTAAGCAGTGGTTGATGGAGCTAGGGATTAAAATACCTTTAGAGATTCACTATGTAAACAATGTGTCGGATGGAAACTTTAAAAACTTCAGTCCCAGATACTGCGCGGTGTTCGCGGACGGATTGGGTCGGTTCACCGGCGGCAAAGTCGGCATCCACATGCGTAGGGTGGCGCGGCCGGTGTACATACGCACGCGGCCACTGGCGTAAGTAATGCACGAGCCAGTGGGGCACGCACTGGACGGGCTGGTGCGCGACCGCGTGCTCACTCCCGTCGACCGCTCCGACTGGGCCACACTGATCATATCCGTGGTTAAAAAGATGGTAACATTAGGATATGCGCTGACTATAAAATAACTCTCAACAAGGTGTTAGATGTCGACCTATCCCCTGCCAAGATCCTCCAATCTTTTAGCTAAGCTGCTGTAGCGTTGTAAGGATCTCAACTGAAAATAGTCAAATGATACTAAATATCAAAATTAGTAAGTTAATGAGGTTAATATCCACATCTCTAAAAACACGGAACAACTCTTAATTTTCCGGAACGCTGTCGTCGGTCATTTCGATTCCGGTGGCTTAGCTGAAAAAACTATAGAATAGAATAGAATAGAATATACTTTATTGTAAACCATAAAATTATAGACATTTTACAAAAAAACTTATATAAATGGGTACAAAGGCGGTCTTATCGCTGACAGCGATATCTACCAGACAACCTTTGGATGGACTGAAAAAAGAAAACTTAGAATAAAAAGGGGGTAGTCGGTGTATTTCGATACTCACGACTGTGTGCCCCGATTTAGGGTGAGTTCCACATTAGTTTAATGATTGTACCTGATTATCTGTGCCGGACGACCAATATCGATTCCATCACCTATTTAATATCAGTTTTAGCGCTGTCATGTTGGACGCGATGCTAAGGGTCGTCCGGGACAAAGGAATTTGCAATGAGTATGTATTTCTACTGCATCGGGGTGTGCCTCCGTGTTTTATTGTAAGTGATCACGTTTACTTATGTTAATAAATGCTAGCGTGTTCATACTTAACCTAATTTTGCATCTGTCAATGTGCTTGCTATGATTGCAAGTTTCTTACCTGTAAACCGCTGCGATGTGCTGAGCTTTAACCTACAATGCTTCCCACACCGTTCCTTGGCCTAAAAAGGGAAAGAAGCTGGTACATCGCATGCGGCTTGCTGCTAATTGCACCGCATCTAACATGCGCACTCTACGGTGCTTTCAGGGCTCTTCGTACGGGCTGAGGGCTGGACCCCTTGCCTACTGCTGCATGCTACTCGCTCCCTGCACGCTGCCCAGGTCTTGGCCTGCCTGAATGCGGCCTACCGCCACGCTAGCCGGGGCCAGCGCCCTGCACGCTACCTACGCACGCTGCCCAGGTTTTAGCCTGCCTGACTGCGGCCTACCACCACGCTAGCCGGGGCCAGCACCGTGTACCCTGCGCGAACCCGAGCAACTACAGTTCCGGCGGCCTACCGCTGAGCCTGTGCTGACAGGCCCCCGCCTCTGCCGCGTGCTGCCAAGGGACGGTACCCTTCTAATCTTTTAACCGCGTGTGGTTTTTGTGCAGAACTGTAGTGACGTTATATACCCACGACCTAGCTGTAGGATCTTAGTTCTTCATTATATGTATTAACTTGTCCAGCTGTTTTCTTTACAACTTCCTACTACCTACCAGTTAGCGGCCTGCGCAGCTTACCCAGCGCAGGACCTAGCCGTTACAGTGGCGCCCATGCTAAATATTGTTAGAGGTTGCAAACCTATAAGTTTACTATAAACTACATCTTGTCTACTGCTTATTACGACACCCAGCCGCCCTTATTTAAAGTCTTAAAGTGATACCAGTAATAAACCTAAACAATTATATTCTGGACCTATGTGATTAGACACCAAATGTTAAGGTTGATTATAAGGGAATACCCGACATTATACACAAAAACAGAAACAAACCGTATCATGTTTAAGATAAAAACAACAAGTTAATTAATTACCAATGTTATTAAGCACATAATAACGGCTGATATACGTGTCAGCAGAAAACGGAGACGTATAAGCGCCAGCTGTGCGCTCATAGGTACTTACTTGAATTAATTGAAGAAAGGTATGTACGACAATAAATAATCATATCTCATACTCCAAGTAACTGCTTATTATTGTATAAATTTATGTAACCAAAAACATAACAAACTTGTGTAGCTGGGTAAGGCCGTGTATAATTTTACAATTCGATTTTTTTTTTTGTCCGTAGAAAGTATTTGTTAATAACTCATTAAATACTGTGCTGATATCGATAATATTGTGACAACTGATTATATGAACCATGATTTAATAGTGTTCATCGTTAAATTTATCATACCTTGCAATTTACTATTTCTTTTTGTAGTTTTAAAAGTTGTTATTTTTTCTTCCCATACAAAAATAGCATGTCCGAAATACATCTCTTGGGCATTATTTATAAAATGTTTTGAAAAAAATGTCTACGAGCGCTAAGAAGTGGCTTTTAATGAAATTATAACTAATTATCCCCTATAATATTCGTATTTTGTTAATTTAACTATGTTTCTATAACATTTTATTTGAACATAAATATGTGTCCCAGATTTTCATGTCGCAAGCGTTACGCTTAGAGAGTTACTAAATACTGGCTCAATATGCGTGTATACAAAGTCGATAAAGAATTTGTGGCGCGGCAACACTGATGCTCACTAAATTCAAAATGTAAAAAAAAAATCGTCCACGTCATCTGGCATTTTCAGTGAGTTGAACGAGTTGTCCAGGTTATTTTGAGGCGTTAAAAAACCAATTTTTGAGGTTCGTATTGCAGCCCGGCTAGCATGGCCTACTGTGACATCGCTTAAGTCACACTTTTAATCACAGTTTGGGCGATAAACTAATTTTGTCTTAAATGCTAGCACGGCGGCGTGAGATATTTTCTTGACTTGTGGCATAACTTCTTGACGTATTTTTTTTCTTTTTCGGAAATTTTCCAATTTTGTTGCAGTTTCGGTTTAACCTTGGCCATAAAAACTATTTATGTTCCGAGAAACATAGCCCTACGACGCACTGTTTCTGAATTATAGGCCTTCGTATCTTAATTTATTTTGCATAAAACGCTCTATATTGCCAAAATGATATCTCGAAAACGGTATGTCCTAGGCAAAAAATAACCAAAATTTAGCCCCCCCCTTTGCTGCCCCCATGTTAGCAGCATCCCAACATGAATTACAAGTTTTTTTTTTTTTTTTACATTGCTTGGTTTTCGACTTGAACATGAACTACGGTCATGACAATTTATGATAAAATATATCATGTCTTACAATTTGTCTTAAATGCTAGCACGGTACAAACATGTGACATAGTTTACAGGCGCGACATGCGTTTTTTGTTGTGGACTTCATAGTGCGACATAATTTGAATAGACGACCAAATAAAATAATACGTAAAAAAGTATGCCGTTCATACAGCTAAACAACTTTTTAATTTTGTTGGGAATAAATTAATATTTGACCCACGACCATAGACTTATGCGCACTTGATTTTTCTTTGTTTGTTTGATAGCATATTAAGTGTTTGTTAGAAAGATATAATTATTGTGAAAATTTTAATAATTACTAAACAAATATAATAGCTTGGACCAATACCTATTTTTTATATTTTAAATGTTTTTTGGGGATTTTATTTAAGAAACATTTAGAAAGTAAGAAGAATATGGTATAAAAGAAAATAATTATAAAAAAAGAAAAATAAAATAAGAACAACAATAAAAAAAAATACAATTATGAAAAAGTATATAAAATTAATTAATAATCCAGTAACATTTCAATTAATTAATAAGCATTGATCACCATACACACAAAATGAATTTATTGCCATTTGGTGCAGTAATTAGAAGCAAAATATATATTTTATCAACCATAAAATTTTATCACCACCTCCGAACGAAAGTGATACATTTTTCTAAATCATCTGTCAAAATGTGACATTTGTGACAAAATGGGTGCGCCCGTATTAGCAATTAAGACCCGATGAGTCCCAAACAAACGTCAGGAAATTTTCTCACGCCGCCGGTGCTATTATTTAGGACAAAATGGCGTTATCGCCCAAACTGCGAAGAAATGTGTGACTCAAGCCATGTCACAGTAGGCCGTGCTCGCCGGGCAGCAACAAGAAAGGCATGTTGCGCCTTTAAAATATGTCACATGTTTGACCCGTGCTAGCATTTAAGACAAATTGTAAGATATGACATAATTTATCATGTCATGTCACAAATGTTTTGGGTACGCCCATGCTCGCTAGGCAGGTTTGCGTTATTTTTATCCGTTCCGCTCATAGCTACATTTTTTTTTTTTAAAAAAAGCTTGGGTTGTGGTAATAATCTGCGTTTCTTTAAGAGTTACAAAATTTTTAGGTTAGCTTCGCAACATTTTTGTGTCGCGAGTGATACCGAACGTTACTAAGAGAGTTACGTAACACTCGGGACATATTTTAGGCAGAGTTTACATCCACGGGAGATTTATTCACGAGAGATTTTTAGAATTTACCCAACTTTTTGCTTAGTATGAAACAAGTTTTTTTTCATGCTACCTACTGATGAATTTTGGCCAGCTCTTACGAGTTTTTTGACTGAACGAACAATAAATAGGCTCATAAAAACATGCTTATTTTAATCTACATACATGTAACTACTAAATAGGTAAAAACAAAATAGTTCAGCACATTTTTCATCTCTGTTTGTGAACTGATTTTCTATTTTTGTTTAGTAGCTATTGTCGAGCTTAAATTATATGAATAAAAAAAAAATAGAAACTGTTAGTTTTTTTTTCCTTTTTATTAGTTTACATATATGGATTAACTGGTTTCTATTCGAACACCAAGTCTATTAATATCATAAAATTGTATGCGGGTGGTGAACGGGCATGTTATTTTATCTTTTCAGATGGCTCCATTATCAGCCGCTGAAAAACAAAAGAGATATAGAGATCTTATGCGGCAGAATAATCCTGAAAAGTTTTCTGAAGTTCTAAAAAGTAATGCAGCCAGAAACAGGAAATATAGAGAGAAAATAAAAAAAGGGCTCGTAGAAGAGGAAATAACCGAACAAAGACTTAAATGGAGAGAAAATAAGAGACAAGAAAGAGAAAAGTAAATTCTGTCAATGAAAATTTAGATGAGCCTTTTGTTAATCTACAGGAAAAATCCATTGACCTAAAAATAAAAAGAGAAAGAAAAAAATATACAGAATGTGGATCGCCAAAAAAACTAAATATGAAACAAGGATAAAACTGCTAAGCAACAAAATCGACAAATTTCGAAAGCAAAACAACCGATTAACCCAAAAAAATACTCAATTACAGAACCGTTTACTAATTCAATCAGAACAAAAAAACGCAATACCAAAAATAAATCAAAATGTAACCTCTATCCAAAACTTGCTCATTTATAGAAGAAAATTTACCAAATATTAAAAATGAAGAAAAAGATAAAGTGAAAAGGGTTCTTTTAGAGCACAATATTTTGACAAATGTGGTACAAAATGCTTATAACACAAAGAGCAATGATGAACGTAACATTTTCAAAAAAACGACAGAAGATGAAGTTGTGACAAAATATAGGAAAAAGCGTAAATTGACATTTATACTGGGGTTAAAAGGAAGAGCTCGGCGCAATAAAGCATATACAGATCGAAGATACAAAAAAATGGTGGAAGAAATACCGCAATTTTACGAAAGAGACGATGTAAGTAGGGCGACTGCGGGAAAAAAGAGGTAAAACTTCAAAGAAAATAAAAAGACAGAGAAGGTATTTACTCAAAACATTAAAGGATATCTATAAAAAATACAAAAACGAAGGCGGTAAAGCAAAATTCTCTTCATTCAAGAAACATAAGCCATTTTATGTGTTACGTCCAAAACTTTCTGATCGGGACACATGCGGATGCATAAAACATAAAAATTTCAAACTTTAAACTGATAAGCTATACGCTTCAGGGCGTCTACTCCCTAAGCATGAAGTCCGTAGTTTCGACCTTAGTTACGGGCATTTCCTACTCCCTATCACCTACGGACGGATGATTCGTTCGGGGCCCGAACGAAGAATGAATGGCAACACAATTTGACAGTTGAACCTACTCCCTATGCGTTTTTATCCGTTCGAAAAATTGAATTTGACACTTGTTATTACGGATCGTTATGTCAGATATTACGACAACAAAATAGTTATCGTCAACCAGACGAAACTTATAATTCCCAACTATTGCTGCTTTTTTAATGCTCGCAGAAGATCTACAGGAAGAGCGGAGGCAACGTCGACGACATTTGCGCCAAAACTTCCAGTTGGCAAGTATTCCCGACGTTGAGTTCATAGGGAACTATAGGTTCACTCGGGAATTATTTGAGGACTTGTGTGAGGACCCTTTTGCCTCACCACTTACGACGAACTGGTGTTGATCCAACAATGAAGGTAAGGATATTAAAGATTCTGCAATTTATTGAGCTGTATTACCAATCAGTCCCACCCATTTTACTGTTATTTATTTATTTATTTATTATATTCTTTATTGTACACCACAAAAAAAAAAACATACAGAACAAATATTTTCTAACAAAGTGTACAATGGGCGGTCTTATCGCACAGGGCAATCTCTTACAGACAACCTTTGGATGGACTGAACGATAGGTGAAGAATTGAGGGCTGTCAGTGTACAATATAACTTACTTATACATAATAACATAAAATACGTAAATACTATACAACATATCTAATATACTAATAAATATTGAATATATGACCGAGATTCTCCGATTCTTTTATTTCAGATTCCCGCTGCTCTTAATTTTTGTGCCCGGGGGAGTGACCAAGGTGCAGTGGGCCTTAGCAGTGACGTTCTAATCGCACAACAGACAGTGTCACGGTGTCTGCGGCATGTCGCAAATTCACTGAACCCCCTCATTAATAAAAAAGTATTTAAGGTTGCCACAGAATTTGGCTTAGAGGAACCTTATAAATAAAAAGATAGAAAGTTTAAAAGCTTGTACCATTTTTCTAAAACAATTATCCATAGGTATTTAATAAAATATAGGCTGCCATTTGAACAATGACTACCTATGCTTTGAAGAGTGTTTATACCTACTTAAAGAGTGCACTTAAATAAAGTTGTATCTTTCAAAATTTTACAGATTTTATGAAAAATATGGCCGGCCAGGTGTTACAAGAAATTTTGGGTACCCACTGGGAATTCATGATAACCCCAATAGACAATAACATACAAAAACATGCTCGGTCCACTATACAGCATATGTTTGGCATTTTAAAAGGCCGATTAAGATGCCCCTTAGTAGCAAGAGAGCTGCATTTACAACCGGGCAGTTGGTATTTGCCACAATTTATACTGGGTATAGCCATGTTTTCTAATAATGCATTGAACGGGTGAACAGTATTTTTTTCATCTATTTAAGACATTGAGGTAATAATGTACTAAGCACATTTAAGAGCATATTTTAATTATATTTTCAGGTATAATTGTCGTTGCCTGCTGTGTAAACAATATGTTTAATCAGGCAGACTTGGAAGCACCTTCCCTCAGCGAGAAGATCTTCAATTTAAGCGCAGTAGATGGGGAGAAGTGTCTACAAATATATTATCTGCCCATCAAGCTCTTCAGCAAGAGCAAAGAGCGAGAGACAGATTAGTGCAATTGCTAGAATGAAATAGATACATATGCATTCTCACAAGAAAACTTCACGAATAAAACAAATAAACATGCATTGGGTATGTGTATGACTAGATGTATGAATGTGAGTGAGCAAAAAAAGTATGAAAGGATTGTAGCAGGTGGCATTCTGTAGTTTCTGCCTATCCCCATGGGAAAAGGGCATGAGTTTATGTATGTATGTATTATTGACTCGTTGCAATAAAAGCATTGTTTTATTTTATTTTTTTTATTTCACCATTCAAATCTGAATAAATTTAACAATTAACAACATTATGACTTATACAATAACTACAAAAATACAACTACAAGAGGCAAATAAAAAACTTTTATGCAAAAAAATACTACCAACTTCCAAATGAAAAACTACAAAAGTGAAAAATAACATAATTTTTGGAAGTTGGTGTCTTTCGTAGGTACAATTTTTTTGCGATATGATGGACACCGACTTCCAAAAATTATGTTATTTTTCACTTTTGTAGTTTTTCATTTGGAAGTCAGTAGTATTTTTTTGCAAAAAAGTTGTTTATTTTTCCCTTTTTAGTTTTACCTACCTAATAGGAAAGTTGTTTAGTAAGGTCCCTATAACGCCAGAATAGATTACCCGAATAACATGAAACTTGAACATAACCGGTGAAGTAAGAGATCTGCGTACCCCTTTAGAGCTTACTGGCGTGATGTTATGTTATGAAATTGTATAAAAAAAGTAAACAGACAATCCCGAGAGTTTTGCCGTTATTTATTGAAGAGTTCTGTTGTATATCGCCGAAGTTCTTCATCAGACCTTCACCAAATTAAAATGGGACCAATTTCGAAACATACCCTTTCAAACAAAATAAGATTTTTTTAAATCGGTTCACTAGTGACGGAGATATCGGTCAACATACACAAAAAAAAAAAAAACAAACATACAGTCGAACATAGAACCTCCTCCTTTTTGGTAAGTCGGTTAAAAAGATGTTTCATTTAATAAACAAAGTAGTTTTGAATTTGGTAGTTTGCACACTTGATTAGTTACCGAAATTAAGTGTTGATAGGAAAACAACCTTTGTGGGACTTACCCTACTTAAGTACGAAAATCGCCAAAATGTTAAAAGAAAAGAAAAATATTTATTTGTGACCCGCACAGGAGACATGAGATTAAACATGAGATTTAAACAATAATAAAAATAAAACCCCATGTGAGACAAAAAAGGCTCCTATCTCAGAATGTGCAGTGATACTCAAAAAGGAAATAACGCTGCCCTGATATTATAATAATTCATATTTTAAAAAAAAACATGTAGAAATATCCACGTGGCTTTCCTTTTACTTATCAGTTTTAAATTATTGCTAGGACCTTAATTTCTCTTACTTGTCTACTTCAGTCTCAAATACCTAATAATCTGAATAAAATTAACAACACAGTATAACAATCAAAACATAGATTTCCTTTTAATTATCACTCTTAAAATATTGCTGGGAACTTTGTTTTTCCAGAATAATCAGCTTTACTTCATCGAGCATCTCATTTCTCCTAGTTTTGCTTATAAGCACTTCCACCTTCGGCAAGTCTTGCAGCATGGGTGGGTGAGATGGCAGCTGGCTCTCTTACTGGTGGACCCTGTACAACAAAAACTGAATATCATTGACGGATACAACAAAAAATATATGATTGTTTATCTGTAATTTATTAGTATTTAGTAAAAAAATAGTCTACTACCATATTAATAATTATTAGTATTACCGTTGGAAAAGCTGGTTGTGACTCTTGACTAGATTTGTGGCTTTCCAAAACTCCATCCAATAATCGATAGGATCTTTAACTCCATTTGAAAGCGGGTTGGTCCTCCCAATGAACCTGTAGCACATGCTGACCGTCTGGCAGCTCCAGCAGCTTTCTTGGCCAAATGTTTTTAACAGCCCACACCTAAAATTTTGATATTTGGTTAATTTTAATTGCATATAGGGTATAATATATAAATACACAATACTCTTAAGTACTGTTACAGATAATAGCCCAGTCAGTAAATAATTAAAAAGGCCTTTGCCAAAGCTGGCGTAGTCGTGATTTGCACAGATGTATTCGTGATTGTAACGCCTACTGAATGGGCTACAAGTATTTGCAAGATGACTGATTATCATTGTTTGCACTTTACTGATGACAAGACCTCAAAATCATATTAATATTGACGAGTAATGTAGTAAACTCACCCTTTGCCATTGGTCCACGAACTTTGTGCAAATTCCCATTGAAATTAAGGTGCTTGCACAGGTTTTCTTACAGCCGCTTTGAGCGAACTCATGAAGTCGACAAGGGCCTCAATTTGCGCGTAATTTGCTGCAGCGGTCGGGGTCATTTTAATTAATTATTAATGAAAGAAAACTAAAATCTGTCCGGATATTTAATAGGAATTGCTTTGCTTGACGTTTCATTTGAAAGTTGCCGTCAAACAGAAAAAAGGCAATGGTATCAACAGGATAATGCCACTTTCCGGACTAAAATGACAAAAGTAATTCATTTCTATATTGATAGACATGAAAAAATTATATTGTTAAAAATATGGTCATTTTCTAACGTAAAAATTATATTATATTTTGTTTAGTAAGTTTGAAACCACAAACTAGGAAAACCGGTATTCAACCGATAAAATAGTACAACTCTAACGTCACGTCGTTCGTTCACGAAAATTGTCCATGATCCCGTTCGAAGCTCAATAACCCGAAATCGTTAGGGGGTAGGGTTCACTCCGAAGTTTCGGAATACTTTCGGACGGCCCGTAACTTCGTCGACGAAGATAGGGAGTAGACGCCCTGGTATCTGTAGGCCTTTCTAGTGCGGCTATATTCCTCGTCCACTGAGTCCGCAGCACCCTCCAGTCCAGAGAACCGATTGCGTAGCTCAAGGCGAATCGCCTTACGGGTGACCAAGTTAAAAAGTTTGCTCACATCGTACCTTCGCCCCACTTTGCCGGGTTCTCCAGTTGCACGGGTTAATGCTACCTTGAGCCGAACTTCAGCAACTACCAAATAATGGTTGTTGGAGCGCATGATCATCACAGCATGGCAGCAACTCACTTAATGAGCAAATAAAAGGTCAGTCTTATTTTATTTTATTGTACTACCGATTGTATTGTGTTAGATGAAAATCATTAGGTACTTGTTGCAGTGTAATTAGTATTATATTCATCAGCAAAATTAAGTTTAAAATAATACTGATTAAAGTATAGTTAGCTTATATGCTACATCAATTAAACTGAAGTCATAAAGCTGTAACTAATTCACGTATCTTTCTACATAAAAGTAGTTGATAATTATATTATTAGCAGGTATCTTAACATAATACATATTGTAAGTTGTGAGTGCTTGATATTAATGCAAGTCATTGTTAAACACATAGTAAAGTTATTATTACTTATTTAGAAACATTTATGTATTTCAGCAACGATAAGTGTTTTAGTTGTGCCTAATTATTACTAAGTTAGCGTCATAGTTTTACAAATAATAAGATTGGATCTGGATTGTATGTATAGTTTATTTATACACTTGGGTAGTTACATCATTAGGTTTATGTGGTTTTGCTATTGTACTTAGGTGTACAACACAGTTTTATGCGTGTATTAAGGTCATATTATTCGTCTTTATAATTGTATTCCTTTATCAATTTCAGGTTGACAACACTCATCTCCCAGCATGTCCGAGGAAAGGGAGTTAATCAAAAAGCGAGGCAGTTTCAAGGGTCGTTTGACTGCGTTTGTTCACTTTCTGGACTCACTCAAGGACAAAGAGTTATCAAACTGTGATGTTTCAGAATTGCAGTTGCGTATGGGCAAGATCGAGTCGTTGTACGAGCAGTATGATGAGGTACAGTTACGACTGGAATGCATTGTAGATGATCTCAAATTACAATATTCTGAGCGTTCTGAATTCGAGTCTGTTTATAGTCTAAGATCCCGTTATAAAACGACCTTCACCGAGATGCTTATTTAATGAAACGTATTTTATATTTAATTTAATATGTCAATAAATATAATCCATATGGGTTGCCCAGCAAATTTCAGTCCAGAGTATGTTTAATTAATAATTAAAAAATATTTTTTTTTAAACAATTCACCGGTATGATTATTAGATTAATTCTATACCAATCGAAAGTATGAAGCCCATAGAATATGCAAACGTTAGGTTGCCTATTCTTTTCCGGTTACAACTATCGGGTTGCCAGGTATAAACAGGTAAATCTGTACTAGCATTTTGCAACGGTCTGTTTATTGAATGAAATTTAAATGAAATTAAAGATTATTTTATTCTGAACACGGTGGTATAGGGTTGCCTGCGAAAAATCAGTCCAGAATTGCGGTTGTCGAATTTTAAAAAGTAAAATATTGCTCCGAGTGAATGTGTGCAACTACGACGACGAAGAGGGCACAGCATAGCAGCTGTTTAAAGTCCGCCCACTTAAAGAAAGAGAGTGCGCATGCTATTTGGGCTTGGAAAAGAAAAGGATAGCGATAGACTCGAATATACTATGCATCATTTTGGAGTAGTTTATTATTTAAATAGAGAAATAGTTTTTTTTTTTATATAAAAATAAATAAATATAAATCTATAAATGTAAACAGAGAAATTGAAATCAATTGAAACTATTGGAAAAAAATCAAAACCCATAAAAGTGAATTTTTTTAATCAGGGTAGTCTTGCAAATTTTATTTTTATTGTAAGAAGACAAAATAAAAAAAACAACAATTAAAAAATTACTTCTATTTATTGTTAAAAATAAGAACTACAAAAAAAAAAAATATTCAGAATCCGAGTCATCGGACATAAAACTACGATCTTCAACTTCTGAATCTTCTTCGTCATCACTCTCTGTTTCACTTTTTTCATTTATCATGTCATCATGTCTTCTATCTTTAAAGGTGTATGATCCCCAATGAATCCTACTGGTTTTAAATATTCATCTAAGAACCATCCATAGTTCGTAAAATTTTCTGAGTTAATGATATCCAGCATGGTGGTATGGAGTTGGAGTCGAAGCCTCTTGATAAGAATAGTTGATTGAAAACATGCTCATTAATTGTTACAAAAAAAAAGGAAATCAGATCATTTTCTTGTTTAATTTATAAATTACCGTTTTTAAGTAAATTACAAAAAAAATATGTGTGTCGAAAATTAACAAAATCATAGGTGAATTTTACTAACAATTATTTAAACATGAAAAAAATATAGAAGATGTATTAGCTAAGATAATTTTAAAGATTCAATTATTATTGTTATGTACTTACTGTAAATTCAGCACTAAAATTAAGAAATTCTTCGTTATATTTTTTATTCAAAACGGTCACTTTTTTGTAGCACGTGGTATGATAACCTACAAATTGAAGAGACGCACTGGGTAGCTCAACAAAATTGTATTTAAAGTGTTTTTTTTACGAAAAGCTAACTTTAATACACAGTTTTTAAAAGTTTCATCATTAAAATCAATTATTTCATCATCCGATCCACACAAAAAACACTTTTTTGCCATTTTTCCAACAATAAACGTACGTACGCACGTTTTTTCAATTGTATTTATAGCGACACTCTACTCCAATATGATGCATAGTATATACGAGTCTATCGCTATCCTTTTCTTTTCCAAGCCCAAATAGCATGCGCACTCTCTTTCTTTAAATGGTGGACTTTAAACAGCTGCTATGCTGTGTCCTCTTCTATCGCATGGGATAGTCGGTTGGGGACCTCTCATTTCAGTCGCACACATTCACTCGGAGCAATATTTTACTTTTTTAAATTCGACAACCGCAATTCTGGACTGATTTTTCGCAGGCAACCCTATACCACCGTGTTCAGAATAAAATAATCTTTAATTTCATTTAAATTTCATTCAATAAACAGACCGTTGCAAAATGCTAGTACAGATTTACCTGTTTATACCTGGCAACCCGATAGTTGCGACCGGAAAAGAATAGGCAACCTAACGTTTGCATATTCTATGGGCTTCATACTTTCGATTGGTATAGAATTTATCTAATAATCATACCGGTGAAATGTTAAAAGAAATATTTTCTTTTAATTATTAATTAAACATACTCTGGACTGAAATTTGCTAGGCAACCCATATGGATTATATTTATTGACATATTAAATTAAATATAAAATACGTTTCATTAAATAAGCATCTCGGTGAAGGTCGTTTTATAACGGGATCTTATACTATTATTATAAATCCTTGTCTAGAGCCCAGAATATTCTGAGTGATTTTAATAAGGATAGTAAATCGATGGCAAGCTGTAAAAGTACACATGCTAGCATTCACAAGCCAGTTAAATTGCCAACAATTCAGTTACCAAAGTTTAGCGGTTTATATTCTAATTGGCTAGAATTTCGCGACACCTTTACTAGCCTAATTCATTGTAACGATGACATTGACGAAATCAATAAGTTCCATTACTTGAGAGCATCTCTTGAGGGAACTGCTGCAGTAATAATCAAATCTATTGAGTTTTCTTCGAGCAATTACTCTGTGGCATGGAAGTTATTATGTGATCGATTTGACAACAAAGGATTATTGGTGCAAAATTATGTATCAGCATTGTTTAACGTCGAATCCATCTCAAGGGAATCTTCGGTTGCTATAAAGAGTTTAATCGACAACCTAAATAAAGATTTACGAGCATTAGAGACGTTAGGGGAGCCTGTTAAACATTGGGACACACTTTTGATTTATATTGCAAACGTAGGCATAACACACTAATTCACATAGATTCTAAAAGCACTATTGCGAATACACTTCGTGATTATTCAAATAACAACTTGTCTGCATCTTCCTTACCGTCTACTACCACTGATACAAATAACGTAGCTTTGTCAACAAACATTGCATCTCCCCGTGATCATACGCAGCGAGATGTGTTGTTGTCGATCGCCCCGATCAAACTGCGGAACCACAATGGTTATGTGCATCTAGTTCGCGCGGTTCTGGATAGCGGTAGCACCTCGTCATTCATAACGGACAGGTTATGTAAACGACTAAGTTTAACAACTAGACAAATAAACAAATCCATTATTGGTATCAACAATGTAACATCGCGCGTAGGCAAAACCTGTCGTGTTAAGATGACGTCATTGGATGATAGTTTTACGTTCTGTTACAACCCTTATTACAAGGCAATAAAGCCGACATTTGCATTCTCTAGTTAAAGCATCAGTTTTCATTGCAAAGCCAATGCTGAATTGCAGTTATCGCTCATTAGCGGCATTTTAATATTCATTTAGTTAGATTCTGGAAGCCGTCGCGTAAGCCCAAATTCGTTAGACTTATCTCAAGAGATATAAGAGATTATAGAAAGTCTTTATTTTAGTTGGTGTAATATTGTGTATTATTCAGTAAAACATTAATAAAAGTTGTAATTGTGAATTTTTGTGAATAAATAAGTGGTTCGGTAGAAAATAGTTTTTTTTAAAAGATCTACGGGGTCGGCCGTGTAACAGTTCAAACTTCATTGTTTTGTTCTGCAATATATTACAAGTAACGTACCGTGCCGTGAAATAAAAATTTCTGATTTCGACATACCGTCGAATATTATTTTAGCTGATCCTACTTTTTATAAGCCTGCTAATATTGATATATTAATCGATGCTGACCTTTTTTGGGAGTTGTTAGGATCGCAAAGTCTAAAGTTGGGTACCGGAAAACGAGTCATTCCCGCTCGTCCACACCCCGTCGTCCACACTGCGGACGACTGGGAATGTTGCGTTCTGTTCGTCTACACTGTGGACGAACAGAACGCATTATTCCCAGTCGTCCGCACCTCGTTTCATGTTTAGTTTAAGAGTCAGTGTTTTTTTTTTTTAACAGTTTGGCTGCCAGAGAACGAGACACAATAGAAAATGTATTGTTTGTCGGGCATCTGGCAGTTAAGGTGTTAAATTAAAAAAAAAAAAAAAAAAATAAAAAAAAAAAAAAAAAAAAAAAAAAAAATAAAAAAAAAAAAAAAAAAAAAAAAAAAAAAAAAAAAGGTTTGTAAAATTGTACTATTACTGACAAAAATTGTAAATAGTTATGTTGTAAAAATGGTAATGTTTAAATTATTGTAAATTAAGTTGATCTGTGATACAAATTACTTTGTTGTTGCCCTTAATTAATTATGTTGATCTGTGATAAAAACTAGAATTGTTGTTAATTATTTTAACATTTGATGATTTTAAATAAAAAAAACTTAATAGTTATGTTGTTTTTAAAGTAATTAAACCGTTAAATCATTTATTTAATTTTAAAAAAAAAAACACTGACTCTTAAACTAAACATGAAACGAGGTGCGGACGACTGGGAATGTTGCGTTCTGTTCGTCTACACTGTGGACGAACAGAACGCATTATTCCCAGTCGTCCGCAGTGTAGACGACGGGGTGTGGACGAACGGGAATAACCCCGGAAAACCAGTATTATGTGAAACCCGTTTAGGATGATAGTTTCCGGTCCAATTACTCAAAATTATATTTCACTGCTGTCGAAAGTCGTAAATTGTAATTTTTCTAAAACTATTTCCGATGGCGACAGTGACTGGGTAAGGCTTAGAACAGAATTGACAAAGTTTTGGCAATTAGAGGAGGTAAATGCGAATTCCTCCAATTCTTATATGCCAGAAGAAAAATTGTGTGAGGATAATTTCATAACAAATACGACACGATTGTCTGATGGTCGTTTTTGTGTTCGCATACCCCTTAAGAAAGATCCTTTATTTCTAGGCAATTCTTATAAGAAAGCTACACATTGCTTGCATTCTTTGGAGCGTAGATTAAAGGTTAAGCCAGACTTTAATAGAATGTATCATGACTTTTTGTTAGAATACGAGTCACTCGGTCATATGACAAAAAATAATAACCCCAATTTGTGTATTGGTTATTTTATTCCGCATCACGGAATAATACGTGAGTCGAGTAGCACGACCAAACTTCGTGTTGTCTTCAACGCAAGTTGTCCTACTACAACGGGAGTGTCCTTTAATGACCTTCGGATGGTCGGGCCAACTGTACAGGACGATCTGTTGTCTATAATTCTTCGGTTCAGATTCCACAAGTATGTCTTATCTGCGGATGTGGAGAAGATGTATAGACAAATAGTCGTCCACCCGTCGGATAGGTATTTGCAACGGATTGTTTGGCGTGACAATGATTGTGAGCCTAGTAATTTTTATGAATTAAACACCCTCACGTACGGTACGGCTAGTGCACCGTTCCTTGCAACACGATGCCTTAAACAACCAGGACTTAATTGTAGAAACCCTAAAATATCGCAGATCATCAGACACGACTTCTACGTCGACGATTTACTGACAGGGGCGAATGATTTAAAAGAAGTTAAATTTATTCGCACTGAAGTTACTAAGGAGCTTGCGTATGCCATTGATAAAGTGGAAGTCAAATGACTCTCAACTAGTGTCAGATTCTGTTCCTGCGTTAGGCAACTCGCCTGCGTCATTGGACTTAAACATTGGACCTAATGAGCCTGACAAGTTGCTTGGTCTTGGATGGTATGTCAGTGATGATAAGTTAGGGTTTCCTATAAGTCTTACTAAGTCCTCGACCGGCCATACTACGCGTGATTTGCTATCCGTGATTGCGCGAATTTTCGACCCTTTGGGTCTGTTGGGTCCTATTATTATCTCCATGAAGGTATTGTTACAGAAAATGTGGTTAGACAAATTATCTTGGGATCAACCATTACCTATTGGGATTAGTGAACATTGGGATACTATAATAAAGTCTTTGCCTCTTTAAAATCATTTCCGTATTCCACGAATTGTAGTCTGCAACTCATATACGGAGCTAGAACTCCATATTTTTACAGATGCGTCTGAGTCCGCATACGGTGTTTGCGCCTACATTCGTAGTGTTAATGATAAGGGTGAGCATTTGGTTCGTTTATTGATGGCCAAAAGTCGAGTGGCTCCCATAAAGCCTACAACAATCCCGCGACTGGAGTTGTGTGGTGCGGTAATTGGTTCTCGTCTCTGTGAGAAGGTAATGAGCTCACTCCGAGTGAAGATCAGTCGGGTCTATTGTTGGACTGATTCGACCATCGTGTTGGGATGGTTACAGATGATGCCTACCAAACTTCAGCCGTTTGTACGCAACCGCGTTGCTGAAGTTTTGGATAAGGCGGGTAACTGTACATGGCAGCACGTCCCAACCGAACAAAACCCAGCAGACCTTATTTCTCGTGGTGTGGAAATCAGTGTTTTGCAGGGTTCAGATCTGTGGTGGTATGGGCCAACATTCTTAGGACTAGACCCGTCTGAGTGGCCTTCTCAAATTAAATGTTCCGGATTGGAAACGTTACCGGAGACTCGTCCTAATGTAGTGTTAAATGCTGTTATTAATGATTTAAAAGGTGAGGGTTTAATTGATTTTAGTCGTTTTTCTAATAACTCACGGCTTATATACGTACTGTTGCTTATCTATTGCGATTTATTAAGTCATGTAGAAAACATTATCCAAAGACTAATTATTTGTCACATGATGATTTACAAGATGCATTAAATGTAGTCATTATTCACAGTCAATCTCAATCGTTTCCCGAGTATGAATTACTTTTAAATAAAAGGAACTTACCTAAAGGGAGCGCCCTTCAAAAGTTCAATGTTTTTTTGGACGACAAAAATATAATCCGAGTAGGAGGACGTCTCGATAATTCAAAATTTACTTACAGTAAAAAACACCCTATTTTATTACAGTTCACTCATGAGTTTACAAAATTATTATTTTATTTCGAGCACCGAAGGCTGCTGCTAGCTTCCATTAGGGAATCTTACTGGCCAATAGGAGGTCGCAACTTGAAAAAGTCCGGGCTTCCCGAACTCTTTCAATGGAACACCCGTCGATCTTCAAGTCCAAATTCTCTTTACCCATTTTATTTAAACACTAAAAACAACTTTTAACGTTAACACCCCCAACCTTTGCATTCAGGTCCCCCATGACGATGACGATGTCTTGCTTCTTTATGCTCCGAAGGGTGGCGTTGAGGGCGTTGTAGAAATCGTCTTTGGTATCCTCAGGTGATGCATTGATTGGGGCGTAGCACTGTACAATGGAGATCTTCCGTGCTCTTGAGTTAAAACGGGCGTATATGATCCGGTCTGAAATCGGTTTCCAGTCCACCAGGCTTTTCTTAGCTGTATTAGAAATAAGGATTCCCACGCCATACTCGCGCACATCCTCCTCACTCCACCAATTTTTATGTGCAGTGTTAACTATAATAAACTTTAAAAACGTTTTATCGACCCAAAATAAAATTTTGAGTGCCGGACATCCGAAGGTAAATAAACAGTTGTTTTTTTCGTGAGTGAGAAACAATCAGTGACCAAACTTTAGTGTGTGCGCACCTTTTACACCGATACTGTGCTCAGCCTATGGTGTCTATCCAAACCATACACACCATGAAAACCACCTTAAACGTGTTTCTCAAAACAGCGCCATCTGATGCCCTATCAGTGTACTACTTGGTCTGATCAACAACACGACAAGTTGGCTATGGCTAAGTGCGGTGGCTGTTGCAAGTTTCTGTCGTCGACAGTGGCCGCAAAGTGCTACAAATGTAGGTCTTGGTACCACCGAGCATGCATGGGCACAGCATACTGCCCCTAATCGTCCCCCTGGCACTGTCCTGAATGTAATAAGAACCTGGTGGGGGACAACCAGGCTGCAACGCCGCATACTCCGGCGCCACCTGCCCACGTTGAAAGCCTCGTTAACCTGATGGACACCAGCTCCAAAAATAGCACAGGCCTAGACACCACGCAGGAGCTCAACCTGGACCTCCTCAGGGCAGAGACACAAAATAATAAGTATACTGAAGGGCCACTCCCGCCGTTTAGAAAAATGACAGCTAAACTTGACAGATTCACTAGGGTTGCTACTATATTGATTCCGAATTTAAAAAAAGAGTAGGTTGCTCAAGTTACAGACATAAATACATAGAATCGTCTAAATATACATCATATCATGCTTACATGCCTTAGAGGGTAGAGGGTACGCCACATACGATGAATATTGGAGAGCAAAAGACGTAGTATAATAATAGTGTAATAATGATCCGTCGTAAAGACGATACGTTGGAAGGCCTCCCACTAGGTGGACCGATGACCTGGTTAAGGTTGCGGGCAGGCGCTGGATGCGAGACGCACGGGATCGGTCTATGTGGCGACGCCTGGGGGAGGCCTATGTCCAGCAGTGGACGTCTTTCGGCTGAAATGATGATGATGATGATGAGGTACTTAAAAACACGGACAGGTCTTTATCCCATCCTTCCCAGTCCTAACAACCAACGAGTTGACATTCATTTAAATGGAAGCTGAATGCCCAGTTACCTTGAAGTAGAAGCACGTAGCTAGGCATTTGCTGACACAGAAAACTAGCGTACGTAACGTAGCGTCAATATAGGAAGTTACTGACGATGCAATAACCTTAAAACTGATGCAGCCATGATGTCAAGGAATCTCAATCAATACCGAACCAATATTTAAGAGCATTTCTTGTAAGAAGGAGGCATTGCATATTCCTACTTCGAGTAGGATGGATAGTTGTAGGCTAGTTAGTGGTAATAAGTTCTGTTAAATAATAGTTGTAACAACTCCATGCTCTCACATCGACCTGGAGTGGACACCCGTAGATTAATCAACTGTAGTTAGCTTTATTAATTAGAAGTTTCAAATCATTTCGGGTTTCTTTCCAATTCAAATCAAAAGTTTACCACAGCCGGTACACTTATGACAGTTGCCTGACAGACACCCCAAACTTTAATTATTTTATTTTAAACTTAATACTAAATTGATTACAATAACAAGATTTCAAGTTTTTGTTTTATTTGCTTCATGAGTGAATACTAAATTGATTACAATTACGTGACTTGTTTTTTTTTTTCAAAATACAACTTAATGATTTTGGTATATACAGTTTTGTACGGTTTTTGTGAACAGTATCGGGTTTGCCGTCTTTTAATATTTGTATATTTGGTGATTCTTCTTTCAAAACAATATACGGACCTAAATTAAAATAAACCTATGTATGTTTTGTTTTATTTTTCCATACGAGTCATGTGACCAATGTATAATCGATGTTTATCCGTAATAAAAGTTAGTATCATTTCGTACAAGCTTGTGTTTCAATCTATTCCAATTCCAACATTATAGGATTTCGTTTGGCAGGAATGCTTTTGTCTTCAGAAAACATGTCATCGATGCATAAAGGTATATCGGGCTTAAAACCCCTAGAGAAAGCAGAAGAGTATAAGAAATGGAAGCAGAGATTCGAAATGTATAGGGTCGCAATGGGCTCAACGGAGCATAATGGCGAGATATAGGTTGCGTTTCTATTGCATTGTATTGGAGAGGAAGCACTAGAGATTTATAATACTCCAGACCTTACAAACGAAGAAAGGAAATATTATAAAAAGGTGATAGCAAAGTTTGAACAATACATCATACCATTAAAGAATGAAAGTGTTGCATCACACATCTTTTTTACTAGGCAACAAAAATCGAGCGAAAGTTTTGATGCATATTTAACAGAATTAAGGAAATAAAGTAAAGATTGTAATTATGGGAATTATCAAGAAAGATTGTTACGAGACAGGCATGTCGCTGGGATCTTGGATTCTAAACTGAAAGACAGGTTGTTAAGAGAAAGTGACTTTTATCACTACAAAAAAACTATTCAGAATTGCAATGCGGCAGAGTTAACAACACAAGACATGAGAGAAATTGTAGAAAAATCTACAGCGGACGGAATAAGGATGAAGAGAGGGATACAAACAGGAAAAATAAAGGAACTGCCTACGGAGAGGCATAGAAGAGAGACTAGCGGGCAAGCAGAAAAAAAGAAGAAAGAAAAGATATTAGAAAAATAGGATGCTCACGTTGAGGCTAGTCATTAAATAAGGTACTGTCCGGCTTATGAGAAAACGTGCATGAAGTGCAAGAATGAAGGGTCATTTTGCGAAGGCTTGACGAGCAAGTACAAACAAATTAGTCAAGACAGTACATAGCAGTCAGAAGATCTGGAAGAGGTGTGTTTGGTGTAAAATTACTAGCTGGTGGCTAGCCAGACAGCGGAAACAGAAGAATGGTGTTAAAAAGATTTTTTTGTAGAATAGAAAAAAGGTATTGATTTTAAATGAGATACTGGTGCACAGTGTATTTATTTATTTATTATATACTTTATTGTACACCAAGATAAAAACAATAACACATATGGAAACCTTAAAATAAAAACAAACATACAACAGGCGGCCTTATCGCGTTCTGCGATCTCTTCCAGGCAACCCAGAATGGAGAGAGATAGCCTGGACACGACATGGGGTTGCACTTGGTGCAAGTTTAAATAAAATAATAAGTTACAAACAGTGACATACTAAATATAAAATACTAAAATAGATACATAAATACATACATACATATAAATAAACAGGCAAGAAAACGATACAGCTCCAACAAGAACAAGATCACAGTGACAGGTAGTGCTCCTTAACCAGTCTTTTAAAGATCGGTAGTGATTGCGCGCGTTTTATAGTTACACGCAATGCATTCCATAGACGAGCGGCCTGGGCAGTAAAAGATTTGTCCAGGAAGATAGTGGAATGCATTTTAAGTTTCATGTTATCCGATGACCTAAGAACTTTCGTGTGCGAGTCACATAAAAACTGAAATCGATTTTTGAGGTAAAGAGGGGTAGACGGGAAAAATAGTATATGTCGCCGCGTAGGCGTGAATTTGCTAATTTATTATCCTAATTAATCATTTTAAGTGTCAATGTCTATTCAAATTGGGTTTTGAGTTCAGCGCCATCTATTGGCTCACTGTGGAATCAGTTCTTAATCTGTTCGAATGAATATCATTTGTTATGCTAAGTTCAATGTTTAATTAATACGAGATGTTTAAATAAAACAGGAACACTTATTGTAGGACTTTTAGATTTGTTCTCATTTTAACTATTGCACATTTGACGAAGTAAATGTGTTTGATTATGTTATTCTTATTAAGTTGTCAAACAATGGCGGATGTTATAATTTCTATGACCAATAACCAGATTTAATATTTTAATACGAGAACTAAACAAATTTGAGTAAATGATTAAATACTAAAAAGTCATAAGACTATTTTACACAGCTATGTAATAATGAGAAACTTTCTAATTAGTAAGATTGTCAGATCACTGGAAACTTGAATAGTTTTGTTATTAGATGACTATTTCAATAATAAACTACAAACAACTTTGTATTTGTGAGTATTGGGGTTGTTTAATGTTAAAATAATTAACTGATCTGCATTTTAGTATTGTTTGCTAGCTTCACTCAACTATCCAAGTAATTAGTGTCTAAACAGAAACAATATGGAAGTCCCGCCCACTCCCTCCGCCCTCGATCGCGAGGACTGTGTGTGAAAAATAACTGATTAATAAATGTAATTGAATAGATGTTTGAAAACCTAATAAACATGTAACGTTAATTGTCTTAAAGTGATTGTGTAATCTATAAAAACATTTAAAGTATCCTGGAGTTCCTGGCTAGATCTTCTCCAGCGATCGACGAGGGTTTTGCGATCTAGAAAGCCACTTGATGTTGTTTGATAAAACCATTAGCTTCAAGTTCATTTGAAAACTCAAAGTGCCTATAACTGAGTCAAATAAACACTCTTGAGTTTCAATACAGTGTTGTGTGTTATTGAAGTTCACCCGTTCCTATCAAGAATAAAGGAATTGCCTCTAGGCAATGGGGGTAATGATGGCGGTCCTATGATTCATAGGTACTTCGACGTGACATCAGAATTGGGCTCAGCTCCCACTATCGCCTTCTGCCCATGCTATGAAAGCCATCCGAAGAATTTCGTACAACATTGCCAGCGCCGAGGGCATGGCAAAATATTTTCCTATGATAATTTCCAAGAGTTAGCGATGCCCAGACATAGGCGAAGATAACTGAAATATTTTTAAGTGAACGATCTGATTAGAAAAATCATGGCGGCCGCAAGTGCCAATGGAAACGAAAATTGAAGATTATTGCAATAAAATATTTTTATTTTGTGACGACGCACAGAACTCTATTGAAACGACAGAAGAAGCTCTGGCTGTGGTCTCGTCCAAGCTACTGACTAGTGGCAGGATGCTGTCCTACACCATTGTGACCAAAAGTTTATACAGCACAGAATGACCGAAGCAGCTATGCAAACAACTTGATCTGTCCATTGATAGATTCCATCATGGTTGATGGGAGTATTCTGTTTTTTTTTTATTTATTTAACTTAACATTCTTAATTATTTTCATCATACAAGGCAAGGTTAGTGACCTTTTGTGTGAAAATTTTAATCAATCTGCCTAGTCTTTTCCCAACCAAGTCCGGGACGGCTTCCATTCTAACTGGATTCAGCTGAGTACCAGTGTTTTTCATGGAGCAACCAAATCCCAGTAACTGGGTAACACAATACCCCTTACTGACTGACTGGTGCCTGCTGTTGTTTGTGTGGCAATTTGTGGAATTAAAATGAATGAAACGGCTTAAATTACTCCATAAAATAAGACAGCTGACTAGGAACTCAATGTTATTGTTTAAATATGGTTCTTTTGTCTTAAGATTTGCAATGGCTCAGTTATTTGAGAAACTTTATTTTATTTGAGGAGTATGTAAGGATCGTAGCAAGTGGCAATCTGTGGTTGCTGCCTATCCCCATGAGGACAAGGTGTGAGTGTATGAATGTTAAACAATTCTTAGTACCTACGTTGAGTTTTGTACCGGACAAAAAGTAACTTAACTTATTTTTATAGCATTCATTACATTTAGGTAGCTAAAACAAAAGTTTAGTAGGTAGATAAGTTAAGTAAGTTACAGAATGTATGTGCAACAGAAGTAGTAAACATTTGGTAGAAAGAGCCATGACATATTCATGTTGACGCTGTAATTGGCATTTTTGCAATTTATTGTAATCTGTTGTGTTGTTTTTGGTGAAATAAATATTATGATTATGATTATTGTTTTTACCCGACTGCCATACGGGGTTTATTATTGAATAATGTGGAACCCGTTGCTTGTCATACTTTTTTAAAGTAAAGTAAGATAAGAAAATGTACTAACACATTCCTTAAACATGAAAAGCACAACAAATAAAATTAAAATTATAGTGTGCTCAAGAAAATACTTACAACGATTTGCATTTAAGTAGCTCTAGACCCCACACTAGGATACCCTGTGTCATGATCTAGTTTTAAAGATGACGATTTAAAGATGCAACTATTGGATTTATTGAGAGACAGCTCCGTGATCGTTTCGCGACCGGTTTGAACCATTTACAGCTAGAGGTAGATTTAAAGCAAAGATGGCCTGAACTACGCGAAGTAACAGAAGGTGGCAAAACGAGAGAAATAACATTCGCAGAAATATTTTCGTCACAACCCAAACGCAACCTCCAACGCAAGGACAATACCGATAAACACAATAAAACACAGAAGATCAACAATCGAACTGACGAATCAGAGACCTCATCAATGACAACAGCGCAATACGACTCCTCAACGGAAGAAATTGATAGCGAGTACAACCCTGTACACAGTACAGAACTGAAAATATTTCTGCGAATGTTGTTTCTCTCGTTTTGCCACCTTCTGTTACTTGTTTATATCGTATAGGACGAAAATTAGAAGAGAAAAGAATCTCGAATGAATGACTTTAACTTGTCACTATAAAGATAAGTATAACATTATGAAAACATGTCTATGAAGCACACTAAAGAGTCTGTAACAGTTTTAATATACAAACAGTTTTTATCAAAATCTTTTGTATATACGTGGGACACTCAGAAAGTTTTGCGAAACTAAAAAAAATTGTTCTATACGTACATATATTTTTATTAAATCTTTTCAAAGTACTTTCCACCAGCCTCTATACAAAGATTCATGCGCCTAAACCAGTTTTCAAAAAACTTTTTCCAGTCCGCCGCAGACACCTCGTTTACAGCCTGCTCGAACGCAGCCAGCGCATCTTCCGGCGACGAAAATTGTATCCCTTTGAGCTGATTTTTTATTTTTGGGAATAAAAAGAAGTCACACGGTGCTAGATCAGGGCTGTAAGGAGGGTTACCCAGGAGTTTGACTGGCGTGCTGTCCAGGAAGTCCCTCGTTTTGAGTGCGGTGTGCGCAGGTGCATTGTCGTGGTGGAGCAGTAGCCCGCGGAGCCCTGTGTTTGGTCGCTTGTTGCTTATAACAGAGAAAACTTCTGGCAAACATTTGGTAGTATACCATTCGGCATTAATGCTTCTTTGATCCCGTAAGGGAATTGATACCAAGTGGCCAGTCAAATTAAAAAAGCTAGCGATCAAAATCTTACCCCCGCTTCTAGATCGCTTCACTTTGGTAGGCGTTGGCTCATTTTGAAACACCCAAACAGTCGACTGGCGCTTGGTTTCTGGGTCGTATTGATAAATCCAGGACTCATCACCTGTAACGATGTCATAAACACGCCGAGACGAGCCTGCTTCAAATTTGTTAAGCATATCACGGCACCATTCCACCCGGGCCTGCTTCTGAGCATCGGTGAGGTTGTGCGGCACCCAGTGTGATACTATCCTCCTCACGCGAAGATGGCTGTGTAGAATCTCGTGAACGCTTCCCGATCCAATCTTCAATATGTGTTGAATCTCCTGATATGTAATTCGCCTATTGTCTTGGATTAAATTTTTCACTGCTAGCACGTTTTCTTCGGTAACAGCCGTCAAAGGGCGACCGCTTCTTTCGTCATCCCCCAAAGTTGGTCGACCGCGCTTGAATTCGTTATACCAACGATACACGGTTGCCTTGGAAGGGCCTTCATCCATGAATGCCATTTGAAGTCTATCGTACGATTCATCCGGTTTCAGGCGACACTTGAAATCGTATAAAATCATAGCTCTAAAATGTTCCCGGCGCAGATCCATATTTCAGTGAGACACAATACTTTGAATTAACTCGCAAAAAATGTGGAGGGAAATTTTGAAATTGGAACTTACTTATTTTTACTTATAAATAATCATATTTTCGAAAAACATTATAACTGGCCAGTCTCCCATATATAAAAACTTTTTTTCGCAATACTTTCTGAGGGGCCTGGTATCTACAGTTTTTCTATCAAAATGTACGGGGTTTGCGCACTAAAACCAATACTTTTTACGAGAGCATACTGTCATCTGATAATGATATATTAATGTTTACTGAAACCTGGCTACATGACGGCATTTTAGACTCCGAACTATGTAAAGATATTTATGATTTGTTTAGACGTGATCGCGGCTCGCTAGGCGGTGGGGTAATGAATGATTGCTTGAGCTTCGCGGCTGCAAGCTCGCGTACGCACTGAGTGGGGCCGCCCTGACCATGAGAGCGTCTGGGTAACTATTCCCGCTCGAGTACTTGGCATAAGGCGCTGGCTCCACGAGCGAGAGAATCGCGGCGATATTATCGTCGTGCCACGTATTTCTATACACTCTCTATGGAACCGTCTCCACACGGCGATATTATCGCCTAATTTGTAGCTCAAGATTTGAAATGCAAGCTCAAGATTTCCGGCATGATTACACTTATATAAAAACACTTATAGGTTTCATAAAGCTTAGCTTTAGTTTGGTGGTATGAACGTTGACAGCCTTTGTGAGGATGCCGTCAACATAGATTGGTCTCCCCTGTTTGCGTCTACGTCAGTCGACGAGCAAGTAAGTTTTTTCACTGATAGACTTGTCGAGCTTTACGATGTTCACGCACCAGTACGAGCAGTTAAAGTCAGACATTTGCCCGCGCCGTGGTTGACAGATGACATTAAGAAGTTGATGAACAAAAAAGCGGCGGCGAAATCAAAATTTAAGCGACGGCCTACTGATGCCAATAGGGAAAAATATGCCTCCATTCGCAATCACTGCAATAAGGTGTGTAGGAATGCGAATCGCCAACACATTCATAACTCTGTCCTAAATGGGGACGCGCATCCAAAGTTTGGAATTTTCTAAGATCATTGGGGATCGGTAAAACTCGACAAGAGTCAATACCTAAAAATTTAGACATCGATTCAATGAATAAACACTTTACAGCTTCATCCCATTTCGATAGGACAATAAAATTTAATACATTGGATTATCTTTCATCTCTTCCGAGCCCCAGTTATTCTCCATTTGTTTTTAGTCAATTCTCCGCATGTGATGTTAAGAAGAGCATACTATCGATTACTTCCAATTCAGTAGGAAGTGACTGTATCAGCCGTAAAATGATACTCCCTGTGCTGGACGTAATTCTTCCTGTCATCTGCCACATCCTCAACTTTTCTTCGTCCAGTGGTGTCTTTCCATGCTCATGGAAAGATGCTCAAATTATCCCCTTACCAAAAAAGTCCAATCCCACATCCTATTCAGAATACCGTCCAATATCCGTCCTACCATTCCTGTCCAAAGTCCTGGAACGATTAATCCACGACCAAATTAGTACTTTTATATCAAAAAATAATCTCCTCAATCCCTTCCAGTCCGGCTTCCGTCCTGGTCACAGCATCACCACAGCTCTTCTCAATATTACGGATGATATAAGGTCAGCCATGGAAAGCAGTAATCTGACGGATGCTAATAGCATTGCTAGATTTCAGTAATGCTTTTAATGCTGTCGATTTCGATGTTTTGCTTGGCATTCTATGCTCTCTTAATTTATCTCCATCGGTGATTGACTGGTTTCGTAGTTACCTGTTTGGTCGCCGGCAACGTATATGCATTGGAGAGACCTTGTCTTCCTGGTGTAGTACTTCTGCTGGGGTACCGCAGGGTGGCGTTTTATCCCCAATACTTTTCGCAGTTTTTATAAATTCAATCTCCAGTGAAATAACTTCTTCCTACCATCTTTATGCGGACGATCTACAAATTTATTCGCGAGCTCCTCTCGGACAACTGTCTGAGGCTATCGTAACAATAAATCGTGATCTGGCCCGCATATGCGAATGGAGCAAAAGGTATGGACTTGTGGTTAACACCACAAAGACGCAGGTTATAGTGGTGGGCAGTTCTAGGATGGGTTCAAAAATCAACTGGACTACTCTTCCCCAAGTTGTTTTCGATAACTCAGTTATTCCGTTCTCCGAGAAAGTTAAAAGCTTGGGGATATTCATTGATAGGAACTTCTCTTGGACTGCCCAACTGCAGGAGGTTAGCCGCAAGCTATTTGCATCTGCTGCAGCTCTGAGGAGACTGCGTAATTTTCTTCCGACTGCCACCAGGATTGCGCTTGCGCAATCTCTTCTTTTACCCATACTTGATTATGCTGATGCCAGCTATCTTGACCTTACTCAAGAACAACTCGATAAACTTGAGCGGCTTCAAAATGTTTGTATAAGGTTCATATTCGGTTTGCGCAAATATGACCATGTTTCCGAATTTCGTGTGAAGCTCAAGTGGTTGCCAATTCGCCTTCGCCGGAATGCTCATATTCTTTCCCTTTTATACAATGTGCTCTTTACTCCTTCCACCCCTTTTTACCTTAAGAAACGTTTTCAGTTTCTCCGCGATTCCCACACAAAATTTCTTAGGTCATCAGACAACTTACGACTTCAAATTCCAACACATTGCACGACTTTTTTGGATAAATCCTTTACTATCCAGGCTACTCGTCTGTGGAATTCATTGCCAGATCCAATCAAACGTGCTCAATCATTGCCTGTGTTCAAAAGACTCGTAAAGGAACATTACCTGTCACTGTCTTCGTCTTAGCGTGTTGATTTGTGATTGTGATTATACATTGAGTCATTCATAATTTATTGTTATTGCCTATATTTAGTATGTATGTATTTATGTATATATTACGTAGCATATGTATTTATCTGTGTATGTATTATAATTATAGTATATAGACTATGTTAATGTCACAACAACGACAACCCCACTTCAAGTCCAGAAAATTACTGTCCATACCAGGTTGCCTGGAAGAGATCGCGCTATGCGATAAGGCCGCCCATTGTATTTGTATTAAATTTAAGTTTTTTTGTTATATTTGTATTTTAAGGTGTACAATCAAGCATATAATAAATAAATAACTAAGGATAATTTGAAGCTCAAGATTTGAAACGCAAGCTCAAGATTTCCGGCATGATTACACTTATATAAAAACACTTAAAGGTGTTATAACAAGTATCACGAGGAATTTAGGAACTGGGAAGAAGCCAAAGGAAAGTGTGAACAGGAAAGAACTACTTTATTCATGACTACAAACACCAAGGAGACTGAAGAAGTTTTATCGTTCTGGTAACTACCCAGAGGCGATTCATCAATTCATGCGTATTCAGATTCAGATACTTTTTGGGCCACCCATGACTATATTTGGGTGGACATAAACCTGGCAGTAACCAGTATATTATGAATATTGACGGTACGTGTATGTTTAATAATCACCGACCCCGAATAATTTGGGATGATGGCAGGACGATGACATAAAGCTTGCCTCGGCGGTTTTCTGGTGGTCGCCACTGTTGATTATGGCTTTCAGGAGATACAGTGGTTTGGGAATAGTGCGATGGGATTGTCCTAATTAAAAAAAATTGCACCTAGCAGATGGCCTGTGACAAGTCTGCCAATAACTATGACAGCCGAAACTTGCGCTCACCGCTGATTGTGCGGGTACGAATATGATAGATAAGTAAAGGCGCTTCTGTGCTCTTGGGGGCTTATAATTTTGCTTATGTATTACTTTCTTATTCTAGGTATTTCACGCTCTAGAGAGTATAACACGGAATTGCTGCCGGTTGTGCCTTTCAAATAGAAATGTTTGCTTTTAAACATAATGGGCTCATTTTATATCGAAGGGTGTCAATATTCGCATTGTTAAAACACTTAATGGTTATTACAAGTATCACGAGGAATTTAGGAATTGGAAAGAGGCCAAAGGAAAGTGTGAACAGGAAGGAACCACTTTATTCATGCCTACAAACACCAAGGAGTCTGAAGAAGTTATATCTTTCTGGAAACAAAACAGAGGCGATTTATCAATTTATGCGTATTCAGATTCAGATACTTCTTGGGCCCCCCATAATTATATTTGGGTGAACATATCAAAAGTAAAACCTGGCAGTAACCAGTTTATTATGAATATTGACAGTACGTGTATGTTTAATAATCACCGATCCCGAATAATACGGGATGATGGCAGAACGATGACATAAAGGCGCGGGCCCACCGCGGCGCATGCTGTGCACGGGCATTTTAACTACGTGTATCAATTTCTTTGATATCGTGGGTCTACGTTTCCACTGGAGTACACGAATATGACCCACGACTATGTATAGCGTGACACGGCGCACGGATAGGCTACGCACGTGCCACTGCAATCCACGGACACGGGCTTCACTGCGGGAGGTGTGGGGAGGTGGGACGGGCGGGAAAGCGAGCGACGCCTGCGCCATTTTGTCAATTGCTAGGTTTCGTGGCGCACGCGTGCATTTGATGACCACGACAGGCGGCTTTATTTTTATTTTGTCAATAAAATTTATTTAATTATGGAGTTGTTTATTGAAAAAGTCAAGCTACACTCCTGTTTATGGTAAATGAGCGATATTATCGTACAGAGACATCGTTAAAAAGGATTTGGCTTGGGACAGGATTGCGAGGGAATGTGAAATGGCGAACGGTGAGTAAATACTTGTTATTTTTTTGCTGCTAACTTAATGTTAAAAATATTACTTTTAAATTTACAAACTTAATATTTATTTATTTGAATTGAAATTTTGAATCAATCATAACAGTCAAATCACTGCACGATAAAGAGCATTGTATAAAGTTTCGATTCAGTTCAATAATTGCCTAGCGGACTAAACCTAGACGTTTGAGTGATTAGTTTGCTGTTTTGTGGAATTGTGGTCATCACGTTCATTACGGTAAAGGTAACCAATATTATTTCATTATTGGGAGAAGGAGTCATGGCTAGACTTCATCCACCACAAACACAACTCTTACCCTACCTAACCTTATTTTCCCTTCTCCGGTCGGGCAAAGATGATGCTAGGTACTTACTCAAAAAAAAAATGATAGCTTATGTACCTACACCTGATTAAAACTAGGTAGGTACTATAATCATCAGCAAGTTGATGTCCACTGCTGAACAAAGGCCTTTTAGAATTCTACTACAAACAGCCGTATTAAATGTATGGATGATGCTTTAGCTCTATGCATAAATTCAAATTTAATGAGATATTATCTCGTTAGACTTACCTCTCACAGAGAGGAGGCCTGTATCCCAGCAGTGGGAACGTTGAAAGGCTGATGATGATGAGACTTCATGGATGTTTGTAAAAAAGGTCAATACACTATAGTAATATCTAAACCTGGGGTTTGCCAGTTTCTTAGAAAATAAAATGTTTTTAAAATTACACGGATTAAGACATTTGTATCGAAATTTCAAATTTAAAGCGTTACAAATACAAAAAAAAAACAGTTTTTATTATTTTTCAATATATTACCTTTCTCGGTGGCATTAAAGGCTTTTCATAATTTTTATGTTGCACCTGCTTGATGTCATGAGTGTATATGACTACATAAGTGATTTGATGGAACAGTGGGGTCTCGCAGATCATATACGGGTGTCCCAGAAATCGACGTCAAGCCGTAAATGGGTGATAGACCAAGTTATAACAGTTCTCAGAAAAATACGAAAAAAAATCTATCTCATGTTTTTAAAAATTTATGGTCACTTTAATAATTTACTAAAAAAATCAATCCTTGTAAGGGGGCGTCCATAAATTACGTGAGGTGTTTAAGGGGGGGAGGGGGTCGAGTCAAATCTCATCTAATCTTACGTTGGAGAGAGGGGGGGTCTCGGCAAATATCACGCAATTTTTTTTCTGATTGAAACAAAAAAAAAATTATACTATTTTGGTCCATTTAATCCAGATTGTACATGCATAAGATTTAATCTTAATCGTAATCGTAATACGATAAAGATCATTCACTAATTCGTTCAATAGAAAATAATTTCATTCATACTTCGACGTTATACATTTACTTACTGTCAAACCACCATATTTGTTTTATACCAAATAGCTCAATTCAATCTGAATTCACGGTACAGTGTAGCCCGTCCTTTGTTTTCGCGCCACTGTCAGCCGAACGCGCGACTCGATGAACGAGAGCGTACGAGCTGAGTGGCAGCGACACACGGACAGGTTCCAACCTGCTTTGTTTATTCTTGTAAATGTTTTACTCGACTCAGTGCATGCTCTTACTAATTTAAAATGAGTTATCAAGATTTTTATAACGCATACGTCAAACGATACGTCTATAAGACGAAGAAAGCCTGCCAGGACGATGTAATAAAATTATGGAATACAGCGAAGCAAAAATTCCCGAAGAAAGAAGAGTTAATACATCACATTCAACATGAGATTGAAAAGCTTCTCAGGGAAGCCACTGAGAGAAAAGTTCGGTCTACTTTAGCATTTCTTCAAAAGGTAGGTTAAATATATTTTTTTAAGAAAATAATACTTTTTTTTATATAAAATTTAATGTTACAATTAAGGAATTCCTTTCGCTCCAGTTAAGTTACAACAACTGTAGTAGTCAATATTCAATAAATTAAAATAAAGAACCCATAAAAATTAAAAAATAAATAGTATATGAGGCATTAATCTTTGAAATTTTGAAAATTAAAAAAAAAATAGTTAAATACGAAAATTAATTTGGCTCTTTCATCAGCTGCTTTTATCAGCTGCTAGTAACCTGTCCGTGATTTGGCAACGCTATATTTCGGTTGTTTACATTTTCATTTGCACAATATAACCTCAACCATGTTAAAGTTTTTGCAGTCAATGCAAATAAATAAATTAATTAAAAATATTAAATCAGAAAACTATAACATTCTTATGTCTCATGGCAGGAATGCTAGTATTTTTTAATTATTGTTTTATTTTTCAATTATGAAATATGAAAATTTGTTAAAAATAAATAATTTATAAGTATGTATGAAAAGCATAAGTGCATTGAAGTTTAGTTTAAATTTATTGAATGATCTGAAGCTCGCGCGCTACGCAACGTTGCCAAATGTTCTGACGCTATTTAAATGCAGATTACTCAAAAATTTTCTGTGATTTTATAATTTTAATTTCTCTATAAATTCCACGGCAAACTATAGATTTTATTGCAAAAAATCAAACCTGAATATTTCGAAAACCTTATTTTGGGTTTTTTTTTTTACCTCATCTAATCAATGGTTAATGCCATAATTTGAGAAAGTTGTTAAGGTCTGACTTTCTCGTAAGACTCGAAAAAAATACTAACATTTTTATTTTATATTTTTTTTAAATTTGCACGCTGAAGAATAAATTAAACTTCACTAGTAGATAAATAAGGACTTCAACTATTAGATAAAAATTAATTTTATGCATAATCTAATATTTTTTATTTAACATTGATGGCAAAAGGACCTCCTTAATAGCATTAAAAAAAAACTGAAACAGTGAAATTCTTGATAAAATATGCAAAATCATAACTACAAAATATTAGTGCGGGCACTACTGTTTTCACGTAATTCAATATTTCTTAATTTTGTGTTAATCTATCTCTTTAATTTATTGGATTCATTTCTTTATTATGATATTTTGATTTCAGACTAACACTAAGATCTCTAACAGTTCTTCGATTCAGGCTGGTACAAGCACTGAGAGTGTTCCAAACGTGGAATGTGAAGGTCAGGTTCAGATCAACGATCATAATATTCAACACGCGGAATCTGCGGTTCAGGATGAGATTAATGACCAGCAGTCAGAAGATCAAGATTTGGACGGTGGCCCTCAACCGGCAGGTTAGTATTCGTCTTTCTTTCTAAAGGTGACGTTTTCTTCATTTTGTCCTATTCTAAATAAAAGTTTTCTGTATTTCACAGGCGCTTCGAAACGAAAAAATCAGCCTCTTGTGATCAGCGATGATGAGGATGAAGCTATGTCGAACACTACACCATCCAACGTACGTCCCACTCCAGCACAAGATAATATAAAGAAAAAGATTACTAAGCTGCATGCGGAGCTTGACTTAACGGAAAGACGCAAAAGATCTCTTGTAGCTGACGGTACTGAATTTGATAAAGCATGTAATTTGCGGCGAGAAATTGACATTTGTGAGAAGAAGCTCAAGCTTAAAGAAAATCAAAGAGTGTACTCTATGACGCACAGAAAAAATCAAAAACAAAAATTAATTGAACTATGTTCAAAGAATCCCGATGCAGCTAAGTCGTTGACGCCTCGTGATGGCCCTGGACGCCCACGTTTAGAAAAAGAACAGTCTGAATTGCTAAAAACAATAAGTGATTTAGCCCTGTTTGGTGCGTCTGCTGAAGAGCGACGTCATTGTGAGATAGTTCGCACGGTCCATACGCTTTCAGAACTTACAAATAAACTAAGCGAGCTGGGATTTAATATTTCACGAAGTGCTACTTATATTCGACTGTTACCTAGACGGGCAAATACACGAGAAGCTAAACGCCATGTGGTGACTGTGCCGGTGAAGCTGAGTCGTCCTGAAGCTGACCATCATAAGGCACACCAAGACCAATACTTTTCTGTGGCCTCCATAAGGTCGCTGGAAACGATAGCCTCAGTACTTGGTCCTGACTCCGTAACTTTTTACCCGACTGCCGAAGGAGGGTAATGTGTTTATCAGTCTATGTATGTATGTATGTATGTATGTATGTATGTATGTATGTATGTATGTATGTATGTATGTATGTATGTATGTTTGTTCCTATGTGGCGTTCCAGAGACCAAACGCGTTGGCCGATTTTGATGATTCATACGTCAATCGATGCGTCTTAACCCTGCGAGTGTCATAGGCTACATTAAAATTGGATAATAGAAAAATGGCGGATTTTGGGTGCCATATTGTGGGGGCCCAAATTTTTTTTTTCTTCCAATCCCATCGTGTGGGGTATCAAAATAAAGGGTTTTAAGAGGTGATTTCAAAAATATATAACACTTATATGTTTAAATGTATCTTATTCGAAAAAAACTAACCAAAAAGTTATAAATAAAAAAAAAAAATTCAAAAAATCAAAAAACCCGACTGCTTCAAAAGCGAACTAAAAAGTCGTAAACAAGGAAAAAATCATGCTGTGCAGGCGGAGGATACACCAGATTTTGGTCAGCCAGCCCGCGAATATGTATCCTCCAACTGCACAGCATGATTTTTTCCTTGTTTACGACTTTTTAGTTCGCTTTTGAAGCAGTCGGGTTTTTTGATTTTTTGAATTTTTTTTTTTTATCTCAGGATGACAAAGCCCGCGTCCCCATCGGCCTGACAGCGGCAAACAAGCAGGCGCCATTATTAATGCACGTTGAATATAAAGTGTCGTTACCAGATCACGACTTTGTGATTGCTTCGAGGCACAAATTAATTCCAAGCCTGTATGCTTTGTGTGAAGTGAAACCTAATGAGATGGGACGACCAGAAGCTGTTTCATATAGTGGACCAACTTACATAGCAATACGAAGTGGCAAGCACTCTTCGTCAACTGCAACTAGTCACGCTCAAGACTTGGACACTCTTTTAACAACTGAGTCTTTTTCCAAATTTACAAAGAATTTAGACAGCAAAGTTAAACCTGTTCTTATAATTTCAAGTGACGGTGGGCCTGACGAGAATCCGCGATATCGCAAAGTGATCGCACACGCCATAGAGCATTTTAAACAATATGATTTGGACGCAGTATTTATTGTGACTAATGCCCCTGGCAGGAGCGCATTCAACAGAGTAGAGAGACGCATGGCTCCACTTAGTCGAGAACTAACAGGCGTTGTTCTTCCCCATGATTCTTTTGGGACACATCTTGACTCCAGCGGCAGAACATTAGACGAAAGTCTGGAAAAGGATAATTTCAAAAAGGCAGGGGATATATTGGCTGAAATATGGTCTGCAGTTTGCATTGACGGGCACGAAGTTGTTGCTGAATATATAGACCCGAATAATGACACTTCCAGCGTTCCAGACCTGCCAGGCGAAGAATGGTACACTGAGCACGTTAGAGAGAGCCAATATTTACTCCAGGTACATTGGCAGTTGGTTTATATCAAATTTTTATGCGTGCCTATTTCATTTTTTTTTATTTTTTAACGAGCACGAATATTAACAAATTTTTATTAAGAGTTACAAAGGGAAATTGTTATTAATTTTTTCTAGGTTGTAAAATGCCATGACCAGAAGTGCTGCAGCCCACGCCGGAGTGATCTGCATATGATTCTTCACGACCGTTTTCTGCCACCTCCGTACCCTATCACTCAAGTTGATGGACATTTGACAATTCCGGACTTTAAAGAGCATGACGGAAAGTCATTTGCTCCATTTCTAATACGCCACTGCCTACCGATTCAACCGCTAAATGCCTTCATCAGCACGCCTTATGATCTCTATTGCCCAAGTGTACGTGATTATTTAGAGAAAAGATGCTGCAGTACATGCGGTATTTACTTTGCATCTAGCACAAGAGCTGCAGAGTACAGACGATCAGCCCACATTGCACCAGCTAAGCAAGCGCGTATGTTCCGAAAAGTGCGACCCACACGGATTGTCACAAGACGAGCTAATGAATTACTTTGTGCAAGTGCCAATGGCTTAGAGTGGCTAGATCAGAACGAAGTTGAAGGATCAGATGATTTTACTGAAAATCATATGGACATGTTGGTTCCAATAGTCTCTCTTGAGACCGTGCATGATTCTCCATGGACTGAATTAGAGTAGATACTCTTTTTTAATCTAAGTAGTTACGATTTAAGTATTCTATTGTTAAATTTTTATTACACTTATAATTAAACTCTCAGCAACATTGATTACTAGTCATAACTAGTCGTAAATAAAAGCACGAAGCAAATTTGTTTTTTTTTTTTACAATAACAATCCAACACGTTTACGTAAGAAACTCACATTTTGAAAAATCTCACGTGAGATTGGGAGATGGGGGAGGGGGTTGAATAAAATCTCACGACATCTCACCAGGGGGGGAGGGAGGGGCAGAAAATTAAAAAAAACACCTCACGTAATTTATGGACGCCCCCTAATGGTTCTTTAACTCCAATTGCTACAAATCCCATAATTTATCTAATTTTTTTATTATTATGTAATCTTGAATAATGCTTGTGTAGATTTTTGCCTAAAATTCAAAGCCAACTCCGCCTACTTGGAAGAAAATTAAACTTTTTCAAAACCAAATTATTCAAATTTACTATTTCGCCCAACTTTAACTAGTACTCAAAAAAAAATGTACTACGCTAGTTTGGCAAGTAACGTGAAAAATTGGCGCATTTAATAAGGATTCAAAAATGGTGTAACACTTGCTATATTACGTTTTCAATAATTGGTCAAGTTTTTTTTTGTAAATAGTCTCAGTTTTTACACAAAATGTCCATACTTCCTTAAAATTACTTTAGCTTACCTAAAGCTTTACTAAACTCCGTTTCTAGTTCGATAGAGACGGAGAGAGTCATTTTACGAAGTGTGAGCGAGACAGAGAGTGACGCCACCTTTATCAGTGACACAACCTTTATCATGAAACGGAGATACAATTTACCGATGAGTGCGAATGAGACAGCAGTAGTTATTGTTCTGTTTTGTAAGCGCAGACGCACACACAATTACAAATCAGTACGTTACGCTGCTTTGTTTACTGCGCATCTCCGTATTCGTTCATGTTGATTCCGTACTTACCACTTTTTGCGTTGTTTTCTGGACTTAATTGCATGTGATTTGGACTGTTTAATTCCTCTTTCTGACGACCTGTGCTTTACTCTGGACTGTTGCTGATCCTGTGATTGTGTAGTACTACCATGGCTGTGTACACTGCATTGGAATATGCGAACATGCACCTCGTTTATGGGGAATGCAGATGCAATGCCAATGCAGCCGCTAGACTTTATCGTGAGAGGTACCCGAACAATCGTCACCCAGATCATCGAGTTTTTATTAATGTGCACCGTTCACTATCAGAGGGACGATTCCCTAACCAAGTACATGGTGAAGGAAGACATCGTAATCCGTACGAAGACGTCGTACTACAAGCAGTCCAAGAAGACCCAAGTGCTTCTGTACGTGGAATCGAAACAAGCACAGGTGTATCTAAGAGTACCGCCCACCGAATCTTAAAAAAGAACGAGTTCCACCCGTATCATGTACAGCGAGTACAATCATTACTGCCACGGGATTACGCTCCCAGAGTTGCGTTTTGCCAAAGAATGCTAGAAAGGCACAGAGAAGACCCTCGATTCTTAGAGAAGATTTTATGGACCGATGAGTCAACATTTAAAAAAGATGGCTACATGAATTTGCACAATTTGCACGAGTGGCATGTAGAAAATCCAAATTTGATGAGGCAAGATAAGTCACAGTATCGATTTAAAGTAAACATGTGGACCGGGATACTAAATGGCAAAATAGTTGGACCTTTTGAGCTGCCAGAGATTTTGAATGGCGCAGTTTATTTGGATTTTCTTCAAAATACTTTACCAGATTTATTAGAAGACGTGCCACTGAACGTTTACAGGGAAATGTGGTTCCAGCAAGATGGGTGCCCAGCGCATTATGCCCGTTTAGTAAGAGAACATCTTGATGAAGAATACCCGCTCAGGTGGATAGGGCGCGGTGGGACAATCTTGTGGCCACCCCGTTCGCCTGATTTAAATCCCCTAGATTTTTTTTACTGGGGAGCGGTAAAAGAGAAAGTGTACTCAAAAACAATAGAGAATTTAGCCGAGCTGCGGGAAAGAATAACGGAAGTTGTCTTTGTAAACAGGGGAAGATTTGCCCGGAAAATAACCAGATCTTTTTTAAGAAGATGTCGTGCTTGCATTGCCGTCGAAGGAAGGCAGTTTGAACATTTATTGTAATAAAAAAAAATTAAATCTGATAATTTGTTTTTTTTTTTCTAAGATGAGATATCTGGTCCTGACTTACAAGTAAAAAGGTTGAGTCACTATCATAACTTTGCTCTTAAATTACGTAAAATTTCGATTTCTTATCTCGCTCACACTTCGTAAAATGACTCTCCGTCTCTATCGAACTAGAAACGGAGTTTAGCAAAGCTTTAGGTAAGCTAAAGTCATTTTAAGGAAGTATGGACATTTTGGGTAAATACCGATACTATTTACAAAAAAAAATTTGACCAATTATTGAAAACGTAATCTAGCAAGTGTTACACCATTTTTGAATCCTTATTAAATGCGCCAATTTTTCATGTTACTTGCCAAACTAGCGTAGTACATTTTTTTTTCAGTACAGTCAGTTAAAGTTGGGCAAAACAGTAAATTTGAATAATTTGGTTTTGAAAAAGTTTAATTTTCTTCTAAGTAGGAGGAGTTGGCTTTAAATTTTAGGCAAAAATCTACACAAGCATTATTCAAGATTACATAATAATAAAAAAAATTGATAAATTATGGGATTTGTAGCAATTGGAGTTAAAGAACCATTACAGGGATTGATTTTTTTAGTAAATTTTTAAAGTGAACATAATTTTTTAAAAACATGAGATAGATTTTTTTTCGTATTTTTCTGAGAACTGTTATAACTTGGTCTATCACCCATTTACGGCTTGACGTCGATTTCTGGGACACCCTTATAGACGTCTTTATTATTGGTAAGTTCTAAGCGCAATACACACTGAGCCCGCCGGGCCGCCGACAAAGCCGGCGACACAACACACGGCGGCCTGTATGAAAAGAATCATGTCGGCAACATGTTGTCGTTGTCGCGGGGTGCGCCAAAGTCCACCTAAATTCTTCTTAACATTTTTTATCCTAACAATCACAATTCCTAACTACTCTGTCTCTAATGTTCATAATTCCGAAGCATTCAACTTCATAATGTCAGTTGCAATAAACATTTATTATACTTTTATTTGTTTTCCTATATTTCCTCAACATAACCATCTTTTACACTATTATTCAAAGTCATATCTTTTTTGTATAGATTTCTTTTTATTCATAATAATCAGTATTATATACATTAATTTTCCGTGACTTTATTTTCACATAACTTTAATTTTATTTATAGCGGTGTGTACCTGCAAAGATATCCATAGGTTAGGTTAGGTTAGAACTGTGACCAACTACGTCGAAATTGGTCGCAAAATTTTTCTAAGTATTTTAGCTAAAATTTCCATTATGGGCCGTTGATTTGGAAGTTAATTTTTTTTTGTAGGTAGTACTCATAAATAGAAAGCTATTTACAAATATCGCAAATTTTATGTGTTTTGTATGTTTTTCGTGAGGTAAACCAATGAGAATTAGTCCAAGAGCGAGCGAAGCGAGCTCGGGAACTTAGGACACCCCGACACGGATAGGTTAGGTTACTTTAGACCCTGCAGACAGTAAATAGTAATCTTAAACTTTAACCATGGATAACTCCATAACCATGTTCCTCCGTTCCGTGGGGTGGGGATGGTACAGTGAGGTAGCCCCTCTACCACCCTTGCCCTTCTCCCCTCCGCGCCCCTTAAATCGATGGACATCTATGGGAATTTGCATTTTAACCTGAACACTTTAACCATGGATATCTCCATAACCATAGGGCTCCGAGTGGTGGGGATGGTACTGGGGGGTTACCAAACCTCCCCCACTCCCCCTCCCTACACCAAAAATCAACGGCCCATAATCGAAATTTTAACCAGTTTTTTTTTCATAATGCCCCCAAGACTACACTCTGGCCTGAATTTCATTCATTTAAGACAAAATCATTCTAAACAGTGGATTTTTTAGACATAATTACCCACATATATTTTTTATTACACTTGGTAAATGTTTTTTTCTGAATATGAGTGAAAATATTATGGTAATTATGTTTAGGGATAAAGGCGTTATAAAAAACAGTAGGAGTTTAAATATATTTACATTAATGATATTATTAATTAAAATTTTCGGAAACATGAGTGTTATGAACATCGCCGGTAGCACTACAAATAGTATGAATGAAAACATTAGGATGTAAAATTTTAGGAAGAGTGATCATTCGGATTACAAATCATTAGGAAGAATAATTTCGGGTAAAGAACTTTAGGTGAGCCAATATGGACCCGCGCCCGCTCGTGTTGCCCGCCGACATGTTGGCGGCTTGGGTAATGGGTACGCCTGCGCTCAGTTGCCCGGCGACGCTCGACCTGTAGTGACGTGCTAGTATTTTTTTACGACATGGAGTGGGAACGACGAAAAATGTCTCACGTTAATTAATCTTTATCATGAGAAGGAGGTATTGTGGAATCCAAAACACCCAGATCATAAAAGTCGACCAAAGCGTTTCGACTCATTGAATGTAATAGCAAACCATTTTAATACAAATGTATCAGAAATAGAAAGAAAAATTAAAACTTGACAAGTCAGTATTATAGAGAGAAAAAAAAAGTGACTGACTCAAAAAAGTCGGGAAGCGGTACAGTAAACACAATGTTTATCAGAGCAAGTGGTTTGCATATAAATCATTTAGTTTTTTGCAAAACAAGAATACTCCTACTGCCACGATCGATTCTGTAAGTAAAAATGCATTTATTATTTTTAACCGACTTCAAAAAAAGGAGGAGGTTCTCAATTCGTCGTAATTTTTTTAGGGTTCCGTACCCAAAGGGTAAAACGGGACCCAAATGATCAGCCAAATGCATATCCTTCTAACCGCTCATCGTCTGTATATTCTTCTATTACGAGCCCGGATCATCAGCATTCTACCACCACAAATCCTGATAATCAGCCAAATACAATCCCTTCATCTCTATATCCCATCAACAGCCCTCATCCGCAACTTCCTGAAGTTGAATCTTCGGTACCAGTAGCGCTTGACGAAAGTTTTAACAGTGAACGTATAAGCAGCCAAGATATAGAGAACGTTTTTAAATCCATAAATGAAAAATAATTTACTTTCTTTAAGATCTTTATTATATTGTTATAATTTGAAATAAATATAGCTTAGCATGAGAAAAGTTATAACGAAATAAATCTGTCTTTTGAAATGTTATGATTTAGTAAGAGTCACTAACTGTAAACACAAATTAAAATATAAGTAACTATCATTATTATGTTTTTTTTATTAAATCTTTAAATTTAGATTTTGATTAAATTGATCATTGATCATACTGCCATTCTAAGCTTCAGACATCTGAGAGAAAATATTCAACCAACTCGTCCCTTGTATCTTCAGGACACAGATTTGTATTGACCTCTCTTGGCAAGGCAACAAACAATCATTTTCAGGAGTTACTGTGCGCCATTCACCTGGTATGATTTCTCCGTTATTATTTTCAGAATCATATTCGTTTCGCTGTATATTTTTTGATATATAATTAAACAAATGTACACAGGCCAATGTCACAATAGCAGTTTTTTGTGGACATAGCTGAATAGGTCTCTTGAATATTTGAAATTTGCTGGTTAACTGCCCAAACACATTTTCAACTACTCTTCGTCCGCGACATATACGAATAATAAATAAAAATAATTGAAAACTCTTTTGTTAGATCTTTTTGTGTGATTACCATCGTAAGGTTTTATAATGTGGGTTTGTAATGCAAAAGCATCATCACCCAAAAAAAAATATGGCACTGGTACATTTCTCCCAGGTAGAGGTTTGTTGTCCGGCAAATTTAAAGAATTGTTATTTAAAATTCTACATAACGCAGAGTTATTAAAAACACCGCCATCTGAAATGCGACCCTGACATCCCACATTAGCGTATAAAACTTGTAATCTGCATCCACTAATGCAAATAGTACAATTTTGAAGTAAGTTTTATAGTTAAAATATTCACTTCCACTTCTTGGTGGACATTGAATTTTTACGTGTTTTCCGTCCCATTGATCCAAGGCAATTAGGAACATTCCATCTATCCAGATATCGATCTGCAATGTTTTTCCATTCGTTTGAAGTTCTCGGAATCTAAAATAAGAACATTAACTAAATTATACTTCGAACTAAATCAAACAGCACAAAAAATATACATCTATTTAAAATTTACATTTATATTTATTAACATTTTGATTTATTTACAAAAGATGTTACCTTTACATACTCCGAAAGGCCATCGATTATAGCTTGGCATACTTCTGGGATAATGTATGACATAATTTGAGAAGATACTTTAAACGCGTCACAAAGGCTAATGAATGATTCGCCCGTACTCAGATATTTGAATGTTATTGCTAATCTGTCTTGTGGCGAAATTGCAATTCTGCAATTTGTATCTTTTTTAACTATTCTCGGCCCAACAATATTCTAAGTCGGTATTAGTTAATTTCATGAATGTTTTAAAATGTATGGGATTTTGTACAATCAAGTCATCTGCTTTCAAATCTCTTAATCTGCCATAATTGCTATAACAATTGCGACTCAGTAAACTAGGTCTTACCCAACAGCTTCCTTCCCTTTGGAGCGATCCAGCAATAAACATTCCACAAGCTGCTATCAACAGATCACTGCCATCGTCCATTTTTAAGATTATTTCTATTTGCTGAATTATCGAAGATACACCACCAAAATTATTTAACACAATCACACAACCTTTATCGACACGCGGCAATCACTGACTGCCAAATAAATTTCTCATCTTAAGCCGCCGACATGCCGCCGACCAAATTTTCCGACTTGTATTAAGTGCAGCCGCCAACTAGACCGCCGACAAAAGTTGCCGACATATGTCGGCGGCCCGGCGGGCTCAATGTGTATTGCGCTGTACATTTACATCTACCACTAAATTTCAACAATGGACTCGCTTAAGAGGGGACTCTAGTGAGACTTTCTCCATACAAACACATTCTGCTGTTTTCTTCGTGGATAATGCCTCTAGAGCAATGATTTTTTTCCATAAAATCTAGATCTAATTAATACGTGCCTGTATCATTTCCTTTTTTCCAAAACATAATCACAAAAAGAAATATGACAATCCAAAAATCCGAAAAAAAATGCCCGTTTTTACCGCCATGTTCAGAAGACTTTCAGACAAAATTTATAAGTTTTTAACAAAAAAGGAAATGATAGGAGCATAGATATACTTTTCCTCTAAATTTTGATATATGAATTTTTTTAGATCAGACCAGTTTTCATGAAGAAAACAGCAGAATACGAAACGTCTTTTAGTCAAAGTTTTTGTAGGTAAAATCAGCCTGAGCTGCAGTTGTCCCTTTCGCACTTTACGGGGTGAGGTTGGAGGTGACGCGACGGCAATAGTTTCTTCAAATACCTATTTTTCAAATTCCTGTTGACTAGAGTCCGCTCTTAATGAGATAAATGTTTAGATTTTGGGCGTTCCAACCCTCAAATGAAATGCTGCAGATCAGAAAGTTGATGCAGGATGTCTGCGAATTCTAGATGATGGAGACATAAAAAAATTGATTCCCCTGGCAGGTGACAGGGCTCGTTTCAAAAGTTATTTAAGCCTGTGGAAAGCTGCAATAAATGTTTAAGCCAAATCTACATTACAAGTACACAAATAAAATAAGCCTTACCACTTTATTGGTTAGTCTGTGTATGTAGGCTCTGCTTGTTTTTTGTATTTTTTGCTTTTTTTGGTAGTACTTATTCTGTATGACATTGGTACAGCAAGTAAAACTTTCAAACAAGAGAGTAATTAGAACCATAACATAACGCCCAAAATAGTCCTGATCCTACACTAGGATTCCCTGTGTTGCGGGTATCAGGAACTATGAGTAGCATGGTACCACAACACCCAGACCCGCTGCAAATATTTGCAGATTATACCGAACATTTGTCCTGCAGCGGGCATCGAACCTGCTACCTCTCGCATTTCAGTTGGCAGCTCGCCTGCTTTGCCACTGAAGAAAACACGTTTGTTCGGATACAAAGGCCAATGCATAGAAAAAAAATTGGTTAGGTTTTTTAGTTTTCTCAGAATTTGATTTGGTTGTACGAGTATACTTTAGTTAATTATTCCTTTTGAGAAATAGAGTCGATTGAGCCAAACATTTTTTTTTAAATGACATGTTTCAGGCTGAATATACCATGACCAATCCATAATCACACCAAATACATACCTTTTTGATTATCTGTATCTTGGTGATTTTTTATAATTTTTTTATTGATTTGATAAAATTAAAAACACATTCAAATATTTTTTGAAAATCTATCTGATGGACTAATTAGTTTTTTTTTGTCAAATACCCTATTGTGTATGAATATATTAAATAAATGGTATATAAACGGTTATGTAGGTACTTAACATACCTACATTCCTAAGTAACAAATATACAATATTTTTACTTCCAGAGGAAACTAAAACTACTTTAAATAACGATTTGGACGACAGTTTCAGCCTTAATACAGACTTTGAAAATGATGTTGACAATTCTGTAAGATATTTATCACCAAGATTGCGCTTGCACAATCTCTTCTTCTACCCATCCTTGATTATGCTGATGCCAGCTATTTTGACCCCACTGAAATACAACTTGATAAACTTGAGCGACTTCAAAATGTTTGTATAAGGTTCATATTCGGTTTGCGCAAATATGACCATGTTTCTGAATTCCGCGAAAAACTCAAGTGGTTGCCAATTCGCCTTCGGAATGCTCTTTCCCTCCTGTATAATATACTATTTTTCCCGTCTACCCCTGTTTACCTCAAAAACCGATTTCACTTTTTATGTGACTCGCACACGAAGGTTTTTAGGTCATCGGATAACTTGAAACTTAAAATGCCAATGCATTCCACTATCTTCCTAGACAAATCTTTTACTGTCCAGGCCGCTCGTCTATGGAATGCATTGCCTGTGACAATAAAACGCGCGCAATCACTACCGATCTTTAAAAGACTGGTAAAAGAGCACTACCTGTCACTGTGATCATATTCTTGTTGGAGCTGTATTGTTTTCTTGCCTGTATTTTATAAGTGTATCTATTTTAGTATTTTATATTTAGTGCTTCTGTTTGTAACTTATTATTTAATTTTAATATTGCACCAAGTGCAACCCCATGTCGTGTCCAGGCTATCTCTCTCCATTCAGGGTTTCCTGGAAGAGATCGCAGATCGCGGATAAGGCCGCCTGTTGTATGTTGTTGTTATTTGTTAGTTACATTGAGTAACATTGAGGACTTGATATCGAAAGTTTACCCTGAAATCAGCGAAATAGAAAATAAAGATCATCAATGTCAGGATGTGTCAAAGGGCAAAATTGGCGGCGAGAAACAGTAGCGTGGACGAAATTAACGACCTAATTTTAAGTAAACTTACAGGATACATAGTTACCTACACATCTATTGATAATGTAATGGATCAAGAAGATGCGGTCCATTACCCACAGGAGTTTCTTAATTCTTTGAACCCAAGTGGCCTTCCCCCATATTCCCTCAAGTTAAAAATAGGTGCCCCAATAATTTTAGGGTGGTATTTAATACGTTAACTGTAATTCCCCTTTTTTCAATCAAAATATTCGAAATTACTACCAAAAATACTGAATTGCACACTAAATTTGCTCATCAAATAAATGAATTATACTATACTGCTAGATCTTTAAAGCTTAACTGTTTTACTGAATAACTATCTGTTAACTAAAAGTAAATCTAATAATTCTTCGAGTGCAACAAAATATTTAAGTTTTAAGGGAGGGGGGGAAACGAAACAAAGTCGACGGAGCCCCGCTGCGCAGGGCTCCTATTTCTGTCTGCAGGGTCTAAAGTAACCTAACATGAAGGAGATGACGGGAGCTGAGTTCGCTCGCTTTGCTCGCTCACTTCAGCTCCCGTCATCTCCTTCGAACCTAACCTATCCGTGTCGGGGTGCCCTAAGCTCCCGAGCTCGCTTCGCTCGCTCTTGGACTAATTCACATTTATTTTATATTTAATTGAATAATTTGTGTGCAAATCAGTATTTTTGTTTTACGGTGAGTAATATTGTTTTGCAGTAGGTTATTAGTGGAGATATTTTGTTTGCTTAAATTTCTAAATAGAGGTGCAGTTAAAAATTCCCCATAATTTTACTTAGAAATCTTAAACCACCAAATTTATGTAATGGGACCCGACTTCAAATCAAATTTCTTCGCAATAACGTGATCGTTGCAATAGTTTTGACTGGTCCAGCAGTTGGTCAAACAGTGCTTATACCTTGCATCCCAATGATTCCAAATGATTTACCTTTTAATTTAAAAAAAAATCAATTTCCCGTTAAGCTATCTTTCGCCGTTACAATTAATAAATCACAGGGGCAAACATTTAAACACGTAGGAATCGATTTACGTCAAGACTGCTTTTCACACGGCCAACTATATGTCGCGTTGTCAAGATCGGGTTACGGAGAAAACCAATATGTTCTTCTGCCACAAGAAAATAAAACTAAAAATATAATTTACGCAGAAGTACTTTAAAATAATTATGTTCTTTTAAAAACTTAAAAACTAAACTGTCTAAAATAATAACAGAAATTGATGCGGACAAAGTCGTGGGTAACAGCTATAATTTATAAAGCTAAGGAGGTTGTTTGCAAAAATAAATATGATGCCCAAAATAACTATTCCACGCGGACGAAGTCGCGGGCACAGCTAGTAATTAATTAAAAAAAACATACCTAATGGCGATGGCGAGTCTTTCAGCAGAACTTTAATAATTTCATGAATAATCTGGAAGTCTTGTCGTGATAGTAGATAGTAATATTCTAACTTTTCATCACTTAATGTCATAAATAATGTTTTGTATTCTCCATGTTTATTTCTGAATTTAATATGATTTTCAATCCAAAACCGGTGTTTTCTTATCTTTTGCAATTCACCCAAAATTAGATGATCAATCTCACTTTCGAATTCATCATCAGAAGAACTGTCTAGCTAAGTCAGTGCCAATGCCATTCTATCAGTACCTCGATACGATATATACGAGAAACATGAAACGCGTCCGTTCCACTAGGTGTATGACTGAAAACTGCGCTGCGATAAGTGAGCTAGCGGTGGGTAACTCCGGAGTTACTGATACAAAGGAACCAGTTCCGAACGCGGATCCGTAAACCTTATTTAGGCTGGGCGCATACATACTGATTCCGGATCAGGTTTCCGTATTACGGTTTCAGATTCGGAAACCTGAATGGTCCGCGTGCATACAAAATGTTCGACAAGGCGCACACCGTTCTTACTTTTTCCGGACAGAAAAAAACCTGACGTTCGGTTCGGAATTTCTCCGTGCGTTCGTTTTGGAAGAACGGAAAAAAAACTGATGACGTCATCCCGAACGTAGCATTCGCGTACATTTTGGCTCGATCCCCGCACACGTACGGAAATTTTCATTCAGAATCATTCAGAATCGCGTTGGCGCTGTGCCGAGTAGACGTACGACGTGTAACGCTCTCCGTCAGCTGTAAAAAAAAAAGTGCGATGCCGAGAATTTAATAATGAGTGTTGAAAAACACCCATGCATATGGGACATAAATCACGCGGATTATCATAACCGGGATATGAAAGATTTGGCCTAAGAACAGATATGTAAAGATCTTATTCAGGATTGGGAAACGTGCACAGATAAAGTAAACAAATGTAAGTATTTTAATATTTCTTTATTGTTGAATCAATTTGGATTAATAATACTTTCATTGTATTGGTATGACAGTTCTCCTTCCGGCGAAACGAAATACTCGGCGAAATTATCTCGTATAGTTCTGCCTCGGTTTGTAGATTGTCGTGCAGAACGGAATGGAAAATCCTTGAAGTAATGTGCTAATGTATCTTTAAAATTATAACCATCTCGTCTGCGTACAAAATTATGCAATACGCATGCTGTCTTCGTTATTAGAACAGCAAAATCTGGTGGAATTGTCATACTTGTATGAAAAATCCTCCACTTGTTTGAAAGAATGCCGAAAGCACATTCAACTATTCGTCGAGCTCGACTCAATCGATAGTTAAAGATTCGACGTTGATTATTGAGGTTCTGCCTTGGATAAGGTTTCAAAAAATTATTGTACAGTGGAAAGGCCTCATCACCTAAAAACACAAATGGTAGAGGTGGGCCATTACTTCCTGGCAGAGGTTTGGCTTCTGGCAAATTAAGGCGATTTTCTTGTAACATTTTCCCAAAAGCCCAATTTTTAAAGATATTACTGTCACTGTCTCTGCCAAAAGCACCCACGTCAATAGCTATGAACCGTAGGTCTGCGTCTACTACTGCCATCAAAACAATAGAGAAATAGTTTTTATAGTTATAAAAAGCAGACCCACTGCGCTGGGGAGAAATCAAACGAATATGTTTCCCATCAACAGCCCCTACACAATTTGGGAAGTTGGCATTTCTATAATAACTGTCCGCAATTTCAATCCAACGTTCTTTTGATGACGGTGGCCTCATTTCTGAACGTTGGTGCACCTCCCAAATAGCTTCACAGGTTTCATTAACTAGTGCAGACACAGTTCGGCTTCCCACCAGAAAATCTGTTTTCATTTCTTCAAAATTGCAACCAGTTGCCAGAAATCTGAAACAAAAAGCATTATAGTTTTATTTTTAACTTATTTCAGGTGCCGAATTGAAGAAGAAATGGAACAACATTAGAGACTATTATCGCAAAGAAATTCAGAAAACCAAAAATCTTCCTACTAAATGGAACAACATTAGAGACTATTATCGCAAAGAAATTCAGAAAACCAAAAATCTTCCTACTGGCAGTGCTGCTAAAAAGCCCGAAACTTATGTTTATAGTTCCTTGCTTTACTTCCTTACACCAGTGTTTGCTAGTAGAAAATCAGAAGGGAACTATCCGACCGAAGATGCAGAATCTACTCAACCACAACATCAATCAGAAACTGAAGAACAAAATATTGAACCGGAAGATATCAATCGTATGGAGTCACCCGTACCTACTTTACCTATAGTCAATCAGAAAAAAAAGAAAGATGTCCCCAATCAAATACTAAGTATGTTGCAACAAAAACAGAAAAAACCTTCTGCTAATATTGACGAAGATGACGACACGAAATATCTTCTTAGTTTCAGAAGCTATATGAAAACAATGAATGCTCATCAAAAAATTGATTTTAAAGTCGGTATGCTTCAATTGGTAAAAAAGATTACCATGGGAAACGAACCATCACCATCAACGTCCCGGTACACTAACTATTACCAACAAAGTGACGATTCTTCAGGGTCGTTTCCAATGGCTGGAAATAACTTATCTCCATCACCGACTTAGGGTAGGTTCAGATGACAAGGGGTGCAAGTTGAAAGCCTCCACGCGGCGCACCCTGGGCAACGTCGGCTCCAATTGGCCACCCACGTTGGGTGGACAGTTGGGGCGGGCGGCTAATTTCAACACACGAGGAAAGGTCACGGTTCCGATCACAGATCATCATCCAGGATGGTCGTGAAGGGAACCGGGCTAGAGGCGGGACGGTTAGTCCGTCACTGCGGTGGCCATCTAACGCCTACTCCCCCTCTCTGCTGACAGAGTGTAAGTCGAGTGGGCGTGGAGTACAGATGGAACCCAATCCCAAGGTCTCGCGTGCCGAGGGGATGAATGGCCGGAGGGTTTGTATCCGGTCCCTAGCGCTGGGACCTCACCCTTAAAAAGGAACAAACATGATGGACAGACTAAAGGAAAAAAATCCTCAGGCGGGTACCCTTGCGCAACGCAAGGGCGAGTTCCGCCCCTCTAGGGATCTCCTAGAGGGCAGCCCCATCGTATCTGAGGGGGGCACCAATAGTCTCGCGGGCCGGCAGACCACCGCCGACCTGCGCCAAATTAGCCACGAGCGAAAAAAGGAGCACCAGGTGAACCTGGAGCGACTGCGCGAAGTGGACGCACCGCTTGCCGTCGCCGACGGCAACAAGAGCCGAGGAGGCTCAAGTCCCCATGTGGACACACCTCTTGCCATCACCGACGGCAACAAGAGCCTAGGAGGCTCAGGTCCTGCGGACATCTTGACTGACCAGGACTCGCGCGGGTGCTCCACCAACGTTTGGAGGAAGCGTCCTCGCAGCGGGGACTCAGGGACACTAGGTCTCTCCTCGAGCGAGGAGAACCTATCGGCCCCAAAGGTGTCAACGGGGCGGAGAGGGCGGGGTCGTAAGACTGTTGCCACCACTCGGTTAGTGGAACGTGACGTGCGGGGTCGCTTTGTGCCTCGGCCCGACACGCCTGCCGCCTCGGAGTGCGTGCAGAGCGACCCTGGGCACATGAGTGCAGACCAGAGCGGTGGCTCCACCACGTCCCTGCTGGAGGCAAACAAGGCGGAGGCGAATGCCGCTAAGCGGGCGCAACGACGGGCTGTCGCAGCTGACGAGGTCAGCGAGTTGGCCCGACAGGCCCGTGAGCGGCGCTCGGCTCGGACGACAGATGCATCAGCGATGGCGCTCAGTCGCCAAGTGATGGACGGCCTGGATGTCGTCTTGAAGGTTGCCACCAAATCGGGCAACCTGAAGGGCACGTTTACGCGTGCCTTGAAGGACGCGGTGGAAAGCATCCAGGAGGCGGTTGAGGTCCTCAGTACCCGTACAACCACGGATGAGACGGCGAAGTTGTGGGAGGAGAACGGCCGTCTCCGATCCGAGGTGGAGGACCTCAAGCGGCAGTTTGCCGCCCAGAAGGCAGTAACTTCCGTCACGAGCCCATCACCGGCCCCGTGTTCGGCCCCACCTTCAGCCCCATCTTCAGCCCCGTCATCGGCCCCTGCACTTGCGGATGCGGATGTTGAAAGAATTGCGCGCATCTGCATGATGCAGTGTGGGCAAATGGTAAGTGCCCGGATGGAGGCCATAGAGGCGAGGTTGCCCCCAGCTGAAACCATCCGCCCACCACTCGCTGCAGACAAGCGGAGACAGGAGGGGGCCGCTAAGCCTGGGCCGGCAGCCACGTCGGCTGAGCTGAGAAGGGCCGGGAAGGGAGCCACAAAGCCCACGGAGGGGCCCAGTAAGCCCGCTGAGAGTAGGTCCGCGCCCACTTCCCAGTCGGCGGCTGCGACCCTAACGACACCACCTGGACCCCTAACGGAGGCCTGGACGACGGTGGTCAAGAGGGGCCGCCGTCGAAAAAAGAAGACGGCACCGCTGGCAACCACTGGAGCACCCGCACTGGCATCGAATAAGGCCACGGGACCGCCTAAGGTCAGAGCCCCACGCTCCGCGGCTGTAGTGATCACGCTGCAGCCCGGAGCCGTCGAAAGGGGCGTCTCTTACAAGGCGGTCCTGACAGAGGCGAGGGCCAAAGTCGCGTTCCCCGACCTTGGAACACCGTCTGGCTTCAAAATGAGGCCGGCGATAACGGGGGCGCGGCTGCTCGAGGTGTCGGGTGCCTCTATCGCCGAAAAGGCGGACATTTTGGCCGCCAAGCTGCGAGAGGTCCTCAACCCTGAGGACGTCCGGGTGTCTAGGCCGATGAAGACGGCTGAGTTGCGTATTGACGGTCTGGACGACTCGACGACCCTAGCTGAGGTCGTGGCGGCCATCACCCGAGCCGGCGGATGTCCGTCCGAGGACGTGCGGATGGGCGAAATCCGCGCCGACGCCACCGGACTCGGCATGATTTGGGTGCGGTGCCCGGTGGCGGCAGCGAACAAGGTCGCAGAAGGTGGGCGACTGTTGGTGGGGTGGGTTTCAGCAAGGGTGAAGCTGCTGCAACCCAGGGCATTGCGGTGCTATCGTTGTCTGGACATTGGGCATGTCAGGGCACGATGCACCGCCGAAACAGACCGCAGCGAGCAGTGCTATCGCTGCGGTCAGCCCGGCCACAAGGCGGCCCAGTGCTCCGCGGAGCCAAACTGCAGCCTCTGTACAGCTGCAGGGAGGCCTGCTGGGCACAGAGCGGGCGGAAAGGCCTGTGGCACACCCGCGCAGCAGAAGAGGAGAAGGAGGGCCAAGGTTCCCGGAGGCTCTTTACCTCCCCCTCAACCTGGCTGCCCTTTGGCCGACTCCCGGCCTAGGAATGACCTGGAGGGAATGGATTGTGTATAATGGCGCTCTACCATTTCCTCCAGGGCAATATCGACCACTCTGCCAGAGCTCAGGATCTCTTGCTCCAGAGCATGGCAGAGTGGTCGATTCACGTGGCTGTGGTCGCCGAGCCGTATTTCGTCCCACCCAGAGCCAACTGGGTAGGAGACCTCGACGGTTTGGTGGCCATCATTGGCGGGGCTCTTTACAGCCCGTCCCGAGGTCACGGCTGGGTGGCCGCCCTCGCGGACGGCGTTGGCATAGTTGGTGCGTATTTTTCGCCCAACAAGAGTCTCGCCGACTTCGAGAGTTTCCTTGTCGAGTTGGGTGCCGTCGTAGGCCGACTCCACCCTCGCCCTGTGCTGTTGCTAGGGGATCTCAATGCCAAGTCTTCAGCGTGGGGATCTCCAGTAACCGATGCTAGGGGTGAGGTGCTGGAAGAGTGGGCAGTCACCACTGGCCTGGTCGTCCTAAACCGGGGCTCGGTACAAACGTGCGTGCGGCAGCGGGGCGGTTCAATAGTGGACGTCTCGTTTGCTAGCCCTGCTGTCGCGAGCCGTGTCCGCGACTGGCGTGTCGCCGTGGAGGTGGAGACGCTATCGGATCACAGATATATCCGTTTTGACGTCTCCACCCAGACCGCAGGCGGCCGCGGTTCACCGGCCCCGCGAACGGGCGGTCCGCGCTGGGCGCGCAAGCGCATCGACAGGGAACTTCTCGAGGAGGCCACCATTGTTCAGGCCTGGATCCGGGAGTCGGCAACGACCGGACCCGTCGACGTCGAACAGGAGGCGCTGTGGTTCCGCGGGGCGATGACGCAAATCAGCGTCCCAGAGGTGACACAGGCAGAGATGGGGGCGGCCGTGAATCGACTCCGGGCCAAGAACGTGGCTCCGGGGCCCGACGGGATCCACGGCCACGTGTTAGCCCTCGCTCTGAAGGAGCTAGAGCCTTGGCTGAGAGGACTCTTCACAGCGTGCCTTGAGCGGGGCCAGTTTCCCACTTTGTGGAAATCTGGTCGTCTGGTCCTGCTCAGGAAGGCGGGGCGCCCTGCGGACTCGCCGTCCGCGTACCGGCCCATAGTGCTGCTAGACGAGGTGGGTAAGCTGTTTGAGCGGATTATCGCTGCTCGCCTCGTCAGCCACTTGTACAGAGAGGGGCCGGACCTGGACGAAGTCCAGTTCGGCTTTCGGCATGGGCGCTCCACCATCCACGCGATATCGCAGGTGAGAGTCCTGGCGGAGGAAGCGGTGTCCCGGGGTGGGGTGATGTTGGCGGTGTCCTTGGACATTTCCAACGCCTTCAACACCCTGCCCTGGAGTTGTGTTCGGGAGGCATTGCGGTATCATCGAGTGCCTCCCTACCTCCGCCGCATCATCGGGGCTTATTTGGCGGAGAGGTGTGTCACCTACGTGGGACGTGATGGCGTCGAAAACCAGCACCGCATGTCGTGCGGTGTTCCACAGGGCTCGGTCTTGGGCCCGCCCCTGTGGAACATCGGGTACGACTGGGTGCTGAGGGGCGAACTCCAACCGGGCGTAGACTTGACGTGTTACGCGGACGATACGCTGGTCACCGCCCGGGGGAGTTCGTACAGGGAGGCAGCGTTGCTGGCGACGGCTGCGGTCTCACAGGTGGTGAGCCGCATACGGCGCCTTGGCCTGGAGGTGGCCCTCAACAAATCGGAGGCCATGGTCTTTCATGGCCCCAGGCGGGCGCCACCACCCGATGCCCACATCGTCGTCGGGGGGGCTCGAATCGCTGTCGAGTCAACCATGAAGTATCTAGGATTGGTGCTCGACAGCCGGTGGGATTTCGGCCCCCACTTCCGGCGGTTGGCGCCCAAGTTGTTGGGCGCGGCTGGGGCGCTGTCAACGCTGCTTCCCAATCTGGGGGGCCCAAGCGCTGCCTGTAGGCGGCTCTACGTAGGGATCGTGCGATCGATGGCCCTGTACGGGGCCCCGATCTGGGCGGCTGACCTGACGGCCGGCAGCATCGCTGTTCTGCGAAAGCCGCAGAGAGCGATGGCCGTCAGAGTCATCAGGGGGCATCGCACGATCTCCTACGAGGTGGCTTGTGCACTGGCCGGATCCCCGCCCTGGGACCTGGAGGCGAAGGTACTCGCGTCACTGTATCGGTGGCGCGAGGAAGCGCGGGCGCGGGGCGAAAGGCTGATGCAGCGACACATGGAGTTGCGTCAGTCTCAGCTTCGTGAGGTCCTGGTGGCGGAATGGCGGGACAGGCTTTCACGCCCTACCGCCGGCCTCATTACCCTCGAGGCGGTCCGGCCAGTGCTCGAGCGCTGGCTCGGGAGGAGGCACGGCTCCCTGTCGTTTCGGGTGACGCAGGTGCTCTCGGGGCATGGTTGCTTCGGGAAGTACCTGTGTCGCATAAACAGGGAGCCGGACGCCCGGTGTCACCACTGCGTCGACTGCCGGGATGACACGGCGCGGCATACGCTGGCAGAGTGTGCCGCTTGGGAGGAGCCACGCCGTGCCCTCATCTCTGAAGTAGGCAGTGACCTGTCGCTGCCGGCTGTAGTCGAGTCTATGGTCGGCAGCGCGGAGTCCTGGGACGCGGCGCCCTCTTCCAGCCCCCCTAAATGGGTCCAGGGGCGACGGACTCGGGGACGTCCGTCGCCCCCCACATATCAGGACCCGAGGTGGTGGCGCGTTGTGTTCCACGCGCGCCCCTCTTAGACGTCGCGGGGGGAGCCCAACACCTTACTCCCCCCCCAACTCGAGGTCGTGGCACGCAGAGGCGGGCCGGCACTAGCCGGGGGTTGCGGAAGTATCGTTGTTCCCGTGATCCCCGGTTTAGGTGTGAGGCGGAACACCGGGGTGGTTTTTAGTCAGTAAGAATCTGACAGACCCCTCCGCCCTCCCCAGGGCGGAGGACATCCAAAGAGGATTTTCCACCCCGGAAAAAAAAAAAAAAAAAAAAGGTTCAGATGACAAGTGCTCAACGCGCGTTTTGATAACGCGCGTTTACAACTACATACATTTTATTCAGGCCGTACACATGCTAACGCGCGTTTTAGTAACGCGCGCGTTCAACGCTGCGCTAGCGCTCGACTGTTGTCAGCGCGCGTCAACGCCGCTTTGAGATCATTGGTTTTCTATGTTTCCGTTCAGTTGAGCGCGCGCTTTCGACGCGGATAGACTTATTTTAGGGTTCGTCAAGTTCGTCCGAAAATCGTCCGAAATGGAAACCGAAGCTTTTAATACGGAATTATTAATTGATGAAATAGAGAAACGTCCTGCGATATGGGACATGACAAGTAGCGATTATTCAGATAAGAATTTGAGAAGACGGGCTTGGGAAGAACTCGTCCTTATATTTTGTGAAGGACATGACAATGAAGAAAAGAAGAAAATATTATGTGAGTATATATATTTATTTACATTTACAATCGGTTTGTGTTACAAGTTAAATATAACGATCCTGCCAATCTACTTTTCCTTCATTAATGAAATAGTTTGTTAAATGTACTCGAACATTATCCGCCTGTCGCACAGCACGTCCGGTATAATGTGAGGCTAGATTTTCCAGGGGTGGCGTATAAAGTGTGTCTTCAAAATTGTAGCCATCCCTGATTCTGACATAATTATTTAGTGTACATATCGCTTTTACGATCTTTTCTGCAAAACCGATGTTAACATCTAACGGCCTGTGTAAAATGCGCCATTTATTGCACATTATGCCAAAAGTACATTCAACATACCGGCGTGCTAATGTCAAACGGTAATTAAATATTTTTTTAGCATAAGTTAGTGACCTTCCCCCATATGGACGCATTAAATTCTCCATCATGCCAAAAGCTTCATCAGCCACTATCACATATGGCAACGTTGTCGGTCTATTTTGTATTAACAATGCCTTTGGCTCAGTTAGATCTAATGACCTTTCTGTCAGCTTTTTGTACAATGAAGAATTCTTGAATATACCTGAGTCACTGTTTTTACCGTAGGCACCTATGTCAACCCACACAAAACAATAGTTTGCATCCGCTAGCGCCAATAAAACTAGCGAAAAATAATTTTTATAGTTATAATACATAGAACCCGTGTGTTCAGGCTGGATTAACCGTATACCAGGCCCCTCAGAAAGTATTGCGAAAAAAAGTTTTTATATATGGGAGACTGGCCAGTTATAATGTTTTTCGAAAATATGATTATTTATAAGTAAAAATAAGTAAGTTCCAATTTCAAAATTTCCCTTCACATTTTTTGCGAGTTAATTCAAAGTATTGTGTCTCACTGAAATATGGATCTGCGCCGGGAACATTTTAGAGCTATGATTTTATACGATTTCAAGTGTCGCCTGAAACCGGATGAATCGTACGATAGACTTCAAATGGCATTCATGGATGAAGGCCCTTCCAAGGCAACCGTGTATCGTTGGTATAACGAATTCAAGCGCGGTCGACCAACTTTGGGGGATGACGAAAGAAGCGGTCGCCCTTTGACGGCTGTTACCGAAGAAAACGTGCTAGCAGTGAAAAATTTAATCCAAGACAATAGGCGAATTACATATCAGGAGATTCAACACATATTGAAGATTGGATCGGGAAGCGTTCACGAGATTCTACACAGCCATCTTCGCGTGAGGAGGATAGTATCACACTGGGTGCCGCACAACCTCACCGATGCTCAGAAGCAGGCCCGGGTGGAATGGTGCCGTGATATGCTTAACAAATTTGAAGCAGGCTCGTCTCGGCGTGTTTACGACATCGTTACAGGTGATGAGTCCTGGATTTATCAATACGACCCAGAAACCAAGCGCCAGTCGACTGTTTGGGTGTTTCAAAATGAGCCAACGCCTACCAAAGTGAAGCGATCTAGAAGCGGGGGTAAGATTTTGATCGCTAGCTTTTTTAATTTGACTGGCCACTTGGTATCAATTCCCTTACGGGATCAAAGAAGCATTAATGCCGAATGGTATACTACCAAATGTTTGCCAGAAGTTTTCTCTGTTATAAGCAACAAGCGACTAAACACAGGGCTCCGCGGGCTACTGCTCCACCACGACAATGCACCTGCGCACACCGCACTCAAAACGAGGGACTTCCTGGACAGCACGCCAGTCAAACTCCTGGGTCACCCTCCTTACAGCCCTGATCTAGCACCGTGTGACTTCTTTTTATTCCCAAAAATAAAAAATCAGCTCAAAGGGATACAATTTTCGTCGCCGGAAGATGCGCTGGCTGCGTTCGAGCAGGCTGTAAACGAGGTGTCTGCGGCGGACTGGAAAAAGTGTTTTGAAAACTGGTTTAGGCGCATGAATCTTTGTATAGAGGCTGGTGGAAAGTACTTTGAAAAGATTTAATAAAAATATATGTACGTATAGAACAATTTTTTTTAGTTTCGCAAAACTTTCTGAGTGTCCCACGTATGTTTCCCGTCCAAGGCTCCCAAACAATTGGGAAACTTTGAGTTCTTTTCAAATATCGTGGATATTTCACACCACTTTTCTTTCGTTGGTTCACTCATAACAACGGGCCTTAATTTTTTCCAAATAGTTTCACATACATGTGGTATTATAGTAGCCACAGTAGATTTGCCAATTCTATAGTCGTAGCTTAATGTCCCAAATGAACATCCAATGGCCAAATATCTGGAAACAAACATAAACTATTACTAAATACTGTTTTTTTTTTCAGCGTCATCCCTGCAAAAAAAGTGGAAGAGTTTACGGGATAATTATATGAGAGAGGTGAAGAAAATAAAGACTGTCAAATCTGGATCAGGAGCTTCCAAAACTTCGACATATATTCATTATAATAGACTACGATTTCTACAGGCATCAATTGCCAACAAAGATACAGAAAGTAGTTTCGATGCAGATAATGCATCAACTTCGTCAGAGGTTGCTGAAGTAGAAATAAGTTCTGGCTTTAAGAGTCCTAAATCTACTTCAAGAAAAAAACAAAAATTAAATCCTGCTGATGAAAGATTTGCAAACATATTAGAGCAGAGTTTAGCACAGAAAAATGTGTCTCATCCAAAATAAGATGACGATGAAGACAAGCTGTTTTGTTTGTCACTCGTTAAAGAGATTAAAAAAATTCCGGAATATAGGCGACTTCAAACTAAAATTGCCATTTATAATTTAATTTTGCAAAACCAAAATGAATTTCAAGGACCACAACAACAGACATATGAAAATCAAAATTACCCGGTATCACAACGAAGAAATTATTCATCACAAGAGCAGCGTCATCAGTCATCAGCTTCTGTTGAAGGCTTTCGTTATCATGATTATAGATCACAGCAGTCTAGTGTGTCAAATAATTTTGCACATTATGGTTATACTACAGCAATGGGGTCTCCATCGCCAGTAACACCTACTCCATCGCCAGCACCAACTAATGTCAGCAATGAATCAGAGTTACAGTTATTCTGCGAGTAACAAAATGTTATTTTTTCTTTAAAAAAATTGTTCCTAAACAAGTTGATTTGATTTATTTGATTTATAGATTATGTTGATTATTAAAAAACTTACCTCAATGTAATTATGAGTTTTTCTTCCGGTGAAATGCTATATCGCACAGCGTTTTTATCTGCTACGAGTTCATCGTTTATGAGAGTCAGTAAGTCATCAAATGACTTGATGGACATTCTGAAGTAGTTAAAGAATTTGGGCTCAAATTGCCTTAACTTAGGATATAAAATAATGTACTGACTTTCAGTCAGCCTGGTTGACAAAATTGGGTGAACCCAATATCTCCGTCTTCTGTTGTGTCGTTTCTGCCGTCTGTATAAAATCACCGATAAAACTGTTTCTACGTCCATCTTCGACAAATGTAGAACTCAAACTGGCCGCAACAACGCGCGTTTAACGCCTGACAAGCGCGCACCATGTGAACACTATACAAAAATTCAACGCGCGTTCAACGCGCGCTGAGCGCTTGTCATCTGAACCTACCCTTACGTTCCATCTTATCAAAATATACACGTGCCCAAAGTATCACCAATATATTTGCAGAGTCCAACTCCATCACCACCAACTTTTTATCCACCTTCGCAGCAGCAAAATGTGCCCCGTAAGAATACCAGGAAGCCTATTATTATCCACTCAATTTCTAGTGTGACACCTCCCCAATCAACTACCCAACAAAGCCCCAAGCAAGATTATCCTGTTGAGATATCTTTACCAAATACTAGTGTTGAAGGCAATGAGGCTACACAGTTTATAGTTCTCCAGCCTCAAGATTCACAGGAGGGAACAATGCAAGAATTCTTACCCTCTTACAAATAAACGCAGAATAAAGTTATACCAGGTATAAACCTATGAAAATGTATGGGTATACCTTAGTTATACCTGGTATAACTTTATTCCGCGTTTATTAGTAAGAGGGTTAAACTTTAAGTAAATTTAAAGCGTAATGTTTGTAAAAAACAGAATGTATGCGCTCTCCACACGGAATTCTTGATTAGGAAACCTGATCAGGATTTCTGATCAGGAATCAGTATGTATGCGCCCGGCCTTATTCTTCACAATCCTCACCGGCACCGCGGTACCAAATGATTCCGGCGGAGCCAGAGCGAGCGGCCGAGCGCAGGACTCGCGTAGCGCGGGTTCGCACTTGTTCACTCGCTCACTCGGTGCGTTGTGTCTGGTTTGGTTGGTAGACAGACACAACACGGACGTGAAGCAACGATAAGCATGAAATTAGAGTTGAAATTATTTTGGATCTTCCAAGAGAACAATTCGTTGACTATCTTAATAACAGTACGGTGCGCTCCTATTTCTATGGACTTAGAGTTTAATATGGATTGACTGGCACGCATAAAATGTGATTTTTCTTTGATTGTAGTTGCCTAAAAGTTTGGCCACGCTTATATTATTATTATCTATTTTATTAGATATTTTTCTGCCAACTTTAACATTGTTTTAGTCTCGGACTAATAATACGTGTAGACGGAGCTATAGCTTGTTGCCGCTCTAGTATCGGTGTGTCAAATTAAGTATTGTTGTCTCTGTCTATTTCACGGAGTTTAGGAACGAGTAAACGGTATAGCTCATGTAAGTCTGGCAACGTCGCACTGTCTGTGTGGCTTGTGTCAATAAATGACCGACTTAGTCGGTCAAAAAATTGCGGCTTGGTGCAGTTTATATGTGAAATATTAAATAATAACAGTGGTTTGTCTAGGACTAAATAAATAAATTGAAACTATGTCGTGTACGGCTGTATATTGTTCATCAAGAACAACCAAAGGAGGTGTAAAAGACCCAGAATTATCATCAATATATCAGTCAATAGATTAAATGGCCAAAATAAAATGTATTCAGTGGGTCGGACATTGAGTCAATAGATGAAATGGCCAAAAGAAAATGTATTCAGTGGGTCGAAAGACAAAAGACAAAAGATATTTATTTCAACTGGGCCACCAAGCGGCACTTTTGAATGTCACAATTTAAATTTACATGGAATAAAAGTTGATTCTACCGTGCATTCGGCAAGTAGCTTGTTATGGAGAAGAATGCACAAGAAACTCCATACTTTTTAAATTTACATGGAACAAAAGTTGATTCTACCGTGCATTCGAAAAGTAGCTTGTTATGGAGAAGAATGCACAAGAAACTCCATACTTACTCTTTAAAAAAAAAAAAGATTGTTAAAAATTTTTAGGTACATGAGTACATACATTAATAAATTCACATATGTGAGGACAATGCACCCAGAATAGCACTACACACTATACTACGTAAAGGTATAAAGTATTAAAAGTACTCACACATGTACTGTGCAGTTATATAATAGGTACTAGAAAAACATCAAAATCCGAAGCAGTTAAGTTATGACCAATCCCAACTGACGGCGCCCGTTCACGAACATGACGCATGAATCGGCACCACCCAGCTCAACCATCATGAAGGGAACCGAATGATCCAACACACGCGCCACCATCAGAGAGACATTTGAGAGAGCATGACACACTCAACTGCCAGGGCACACACAAGTCAACGAACGACACAGGTATAGCAAATGGTAGATTTACAGTTGGGTACATAGTACCCACACACGTGCTGTGCAGCAATACAATACTAAAAGAAATCGAGTCTATACAACACAAACATAAACATATCATTTGTTTTTGCGCCCTAGTGGTTGTGGAGCAGAACTAGCATTGAGCCAAGCATTTTTATCAGTGATATAATCCCCCAACTTATAATATGCCTGCCTGCATAGTGTGCGTTTTATACAATTTTTAAATTTCGGACATTGTTCTCATGGTTATGTCAATGTTGGTGATCATATTAACGATGATAGCGTTCCAGTGGCCACAGAAGCCTTTACATTCATGTTGACCTGTGTAAATGCGTCTTTCAAAATACCGTTAGGATACTTTTTAATTAATGGTTTATCAGGGTTTCAAAAAGAAGAAATAGTGCGTACTTGTCTTAATTTAGTGGCCGAATGTGGTGTTACAATAGTGACGTTAACTTTTGATGGTGCTCCGAATAATAATGCTATCGCTAAGTATTTAGGCTGTGTTCTAAATTGCGATAATCTTAACACACAATTTAATCATATCGGCATGAAGATCTATATTCGTCACGATCCATGTCATTGCCTAAAATTGGTTCGTAATACGTTTGGAGATAAGAAGTTATTGTTTAATCAAAGTGGCAAAGAAATATAATTTAAATACATAACAGAACTACACAAACTTCAAACTGAAGAACAACTTAATTTAGCTAATAAGTTACGGCAAGCGCATATACACTATTTCAAACAGAAAATGAAGATAATATTGGCTGCCCAATTGTTTAGTCAGTCAGTTTATAAGTCTTTAATGTTTTGTCGCAATAATATTAAATTAGAAGATTTCCAAAATTGCGAAGTAACTTGCAAGTTTATTGGCATGTTCAATCAGTTATTTAATTTATTAAACTCAAGAAATTTGAACTCATTCGGACACAAGAAAGCAATTCTGCCCAAAAAAAATTGTAGAACATGGTATTGAATATATAAAAAATCTAAAATTAGATGATTATTAGTCATTAATTCGCAGAGAAAAATTGGGTTTTTAGGTTTCATCATTTGCCTACAATCAATAAAAAAACTTTGCATAGATTTATTAATGCAAGACTCGCCAAAAATGAAATTTCTATTTACTTACAAGTTTTCACAAGACCACAATGAGCTGTTTTTGGTGCAATTAGGGTGTTATTAGACCAATCGATCAATCGTCGATCGACGGCATCGATCGATGGCAGAATGGATTAGTAGACGTCGATCGATAGTTTCTATGACATCAATCGATCGATCGTCGATCGACGGCATCGATTGATGGCAGAATGGATTAGTAGACGTCGATCGATAGTTTCTATGACACCAATCGATCGATCGTCGATCGACGGCATCGATCGATGGCAGAATGGATTAGTAGACGCCCCCGTCACGTCACCCGCTGCCCGCCCGCGCCCCGCGCGCTTACTACCTGACCTGCCCTGCTTGTGTGTGTTTAGTTGTGTGAATCTCGCGGTCGTGAATGCTCGTTTTTGTCTGTGACGCGCAAAATGGCGGCGAACGCGTGGACGAATGAACGAACTTTAGAATTTATCGAGCAATACAAAAATAAACCTTTACTATGGGACATTGTTTACAATGTTTACCGAAATAAAATAAAACGTCATGATGCACTTCTCGAATTAGCCAACTCATTTGAAGTTACTAAGGAGGAGGCAGAAAAAAAAATAAAAAAATTACAAACAACATTTTCCAAAGAAAATAAAATAGTGAAAGATAGTAAAAGAAGTGGTGCCGGTCGAGACGAAATATATTGTTCTAAATGGTATGCATTTTAAGCTATGATGTTCATACAAGAAAGGAATCGCCCACGATGTACCGTGTCTACAGAGGATCGGGCTTATTCGAGCATGTCAACTGATGTAAGTACCTACGTGCATATTTATTTATTTAAATAAAATGTATTTAATACTTGTAAAAATTTTGTTACAGATGAATTCACAAACATCTGAGTCGGGGATTCCGTTGAAAGTGAAGGTAGTCGTAAAAGGCGCCTCAATCCAAAAGATGCCGCAATAGAAAAAACGTTGGTGATGGTTGATTCATTGATTCGCAATAGACAAGGCTTTGATGAGTATACATTGTTTGGAGAACAAATTGCAATTAAATTGAGATCACTGAAAACTGACTACGCGCGCATTACAGTACACCATCATATAAATAACCTAATTTACGAAGCTCAAATGGGTAAATACGACTATCCAGAAACTCAAAATCGAGGCTACTTCACCACGCTGTATTCTACAAATCAATCTTTACAATCACAATCTTCTAAAGAATCGAACCTTCCATCTACTTCTCAATACGCCATTTCGCCTGATAATACAACACTCCAGTCATTGGATAATTATGATCTCCCATCTAACTTGGAATAAGTATAAATCAGAATATATAAAGAATAAGTTTAAACAATGTTTTTATACTACTATGTACATTTTTTATTTCATCTAGCTTATGTCAGAGATACATGACTGAAGTTAGTAACAATATGTTTCAGTTTCGACTATCGATAATTTAGGGGGTTGAATTGAAATATATCTAATTTTATCGATATAAACATCCTAAGGTACATCTCCACATCCATCAAAAAAAAATTCAGAGTTCCGTACCTGAAAAAGGACAAAACGGAACCCTTATAGGATCACTTTGTTGTCCGTCCGTCCGTTATGAATAGGTGTTAGGAAAAAATCTTACACTAGAAAGGCACAGAAACTTGAAAAGAGACTTTTTTTGTTAGTTCTACATACACAATAGAAGCAAAATTACTATATCTAACTTAAATCTCTAACTTAACTTACGATTACAAGTCCAAGAGTACTTACTTTTATGTGATCCCTGAGAGAATATATAAGTGCATTGCATACTTCTGGAATTATACAAGAAATACTTGGTTGCGAAACTTTAAACGTTAGCACTAGACTCTGATATGAATCACCGCTGGCTAGAAATCGGAGTGTTATAAGTAACCGATTTTTAGGTGAAATTGATTGCCTATAATTGGTATCCAATTTCGCGATTGAAGGAGCTCCTTCAATCGCGAAATTCGGTGGTTGCTCATTCGAAAAGCATCCAAAAAACCGCTATTTAAAATGTCATTAAATTGTAATATGTGCATGGTGCAGATACCTATATAATAAATTATTCATTAAAAAAGGTTTATTTTCTCAAAAACAAAGGTGTAAATAGGTACATACTTAAACACTAAACTAATTAAAGTAAACTATATAAAAGAATAAAAAAAACTAAACCTAACTACTTACACTATATACAAAAGAAAAGTACACTTAGGCGTCGAAGTACTCCTCCACATCGCTGTCATCCGGGAACGTGCCCAAAAGACTGGCAGCATTGCCACGTTGAATGGCAATGCTGATTCTTTGCGCAAAGAAAGAGTCAGCCCTCTGGTCACGCACAGTGTCGATCAGTCGGCGAGAGATCTCCTTAAAAAGGAGACGTGCACTCGGGCCCCATGACCCAAGCGTTTCGACCCCAAACGGCTGAAAACTGTAATTACCAATTAGGTTACAGTATTTGCGCCGCTTGAGGGCCTCAGCAGCCGCAGCAGCAGCGCCAGCACAGCCCGCCGAACTAGGAACATGAGATGGCGCAAGGGTGTCGCGACACAGGTTGCGTCCTACACCAGAGGCCTACCCACCTTCCACGGCACTAATGTCATGCCATCTGGTCTCTTCCCATCGTCACGTACCAAGCCGCTAGGTTTTAATACAGCTGGTACGCTGGCGGTGATAAGGGCCCGACGAATAATGTCATTGATGCTGGCGTGCCGTGCTATGCGTCCTGCGCTCTTGCAACAAGACAGGCCATGGTGCCCAAGGCTGCCGACAGCTTCACCACATTGGCACCGATGCGGAGCAACACAAGGTGCGCCTAAGCGTAGACAGGTCGCTAGCCGAAACGAAGAGTCATCCATCATAGTGCCTATGGTGGATGACGGGAGTGCTTAAAGCCACAAACCCGACTCCCATTCCCACACAGCCAGCAGACGCGCACGCTCAGCAGTACTAGACGATGTATTTATAAGGTTATTCTGTATAATACTGCAGAGCGGCACATCCCATCTTCTCTGGGAGCACAGGTTGTCGGGCAGATCCGTATTGGGACAAGCCATTTTCCAAGCGTTCAACGCATCGGTCAAACACGGTACCTCAAAATCAACCAGTGAGGCAGGAAAGGTGTTCCTGGTTAATTTGTCAGTACCGTGGACCGAAGAGAGGAAGGCTCAGGTACTTATACATGAAATTTTGCGGACGCCGAGGCCACCCAAGCGAATGGGAAGCGTGGCTTGTTGCCATGCTCGGTCGTCCAAGGCCACATTTAGGATAGATGAAAGTGTGTTCTTTATAATTTGGTCTACTTTTTCTAAAAGTTGTGGGTGTTTCCATAAATGAGAGGAGCGAAGGCTATAAGTAAATTTTGGTCCAAAGCAACAATATCGGATAAGTGTGTAGGCCGAATGCATGTTAATTTTGAAGTCTTTCCGAGACATCGTTAAAATTTTGTATTTTCTGTTCAATGAAATTTGGAAGCGATTCATCAAAAATAGGAGAACCCAGGAGGTGCAGAGAATTTCTCTCAGTTATTTTAATATTAGGTGCTATGGCGTTGAATTTTGCTAAAGTAGTCTGTCGGTCAGTAGTTTGGGGAGGTAAATTTCGCATTTCGAAAGATTAAGTTCTAGCCCAATAGAGCTAAATATATCGTTCAAAAAAGTTAAATCGTTCAAGACTGTGTCTACATCACCTCCTAGGGTTCCATGGTTTGGTTCCAAATGTCATTTGGATAAGATAAGCGATCTTTGGCTTTAAAAAACGGTCGCATCCAGAGTCTCCGTAATAATAGTACGAGCAACATCGTACTGGCCATCAACAACGCGTCCTCTTGTGAACCCATTTGGAAAAACACTGACGGAACATAGCTTAAAACGATCAACGTCGACTGATGCCATCGACCGGTAATCGATCGATTGGTTAGTCGAACGGTATCCGTCGATCAATAAAAAATATTAGACCATTCGATCGCCGTTGATCGATGCCGTCGATCGACGATTGATCGATTGATTAGCCGAACGGTATCCGTCGATCAATTAAAGCTATTAGACCAGTCGATCGACATCGATCGACGTCGATCGATGCCGTTGATCGACGATTGATCGATTGGTCTAATAACACCCTAACATTTAATAATAATCCTTCGGCAAAACAGTTTAGGGCGGCATATAAAAATTGTTGGTCCATGCTGAGTTAAAAGCTGCAGTAGGTTAATTGTATTCCTTTAGAGGATATTCCCATTTTAAATTTCACAAAAAATTCACTATACGAGTATATTAATAAGGTAAAGAATATTTGATGGTTTAGAAGAAGTGAAAGATACACAATTACGATCATAGTTATTTGAGTGACCCAAGCTTACTTACAGAATATGCTGAGGAGGTTATTTATTACATATCGGGGTTTGTGGTAAACAAAAATACTTTGGCATGTGAAGATTGTTTGTTAGCACTAAGAGGTCCCATAAAACAATCATTAATATCTACCAAAGATAAAGGAGGTCTAATTTACACAAGCAATGATGTTTATTTTATTTGTAAATTGTGTGAAAAAGTTTTGCGGAAATATTTGATATGCACCCATAATCATAATAAGATTAACAGCAAAGATGTACATAAAATGATCCGTGATGTTATATTAACAAGGCATTGTTCAAGTTACAAAAATATATTCAATTCTTTAGATGACCATTTATTAGATTTTTACTTTATGGAAGATCATAAATATCTTTTAATAAAATATATATGAGAAGTTTTTACAACTCAATACATTTTGTTATGAAAAACGCTGTAGTTGAAAAAACAGTGTTAGAAATTTATATAACAAACTACTATTATTCAAAGGTCATTAAACTCCTGTTTTATATTTTATATACCTTTTTGTACTCAGTATTTTGAAAAAGTTCTTGCTTATGGCACAAAACTTAAAATCACGATAAAGAAATCGGCTGTTCTCTGCATTTTTGACGAGTTATGCGGACATCTGAATAGGGAACATCTGATTTTTTTCGCGATTTCTGGTTTGGCTCCAAAGTAAAAGTTATTAATAATAATGATTCCTATGAGGGGCGTAAGTTGTGCGTTGAGTTTGATGAAATAATACCTGCAAATTTTACCGATCAGTTACGTGATGACATAGCTCTGTTGAGCCCGTATTTGAATAAGCTCCAGAAACATATTCCAAAGATGGTCGATGGGACCATAGATTTTAAAAGCACCGGAAAATTGACATCATTTATCTGTAATAAGATGTCTGATTTGAGAGTGCCAGGTCGAGAACCTGGTGAACAATTACAAGATTACTATCGACGTGCATATCCTATAGGGAATATAAGAGAATTCCATTCATATGCTAAGCTTCCAGCAGCAGAAAGACTTGAAGGGCAGATTAACGTACTGGGTGAACAACCACGGTTCGAGAATCTCATATATCCTACTTACGCCTTGCGAGCAGAGCATATCTGCAAACATCATTATCAAACTGATTACAAGGCTATCGCCCAGATACTATATGCATTGTAACATATGTGTGATTGAAGGAAAACTATAAACCCGTCCGTCTTGTATGTGTAAATTTTCCTAAAATAAATAAAATCGTAAAATAATACGTCTGTGTATTTATTTAAGTTGAATCCTTCATTGGTAATACATTTTTAAATTAATTTTACCTAATACCATATTATTTATTGTGTTCATAATTTTTATTTAACAAAGCACACATTTGCGCAAAAATCGATGTCCTACAGATTCTATCGATATGCTTTGAAGCGTCGACCCTTCGCTAGTCACGCACACTGGTAGCGCCATCTCTTGAAAATGTCATAAATCAGTGACCGAATACATAGACAAACGCATTTAAGATTTCGCGGGCGATCGATATCCTAATTATCTCGTTCCTTCCTCATTCCTTTTCCCTTTATGTACATGAAGTTATAGGTAAACTTCCTTCTACTAGTTACTCTCTGCCCGGCTTTGTGCTTATTAGAAACGACCGGACTGTTGGTGGTGGTGGTGTTGCCATATATCTCCGCGCTCATATTCCTTACTCTATTGTCAATGTGTCAGCGCAGCCACCACCATCGTGTGCTGGTGAGCATCTCTTTCTGGATGTCGAGCTAAATCATTCTAAATTACTTCTTGGAGTTTATTATTGTCCTTCATTACGTGTTAATTTTTTTTCATCCTTCGAGAAGCTCTTAGAAATGCTTATCCCTTCATACAGTCATAGCATAATCATGGGTGACTTTTAATACTTGCCTGCTGAAGAAGGACCATCGTTCTTCTTTCCTTAATAATGTTTCAATTTCTAGTAATCTTTTCATTCTGCCGCTTAGTGCTACTCACCATTTCCCAAACTCTACTCCTTCACTTGATGTTGGTTTCCTCTCCTGATCGCGTCGCTAAGCATGGCCAATGCTCAGCCGATGCCTTTTCTTATCACGATTTGATTTTCCTGTCTTATAAAATTCGTCCACCTAAGGCTAAACCCAAAATCCTCATGCAACGCAATTTTGGAGGCATGAACGTTGACAGTCTTTGTGAGGATGCCAGCAACATAGATTGGTCTTATCTATTTGCCTCCGCTTCAGTCGATGAGAAAGTTATTATGTTCACCACTAAGCTTGTTGAACTTTACGACCGTCACGCTCCTGTTCGGGCAGTCAAAGTGAGACATTTGCCGGCACCATGGCTTACGGATGAAATAAAAAATGTCATGAATAAAAAAGTTACGGCAAAGTCGAAATTTAAGCGCAACCCTACTGACGCTAATAGGGAGAGATATGTCTCAATACGTAAACACTGCAACAAGGTGTGTAGGAATGCTAATCGCCAACATATTCATGATTCTGTCCAAAATGGGGACGCATCCAAAGTTTGGAAATTTCTAAGGTCATTGGGGGTCGGTAAGTCACGGGAGGAGACTATTCCTAAAGATGTTAATATTGACGCAATGAATAATCATTTTACTGCTTCGTCCAATTTTGATAGGACTACTAAATTAAATACATTGAATCATCTTTCATCTCTTCCGACTCCCAGTTATTCTCCATTTGTTTTTAGTCAATTTACTACATGTGATGTTAAGAAGAGCATACAATCGATTTCATCAAACGCAGTAGGAAGCGACTGTATCAGCCGCAAAATGCTACTCCCGGTGCTGGACATTATCCTTCCCGTCATTTGCCATATCCTCAATTTTTCCGCGTCTAGCAGTGTCTTTCCAAGCTCATGGAAAGACGCTCAAATAATTCCTTTACCTAAAAAATCCAATCCCACATCCTTTGCCGAGTATCGCCCAATATCTGTCTTGCCATTTCTATCCAAAGTCCTTGAACGCTTAATCCACAACCAAATAAGCACCTTCCTCTCCAAAAATAATCTCCTTAACCCCTTCCAGTCCGGCTTCCGCCCTGGTCATAGCACCTCTACAGCGCTTCTGAATGTTACTGACGATATAAGGTCTGCCATGGAACTGGGAAATCTAACGGTTTTGGTTCTACTGGATTTTAGTAATGCCTTTAATACCGTGGATTTCGATGTTTTGCTTGGCATCCTTGGCTCTCTTAACATATCTCCAACGGTAATTGAATGGTTTCGTAGTTACCTGTTCGGCCGCCGGCAACGTATTTGCATCGGAGAGACCTTGTCTTCCTGGTGTAGTACTTGTGCCGGGGTACCACAGGGTGGCGTTCTATCTCCCTTACTTTTCGCTGTTTTTATTAACTCAATCTCCAACGAATTAATTTCTTCCTACCACCTTTATGCAGATGATCTGCAAATTTACTCACGAGCTCCTCTTGGAAATCTATCTGAGGCTATCTCGACCATTAATAGTGATCTGGCCCGTATATGCGACTGGAGCAAGAGGTTCGGACTTAAGGTGAATCCCATAAAGACGCAAGTTTTGGTGGTGGGCAGTTCAAGAACGGTCTCAAGGATCGACTGGACGACTCTACCCCAAGTTTCTTTTGACAACTCTGTTATCCCTTTTAACGAGAAAGTTAAGAACTTGGGTATATTCCTTGACAAAAGCTTCTCTTGCACTGCCCAGCTTCAGGAAGTTAGCCGCAAGCTATTTGCATCTGCTGGATCTTTGAGAAGACTGCGTAATTTTCTGCCGACTGCAACCAAGATTGCGCTTGCACAATCTCTTCTGCTACCCATCCTTGATTATGCTGATGCCAGCTATCTTGACCTCACTGAAGTGCAACTTGATAAACTTGAGCGGCTTCAAAATCTTTGTATAAGGTTCATATTTGGTTTGCGCAAATATGACCATGTTTCTGAATTTCGTGTGAAACTCAAGTGGTTGCCTATTCGCCATCGCCGGAATGCTCATATTCTTTCTCTCCTGTATAATATTCTCTTTCTTCCTTCTACCCCTCTTTATCTCAAGAAACGGTTTCAGTTTCTGTGTGACTTGCACGTGAAAGTTCTTAGGTCATCGGATAATATGAAGCTGAATATGCCAATGCACTCCACTATCTTCCTAGACAAATCTTTTTTTGTCCAGGCCACTCGTCTATGGAATGCATTGCCTGTGACTATAAGGCGCACGCAATAACTGCCTGTTTTTAAGCGACTTGTGAAGGAGCACTACTTGTTACTGTGATCATAATCTTATATAAGCTGAATTGTTTTCTTGTCTGTATATTAGTTGTATGTATGTATTTATGTATCTATTATTATTTTATTTTTTTGTATTTAGTACCTACTTTCTTAATATCTTTTTATTTTATTTTGTTTTTTTTATTTTGCACCAAGTGCAACCCCATATTGTGTCCAGGCTGTCACTTTCCATTCTTGGTTGCCTGGAAGAGATCGCGAATCGCGATAAGGCCGCCTGTTGTATGTTTGTTTTAAATATAAGATGTCTTTTTGAATATTTTTTCTTGGTGTACAATAAAGTGTAAATAAATAAATAAATAAAGATGAAGGCCACACTTGGAACAAAATCTTGAGTCAAATACCTACACGTACCTCCATCCCGCTTTCTGTGGGCCGACCTCTCTTTCTATTGTGGACTATAGTATTGCTATCTTCTTATTTAAATCTCCTAGATAATTCTTAGAAATAGTCACCACACTAGCCCAACCAGAAGTTAAACACTTAAAACACTGTCCAATAATTTACCTATAAATAAATACTTGAACCATGATTAGTTCCATAATTGAAAATCACAACATTGTAGGTCTCGTGTGCATATCTGGATTGGCAAATCAATGAATTATAATCCCATTTCTTAAGGATTCGGTAATGTGGCAACATTAGCCCTATGTGCCAAATTAAATCATCAATATGGCGGTTGTTTACTTTGCGGTTCACAGCTTCGTTTGAGATTTTTCGATATTTTTCAATGTTATAATTCAAAAAATGGTGCAAAATTGTGTTGTGAGTGGTTGTGATAGTACGTGGTGTCCAAAAGGTGATATAAGAATTCACGCATAGTTGTTTAAATCGTGATTTCTGACATTGAATCATTGTAAACATATTTCTTTGCATTTTCACTTGATTTTCACATCATTTCCTCTTAAATCGATCAACCAGTCTTTTCAAAATAATTGTAAATTTTAACTATGTCAAGATCAAATACATCTACATTGAATTTCATTAATTTTGTGCAATTTAATTTGTTTTGTTTACATGAAGTCTTTTTTCACTTGTTTGCTGTAGTGTGACCATATTGAGGATTTATCTGGGACAAAGTTATTCTACGAGCTAAATTGATGGGCCAACTTAGAGAAAATAACATAGAAAACAAATATATAATTTCGTATCACAATATTTTACTTCTCTGTTGCAGGAAATGTTTAACCATCCCATCACAGACTCCATTGATTGTAATGATTTGCATGAAACTGAGATAGTAAAGCAAATAGCTAATTCGTGTTTTTTAATGCGTATACGTGCTCACTTAAAGAGCCGTAAAGAAAATATTTTCTGTGATTTACGTGGTAAGAGACAGAAACTACACAGAGCAACAATATTTAGTCATGTATAAATAGAAAAGTTATAATATATGATTTTAATTCGGAAAGTGTTTTTGTTTTTTTTTTTAAATATATTACCGTTCCTATTATGGTCCCGTATAATATATATACGTAATATTAAAAATAGCGCACGAGTTAAAAATACACCTTAACACCCTCCTTACCACTCCTGCTCCTTAACACTGAGTAGCCCAGAAATCCGAAAAAAACAGCTCATTATGTTTCATTATTCAACAAAATTAATGAAACATCTGATTTCTTTCATCAGCCAAATTTACAAACTCCATAACATCCAAACTTTTACACTTAAACAAACAGCTTCTTTCGTAATTTATTATACGCATGAATAATTATCATGATCTATACATTCTTTAGGGGGGTCTTAGTATTAATGAGATGAAGATAAATAAATATTATTGGAAACCACTAAATGGACAGCAACAATTATAGCGATGTCCTGGGAAAAATAAAATGAAGGTTACCCTACTTAGACAGAGAGGGTCTGCCCACAGAGAGCGAGATAGTGATAAATAGGTTTTGCTTCAAGTGAGAGGTTCTGCCCACAGAGAGCGAGATAGTGATACATAGGTTTTGCTTCAAGTAGGTATTCGAAGTGTAGTCTCCATCTTTACCTATACTGCTGGCTGCCAAAAAGTAGGGGATCCTAGCGAAGGTGAGGAGGTACTTCACGCCGGAACAGCTGCTCAGCTTGTACCAACCGCAAGTTCGATCATGCATGGAGTACTGTTCTCATCTCTGGGACGGATCCGCCAAATACCAGCTTGATGCACTAGAGTCGATCGAAAAGCGGGCCAAGAGGCTCATCGGCGATGAAGCACTGGTTAAGTCAAAGCTCCAGAGCCTTGAACACCGTCGCCGAGTTGCCAGCTTGTCGGTTTTTAATCGGTTACATTTCGGGGAGTGTGCGATGGAATTGCATGATCTAATTCCGCCCAGCCCGTTTCATCATCGGACTACCAGACGTACGGCGAAGTGCCATCGGTATATGGTAGACATTCCACCCATACGCACTAAACGTTTTGAGAATACTTTTATTATGCGTACAGCTAAGGAGTGGAATTCCCTGCCGGAGTCTGTGTTTCCCGATAGCTACAATTTAGGGGCCTTTAAGTCAAGAGTGAATAGGTTACTTCTAGGCAAGCGTGCTCCACCGTCAACCACATCATCGCTTACCATCAGGTGAGATAGTGGTCAAGCGCGAGCCTATAAAGAATAAAAAATAAAAATAAAATACCTTCATGTTTATGTACGCCTTGATGACGGGTCGCCAGAACGAACCGAAACTTCAACGTGAACGGGCCTCGTGTCTCAATCTCAACCGCCAGCTTTCCAAGCCATCACATGGCTGGAGACTGATGCATCTAATTAGTTAGATTGCAGAGAACCTTGTGAACCGTGTCTATTAACCCGCCTCGCGGATATAAAAACAATCGTGTAAAGTGTGTGGATCCTGAATGACCAGAAAGTCGTCGTCGCCATTTTGGAGTTGAAGAACACCAGCTCGCCGCCACACGTGGGCTAGCATCGACCACCACAAGGTAAGGCGTACTACTTCCCTCATTCCCATACTACACTGGACAGCAAATAAACCGGGCCACTCGCTACCTTGGAACTCTTTAGCACTAAGAGGTCCCATAAAACAATCATTAATATCTACCAAAGATAAAGGAGGTCTAATTTACACAAGCAATGATGTTTATTTTATTTGTAAATTGTGTGAAAAAGTTTTGCGGAAATATTTGATATGCACCCATAATCATAATAAGTTTAACAGCAAAGATGTACATAAAATGATCAGTGATGTTATATTAACAACGCATTGTTCAAGTTACAAAAATATATTCAATTCTTTAGATGACCATTGATTGACCATTTATTAGATTTTTACTTTATGGAAGATCATAAATATCTTTTAATAAAATATATATGAGAAGTTTTTACAACTCAATACATTTTGTTATTAAAAACGCTGTGGTTGAAAAAACAGTGTTAGAAATTTATATAACAAACTACTATTATTCAAAGGTCATTAAACTCCTGTTTTATATTTTATATACCTTTTTGTACTCAGTATTATGAAAAAGTTCTTGCTTATGGCACAAAACTTAAAATCACGATAAAGAAATCGGCTGTTCTCTGCATTTTTGACGAGTTATGCGGACATCTGAATAGGGAACATCTGATTTTTTTCGCGATTTCTGGTTTGGCTCCATCGCATCACATCATCAGCCTATTAATGTTCCCACTGCTGGGACTCCTCTATGTGAGAGGGAATGGGCCGTAATCCACCACGCGGGCCCAGTGCGGGTTGGTGGATGTCACAAGTCTTCGAATTTTTTGGTTCTAGGACATGCCGGTTGCCTCACGATGTTTTCCTTCACCGTTTTGAGAGCAGTGGTGAAGAAATAATTTACACAAAGTAAAGCGCCTGCCTGGGCACGAACCCACGACCTACAACTTGTAAGTCGCGGCCGATACCACTGGGCCACCACTGCTCTCACTGGGCTCCATAGTAAAAGTTATTAATAATAATGATTCCTATGAGGGGCGTAAGTTGTGCGTTGAGTTTGATGAAATAATACCTGCAAATTTTACCGATCAGTTACGTGATGACATAGCTCTGTTGAGCCCGTATTTGAATAAGCTCCAGAAACATATTCCAAAGATGGTCGATGGGACCATAGATTTTAAAAGCACCGGAAAATTGACATCATTTATCTGTAATAAGATGTCTGATTTGAGAGTGCCAGGTCGAGAACCTGGTGAACAATTACAAGATTACTATCGACGTGCATATCCTATAGGGAATATAAGAGAATTCCATTCATATGCTAAGCTTCCAGCAGCAGAAAGACTTGAAGGGCAGATTAACGTACTGGGTGAACAACCACGGTTCGAGAATCTCATATATCCTACTTACGCCTTGCGAGCAGAGCATATCTGCAAACATCATTATCAAACTGATTACAAGGCTATCGCCCAGATACTATATGCATTGTAACATATGTGTGATTGAAGGAAAACTATAAACCCGTCCGTCTTGTATGTGTAAATTTTCCTAAAATAAATAAAATCGTAAAATAATACGTCTGTGTATTTATTTAAGTTGAATCCTTCATTGGTAATACATTTTTAAATTAATTTTACCTAATACCATATTATTTATTGTGTTCATAATTTTTATTTAAAATAGATGTGTAACTTTTATGGTGTACAATAAAGTATATTCTATTCTATTCTAAAGCACACATTTGCGCAAAAATCGATGTCCTACAGATTCTATCGATATGCTTTGAAGCGTCGACCCTTCGCTAGTCACGCACACTGGTAGCGCCATCCACCCATTGTGATGTTTTCTTCGTCTATATTTTCTGTAACTTATATGGTGTACATAATAAAGAGTATTCTATTCTATTCTATTCAGTGACCGAATACATAGACAAACGCATTTAAGATTTCGCGGGCGATCGATATCCTAATTATCTCGTTCCTTCCTCATTCCTTTTCCCTTTATGTACATGAAGTTATAGGTAAAGATGGAGGCCACACTTGGAACAAAATCTTGAGTCAAATACCTACACGTACCTCCATCCCGCTTTCTGTGGGCCGACCTCTCTTTCTAGTGTGGACTATAGTATTGCTATCTTCTTATTTAAATCTCCTAGATAATTCTTAGAAATAGTCACCACACTAGCCCAACCAGAAGTTAAACACTTAAAACACTGTCCAATAATTTACCTATAAATAAATACTTGAACCATGATTAGTTCCATAATTGAAAATCACAACATTGTAGGTCTCGTGTGCATATCTGGATTGGCAAATCAATGAATTATAATCCCATTTCTTAAGGATTCGGTAATGTGGCAACATTAGCCCTGTGTGCCAAATTAAATCATAACAAATACATAGAAAACAAATATCGTATCACAATATTTTACTTCTCTGTTGCAGGAAATGTTTAACCATCCCATCACGGACTCCATTGATTGTAATGATTTGCATGAAACTGAGAGAGTAAAGCAAATAGCTAATTCGTGTTTTTTAATGCGTATACGTGCTCACTTAAAGAGCCGTAAAGAAAATATTTTCAGTGATTTACGTGGTAAGAGACAGAAACTACACAGAGCAACAATATTTAGTCATGTATAAATAGAAAAGTTATAATATACTTGAGAGCAATAAAATCGCACACCTTGACTTTTTTTTGTTAAGGCAGTTTTTTTCATGATCTGTCATCGATCACAAAACATAACCACAGCTGAGATATTAAAAGAATATATAGATTCTAAAAATAACGAAGATGAACATCCTATAGATATATTTTTTAAATCAATGTCTGCTACGGTAAAATCTTTACCGAAAAAGTTGCAACTTCAAGTAAAAAGAGATGTATTCTTCTTGTTAATAAGGCAGAAATCGAATATTCAGAACTATCAGAAGCACCACAGAATATTAAAACTACAAGATCTATTTATGAACCATCCACATCGAAACAAAAACCTCCTGTGAATCAATCAAACTACACCATGGATGATTTTTCTTATTACACACCCCAACATCCGTAAATAACGAGGACAATATACAATCAACATTGACATATACTCCGACACCCATACTTAGATGCCAAGACGAAAACATTGAAACCAGTGATTACCAGAATATTGAAACCAATGATTACCAGAATTTGTAATTTTTTTTAACATTTCATTTTTTTCCTGCAGCAAAGCTAATGTGATTAAAAATAAAGATATGATTCGAATGTCAACAACAATCGCTCCACGACGACAGTCCTATGACAGGCGCAGCAAGAAATATAGATTCAGACGAAATAGTAATGCAGTCTGCGATGTGAAGTCACCATTCGAATCATACCTGTACGAGTATATGTGAATTAAAAAATAATAAATATGATTAAACTTATTAAAGTATTTTTTATTACTCACCTCAAGCACACAGACAATCTTTCTTCAACAGGTATAGGTGAGCGAAATCTTGATTGTTTTTTCTCCATGTAAGGTCGAAGCAAATGAACCAGACTTTCAAAATTTTCATAACTCATTCTATAATAATCATAATATTTTCGAACGTCATAACGCAATTCATTGAATAAATTGTCGAATTCACCGGACATATATCGTTGCTTCCAAAGGTTGTTCACCCAAAATCTTCTTGATTGATTAGATTTCTCTTCTTCTTCAGCAAGAGTTGCTATGAACACTAGATCCCAGTCCACCATATTAAATACAATTCAGACAACTAGCTGGTAACAACTCTGAGACTGTTATGATGAGAAATACGATATTGAGACGCTTCGGCAAGCTACAGGACGGTGCGGCATCCTTAAGGACGCCTCGTCATCCCTAAGAACGTTGCAGCATGCCAAAGCATAATTGCCGATAGTGTGCGCTTGCATGCAGGATACCGAAGGATCCTTTTCCTTGCCGATGCCGATAATGGGCGCCGGGCCTTATTTACCGTCCAGTGTAGATCGCCCGAATTGATCCGTGAATATTTTCCCGCTTATTTTCAACGCACTATTGCCAGAACCCTTCAAATACAGTCCACTTTTTATACTAGACACAAGGATGAAGAGGTTTCTCAAACCGCTATAACACACACTAATACTACTTTAGAAACGCAAACTCACAAGAAAAGGACACGCGTCTCTCACAAAGGCTCCGTCTACAGTTATTATTAGTCTGAGGTTTTAGACGTATTCATTTTTAATTTTGGGGAACGAAGTTAAATGGAAACAATAAAACGTTCAGTTAAAAAAATATAGAAAACATGATAGGTACCTAGTTTATTGAACTTTATAGCTATGATCGCGTAGGTATGCATTAGATTTCAATAAAAGTAGTAACGGTCAGTATGGTCACCCAATTTTTATTGTAGGTATCAATGCAGTAACGTGTGTGAAGTTAGCATCTCAAATGTTAGCATCTCACAAATTAACGCCACATATAATGGCATCCCGCATAGTTCTACAGTTCTTGATAAGTTTTAACAATAGTTCCGTCGATTTTACTATCAAAATCGCATTTTGAAAAAATGAGATGCTAACTTCGCAATACATATCATAGCATCTCATCGAATTTCTCTAATAAACAGCACACTTAAGGGCATACCGCATAGTTCTACAGTTCTTGATGCGTTTTATCAATAGTTCCGTCGATTTTACTATAGTAATTTTGCATATCAGCATTTTGAAAAAATGAGATGCTAACTTCGCAATACATATCAGAGCATCTCATCGAATTTCTCTAATAACAGGACATATAAGGGCATTCCGCATAGTTCTACAGTTCTTGATGCGTTTTATCAATAGTTCCGTCAATTCTACAATCAAAATCGCATTTTGAAAAAATGAGATACTGACTTCGCAATACTTGTCTGCATCTCATCGAATTTCTCTAATAAACAGGACATTTAAGGTTATTCCGCATAGTCCTACAGTTCTTGATGCGTTTTATCAATAGTTCCGTCGATTTTACTATAGTAATTTTGCATATCAGCATTTTGAAAAAATGAGATGCTAACTTCGCAATACATATTATAGCATCTCATCGAATATCGCTAATAAGAGCACATATAAGGGCATTCCGCATAGTTCTAAAGTTCTTGATGCGTTTTATCAATAGTTCCGTCGATTTTACTATAGTAATTTTGCATATCAGCATTTTGAAAAAATGAGATGCTAACTTCGCAATACATATCAGAGCATCTCATCGAATTTCTCTAATAACAGGACATATAAGGGCATTCCGCATAGTTCTACAGTTCTTGATGCGTTTTATCAATAGTTCCGTCAATTCTACAATCAAAATCGCATTTTGAAAAAATGAGATACTGACTTCGCAATACTTGTCTGCATCTCATCGAATTTCTCTAATAAACAGGACATTTAAGGTTATTCCGCATAGTCCTACAGTTCTTGATGCGTTTTATCAATAGTTCCGTCGATTTTACTATAGTAATTTTGCATATCAGCATTTTGAAAAAATAAGATGCTAACTAGGCAATACATATAATAGCATCTCATCGATTTTCTCACAATTGACTTTGTTTTAGTTGGAAGGAAAAAAGTTCTGCATCCTAAACCTATTCTGTTGATAGTTCTGGCGGTTGAATCAATTTAAATCCCTAAAAAAAATATAAACGAAATATCCGTACAGTAGTGAGATGCTGAGGTATTGAGGGCGAACTGGGTCTTATCTTTATACAACCCAGAGCGCCCAGTTATAACTGGTTTAACAAAACGTTCATGGCAAAAAAAAAAAAATAGTTTACTGCGGCCTCGATCCCTTTGAATTCCATTACAAATGAAACTGGACTTTATAAAAACATACTACAAAAAACCCGAACTCTCACAAAAGTATCTATTGAGCCTGGTGGAAGATTTAGGTGTAATAAAATCAAGAAAATTTTCAGAGTTCATTTCAAAAAATTCAAAACAAAGTTAAGAAGTAGGCTCATCGGTTTCTATAACTCCTATGACTAGACTTTATAAAAACATACTACAGGAAGAAAGAACTCTCACTTAATATGCCACAGAACCTGGTTGAAGATTTAGGTTAGCTAAAATCAAGGAATTATAGTAGCAATCAATCAATATTTAAAAAATATCTTGAGAGGTACTGAGGCCAAGCATCTCATCGGTTTCTAGTACTTCTATAACTGGACTTTACATGAACATGCTACATTGAGCCAGAACACTTTAAGTATCTACTGAGCCTGGTCAAAGATTTCTTTGAGCCAAAATAAAGAAAATTTTCAGAGTTCATTATGAAAATTTAAAAAAAAAAGTAAAGAGTAACTGAGGCTCAGCAACTCATCGTATTCTATTACTCTTGAAACAGAACTTTATAAAAACATACAACAGAAATCCAAAACTCTCATCAAACATTCTACAGAGCCTATTTAAAAATGTATGTTAGCCAAAATCAAGATAATTTTCAGAGTTCATTACAAACATTCCAAAAAAATAAATAATAGGTTCTGAGACCCAGCGTCTATTTAAATTATATTACTCCTATAACTGGACTTTATAAAAACATAATACAGAAAGCCAGAACTCTCACATAATATTCTACAGAGCCTAGTAGAAAATTTAGGTTAGCTAAAATCGAGAAAATTTTAAGGGTTCATAACAAATATAAAAAAAAAAAATAAGAGGTTCTGATGCCCAGCATCTCATCGAATTCTATTACTCCTATATGTATGCTTCAAAAAAACATACTACCGAAATCCAGAACTCTCACTCAGTGTTCCAGAGCCTGGTTGAAGATTTAGCTTAGCTAAAATCAAGGAAATATACTTTGTACGCAATAAATAATTCAAAAAAAGTTTAAGAGGTGCTGCCGCCAGGTTTCTCATCGGTTTCTAGTACTTTTATAACTGGACTTTACAAAAATATGCTAGAAAAAGCCAGAACTCTCACTTAATATTCTACAAAGCCTGGTCGAAGATTTAGTTGAGCAAAAATCAAGAATAATTTCAGAGTTCATTACAAAAAAATCAAAAAAATATTAAGGTGAACTGAGGCACGGCCACTCATTGAATTCTATGACTTCTATAAATTGTCTTTATAAAAACATACTGCAGAAAGCCAGAACTCTCACAAAACATTCTACAGAGCCTATTTGAAAATTTATGTTTGCCAAAAGCCAGAAAATTTTCACAGTTCATTACAAAAATTTCACAAAACAAATTACAGATATTGAAGCCCAGCATCTCATTGAATTCTTTTACTCCTATAACTGGACTTTATAAAAACAGACTACAGAAAGCCAGAACTCTCACATACAATATTCTACAGAGCCTAGTTGAAAATTTAGGTTAGCCAAAATTAAGAAAATTGTCAGAGTTCATTATGAACTTTTCAAAAAAAAAATAAAGGGGTTCTGAGGCCCAGCATCTCATCGTATTCTAATACTCTTGAAACAGCACTTTATAAAAACATACAAGAGAAATCCAAAACTCTCACTAAACATTCTACAGAGCCTGGTTGAAAATTTAGGTTAGCCAAAATCAAGAAAGTTTTCAAAGTTCATTACAAACATTACAAAAAAAAAATAAGAGGTACTGAGGCCCAGAATCTCATTGAATTCTATTACTCCTATATTTATGCTTTAAAAAAACATACTACTGAAATCCAGAACTCTCACTCAGATTCCAGAGCCTGGTTGAAGATTTAGCTTAGCTAAAATCAAGGAAATATACCTTGTACGCAATAAAAAAATCAAAAAAAATGTTGGAAGGTACTAAGGCCAGGCATCTCACTGGTTTTCAGTACTCCTATAAAACGTCATAACGAAAACATGCTAGATTAAGCCAGAACTTTCACTTAAGTATCTACTGAGCCTGGTCGAAGATTTAGTTGAGCAATAATCAAGAACATTACAAGGGTTCATTAAAAAAAACCTAAAAAAAATATTAAGAGGATCTGAGGCCCAGCATCTCATCGTATTCTAATACTCTTGAAACAGCACTTTATAAAAACATACAAGAGAAATCCAAAACTCTCACTAAACATTCTGAGCCTGGTCGAAGATTTAGTTGAGCAATAATCAAGAACATTACAAGGGTTCATTAAAAAAAACCTAAAAAAAATATTAAGATAATCTGAGGCCCAGCATCTCATCGTATTCTAATACTCTTAAAACAGCACTTTATAAAAACATACAAGAAAAATCCAGAACTCTCACTAAACATTCTACAGAGCCTAGTTGAAAATTTTGGTTAGCCAAAATTAAGAAAATTGTCAGAGTTCATTATGAACATTTCAAAAACAATGTAAAGGGGTTCTGAGGCCCAGCAACTCATCGTATTCTATTACTCTTGAAACAGCACTTTATAAAAACATACAACAGAAATCCAAAACTCTCATCAAACATTCTACAGAGCCTATTTAAAAATTTATGTTAGCCAAAATCAAGATAATTTTCAGAGTTCATTACAAACATTCCAAAAAAATAAATAATAGGTTCTGAGACCCAGCGTCTATTTAAATTATATTACTCCTATAACTGGACTTTATAAAAACATAATACAGAAAGCCAGAACTCTCACATAATATTCTACAGAGCCTAGTAGAAAATTTAGGTTAGCTAAAATCGAGAAAATTTTAAGGGTTCATAACAAATATAAAAAAAAAAAATAAGAGGTTCTGATGCCCAGCATCTCATCGAATTCTATTACTCCTATATGTATGCTTCAAAAAAACATACTACCGAAATCCAGTGTTCCAGAGCCTGGTTGAAGATTTAGCTTAGCTAAAATCAAGGAAATATACTTTGTACGCAATAAATAATTCAAAAAAAGTTTAAGAGGTGCTGCCGCCAGGTTTCTCATCGGTTTCTAGTACTTTTATAACTGGACTTTACAAAAATATGCTAGAAAAAGCCAGAACTCTCACTTAATATTCTACAAAGCCTGGTCGAAGATTTAGTTGAGCAAAAATCAAGAATAATTTCAGAGTTCATTACAAAAAAATCAAAAAAATATTAAGGTGAACTGAGGCACGGCCACTCATTGAATTCTATGACTTCTATAAATTGTCTTTATAAAAACATACTGCAGAAAGCCAGAACTCTCACAAAACATTCTACAGAGCCTATTTGAAAATTTATGTTTGCCAAAAGCCAGAAAATTTTCACAGTTCATTACAAAAATTTCACAAAACAAATTACAGATATTGAAGCCCAGCATCTCATTGAATTCTTTTAATCCTATAACTGGACTTTATAAAAACAGACTACAGAAAGCCAGAACTCTCACATACAATATTCTACAGAGCCTAGTTGAAAATTTAGGTTAGCCAAAATTAAGAAAATTGTCAGAGTTCATTATGAACTTTTCAAAAAAAAAATAAAGGGGTTCTGAGGCCCAGCATCTCATCGTATTCTAATACTCTTGAAACAGCACTTTATAAAAACATACAAGAGAAATCCAAAACTCTCACTAAACATTCTACAGAGCCTGGTTGAAAATTTAGGTTAGCCAAAATCAAGAAAATTTTCAAAGTTCATTACAAACATTACAAAAAAAAAATAAGAGGTACTGAGGCCCAGAATCTCATTGAATTCTATTACTCCTATATTTATGCTTTAAAAAAACATACTACTGAAATCCAGAACTCTCACTCAGATTCCAGAGCCTGGTTGAAGATTTAGCTTAGCTAAAATCAAGGAAATATACCTTGTACGCAATAAAAAAATCAAAAAAAATGTTGGAAGGTACTAAGGCCAGGCATCTCACTGGTTTTCAGTACTCCTATAAAACGTCATAACGAAAACATGCTAGATTAAGCCAGAACTTTCACTTAAGTATCTACTGAGCCTGGTCGAAGATTTAGTTGAGCAATAATCAAGAACATTACAAGGGTTCATAAAAAAAAACCTAAAAAAATATTAAGAGGATCTGAGGCCCAGCATCTCATCGTATTCTAATACTCTTGAAACAGCACTTTATAAAAACATACAAGAGAAATCCAAAACTCTCACTAAACATTCTGAGCCTGGTCGAAGATTTAGTTGAGCAATAATCAAGAACATTACAAGGGTTCATTAAAAAAAACCTAAAAAAAATATTAAGATAATCTGAGGCCCAGCATCTCATCGTATTCTAATACTCTTAAAACAGCACTTTATAAAAACATACAAGAAAAATCCAGAACTCTCACTAAACATTCTACAGAGCCTAGTTGAAAATTTTGGTTAGCCAAAATTAAGAAAATTGTCAGAGTTCATTATGAACATTTCAAAAACAATGTAAAGGGGTTCTGAGGCCCAGCAACTCATCGTATTCTATTACTCTTGAAACAGCACTTTATAAAAACATACAACAGAAATCCAAAACTCTCATCAAACATTCTACAGAGCCTACTTAAAAATGTATGTTAGCCAAAATCAAGATAATTTTCAGAGTTCATTACAAACATTCCAAAAAAATAAATAATAGGTTTTGAGACCCAGCGTCTATTTGAATTCTATAACTCCTATAACTGGACTTTATAAAAACATAATACAGAAAGCCAGAACTCTCACATAATATTCTACAGAGCCTAGTTGAAAATTTAGGTTAGCCAAAATTAAGAAAATTGACAGAGTTCATTATGAACATTTCAAAAAAAAATTAAAGGGGTTCTGAGGCCCAGCATCTCATCGTATTCTAATACTCTTGAAACAGCACTTTATAAAAACATACAAGAGAAATCCAAAACTCTCACTAAACATTCTACAGAGCCTGGTTGAAAATTTAGGTTAGCCAAAATCAAGAAAATTTTCAAAGTTTATTACAAACATTACAAAAAAAAATTAAGAGGTACTGAGGCCCAGAATCTTATCGAATTCTATTACTCCTATATTTATGCTTTAAAAAAACATACTACAAAAATCCAGAACTCTCACTCAGATTCCAGAGCCTGGTTGAAGATTTAGCTTAGCTAAAATCAAGGAAATGTACCTTGTACGCAATAAAAAAATCAAAAAAAAATGTTGGAAGATACTAAGGCCAGGCATCTCACTGGTTTTCAGTACTCCTATAAAACGTTATAACGAAAACATGCTAGATTAAGCCAGAACTCTCACTTAAGTATCTACTGAGCCTGGTCGAAGATTTAGTTGAGCAATAATCAAGAACATTACAAGGGTTCATTAAAAAAAACCTAAAAAAAATATTAAGAGGATCTGAGGCCCAGCATCTCATCGTATTCTAATATTCTTAAAACAGCACTTTATAAAAACATACAAGAAAAATCCAGAACTCTCACTAAACATTCTACAGAGCCTAGTTGAAAATTTAGGTTAGCAAAAATTAAGAAAATTGTCAGAGTTCATTATGAACATTTCAAAAACAATGTTAAGGGGTTCTGAGGCCCAGCAACTCATCGTATTCTATTACTCTTGAAACAGCACTTTATAAAAACATACAACAGAAATCCAAAACTCTCATAAAACATTCTACAGAGCCTATTTAAAAATGTATGTTAGCCAAAATCAAGATAATTTTCAGAGTTCATTACAAACATTCCAAAAAAATAAATAATAGGTTTTGAGACCCAGCGTCTATTTGAATTCTATAACTCCTATAACTGGACTTTATTAAAACATATTACAGAAAGCCAGAACTCTCACATAATATTCTACAGAGCCTAGTTGAAAATTTAGGTTAGCCAAAATTAAGAAAATTGACAGAGTTCATTATGAACATTTCAAAAAAAAATTAAAGGGGTTCTGAGGCCCAGCATCTCATCGTATTCTAATACTCTTGAAACAGCACTTTATAAAAACATACAAGAGAAATCCAAAACTCTCACTAAACATTCTACAGAGCCTGGTTGAAAATTTAGGTTAGCCAAAATCAAGAAAATTTTCAAAGTTTATTACAAACATTACAAAAAAAAATTAAGAGGTACTGAGGCCCAGAATCTCATCGAATTCTATTACTCCTATATTTATGCTTTAAAAAAACATACTACAAAAATCCAGAACTCTCACTCAGATTCCAGAGCCTGGTTGAAGATTTAGCTTAGCTAAAATCAAGGAAATGTACCTTGTACGCAATAAAAAAATCAAAAAAAAATGTTGGAAGATACTAAGGCCAGGCATCTCACTGGTTTTCAGTACTCCTATAAAACGTCATAACGAAAACATGCTAGATTAAGCCAGAACTCTCACTTAAGTATCTACTGAGCCTGGTCGAAGATTTAGTTGAGCAATAATCAAGAACATTACAAGGGTTCATTAAAAAAAACCTAAAAAAAATATTAAGAGGATCTGAGGCCCAGCATCTCATCGTATTCTAATATTCTTAAAACAGCACTTTATAAAAACATACAAGAAAAATCCAGAACTCTCACTAAACATTCTACAGAGCCTAGTTGAAAATTCAGGTTAGTCAAAATCAGAGTTTATTACAAACATTTAAAAAATCATGTAAAGAGGTACTGAGGCCCAGCATCTCATCGAATTCAATTATTCCTATAATTGAAATTTATAAAAACATACTACAGAAAGCCAGAACTCTCAAATAATATTTTACAGAGCCTAGTTAAAAATTTATGTTAAGAGGTCCTGAGGTCCAGCATATCATCGACTTCTATTACTCCTATAATTGGACTTTATAAAAACATACTACAGAAAGCCAGAACTCTCAAATAATATTCTACAGAGTCTGGTTGAAAATTTAGGTTAACCAAAATCAAGAAAATTTTCAAAGTTCATTACAAAATTTACAAAAAAAAAAAAGAGGTACTGAGGCCCAGAATTTCATCGAATTCTATTACTCCTATATTTATACTTTAAAAAAACATACTACTATTAGATAAATAAAACTCACATGAATTGTCTAATGGTTATATAATCATAATCAACTTACATAAATTGCCCGAAGGCTAGGTAGTTGTCAAATCTTCTCGCACAAGTCAACAGTCCGTATTCGGTGCTGTCCCCGCGCCCCCCTGAGCCCGAACCCAGTCTGGACGTATTATGTTTTCATAAATTCCAGTTATAGGAGTAATATATTTCGATACAAAACAACAGTTTTTTGAATCTTTTATTGCGTACAAAGTGTATTTCCCTGATTTTAGCTAAGCTAAATCTTCAACCAGGCTCTGGAATACTGAGTGAGAGTTCTAATTTATGTAAGTTGATTATGATTATATAACCATTAGACAATTCATGTGAGTTTTATTTATCTAATAGTAGTATGTTTTTTTAAGTATAAATATAGGAGTAATTGAATTTGATGAGATGCTGGGCCTCAGCACCTTATTACATTTTTTTAAATGTTTGTAATGAACTTTACAAATTTTCTTGATTTTGGCTAACATTAATTTTTAAATAGGCTCTGTAGAATGTTTGATGAGAGTTTTGGATTTCTGTTGTATATTTTTATAAGTTACAAATATAGGAGTAATAGAATTCGATGAGATGCTGGGCCTCAGTACCTCTTTACATTATTTTTTAAATGTTTGTAATAAACTCTGACAATTTTATTAATTTTGGCTAACCTAAATTTTCAAATTGGCTCTGTAGAATATTTATTGAGAGTGCTGGCTTTCTGAGGCATGTTTTTATGTAGTCCAATTGTAGGAGTAATAGACTTTGATGAGATGCTAGACATCAGAACATCTTATTTTTATTTTTTTAAATATTTGTTATGAACCCTTAAAATTTTCTTAATTTAAGCTAACATAAACTTTTAACTAGGCACTGTAGAATACTATTTGAGAGTTCTGGCTTTTTGTAGTATGTTTTTATAAAGTCCAATGATAGGAGTAATAGAAATCGATGAGATGCTGGACCTCAGTACCTCTTAACATTTTTTAATTTTTTTTGCAATAAATTCCTTAAAATTTTCACTATTTTAGCTAACATAAATTTTTTACTAGGCTCTGTAAAATATTATTTGAGAGTTCTGGCTTTCTGTAGTATGTTTTTATAAATTCCAATTATATAAATAATTGAATTCGATGAGATGATGGGCCTCAGTACCTCTTTACATTATTTTTTAAATGTTTGTAATAAACTCTGATTTTGACTAACCTGAATTTTCAACTAGGCTCTGTAGAATGTTTAGTGAGAGCTCTGGATTTCTCGTGTAGGTTTTTATAAAGTGCTATTTCAATAGTATTAGAATAAGATGAGATGCTGGGCTTTAGATCCTCTTAATATTTTTTTTAGGTTTTTTTTTAATGAACCCTTAAAATGTTCTTTATTATTGCTCAACTAAATCTTCGACCAGGCTCAGAATGTTTAGTGAGAGTTCTGGATTTCTCTTGTATGTTTTTATAAAGTGCTGTTTCAAGAGTATTAGAATACGATGAGATGCTGGGCCTCAGATCCTCTTAATATTTTTTTTAGGTTTTTTTTAATGAACCCTTGTAATGTTCTTGATTATTGCTCAACTAAATCTTCGACCAGGCTCAGTAGATACTTAAGTGAGAGTTCTGGCTTAATCTAGCATGTTTTCGTTATGACGTTTTATAGGAGTACTGAAAACCAGTGAGATGCCTGGCCTTAGTACCTTCCAACATTTTTTTTGATTTTTTTATTGCGTACAAGGTACATTTCCTTGATTTTAGCTAAGCTAAATCTTCAACCAGGCTCTGGAATCTGAGTGAGAATTCTGGATTTCAGTAGTATGTTTTTTTAAAGCATAAATATAGGAGTAATAGAATTCGATGAGATTCTGGGCCTCAGTACCTCTTATTTTTTTTTTGTAATGTTTGTAATGAACTTTGAAAATTTTCTTGATTTTGGCTAACCTAAATTTTCAACCAGGCTCTGTAGAATGTTTAGTGAGAGTTTTGGATTTCTCTTGTATGTTTTTATAAAGTGCTGTTTCAAGAGTATTAGAATACGATGAGATGCTGGGCCTCAGAACCCCTTTAAATTTTTTTTGAAAAGTTCATAATGAACTCTGACAATTTTCTTAATTTTGGCTAACCTAAATTTTCAACTAGGCTCTGTAGAATATTATGTGAGAGTTCTGGCTTTCTGTAGTCTGTTTTTATAAAGTCCAGTTATAGGAGTAAAAGAATTCAATGAGATGCTGGGCTTCAATATCAGTAATTTGTTTTTTTAAATTTTTGTAATGAACTGTGAAAATTTTCTGGCTTTTGGCAAACATAAATTTTCAAATCGGCTCTGTATAATGTTTAGTGAGAGTTCTGGCTTTCTGCAGTATGTTTTTATAAAGTCCAGTTATAGGAGTTATAGAATTCAACTAGACGCTGGGTCTCAGAACCTTTTATTTTTTTTTTTTGAATGTTTGTAATGAACTCTGAAAATTATCTTGATTTTGGCTAACATACATTTTTAAATAGGCTCTGTAGAATGTTTTATGAGAGTTTTGGATTTCTGTTGTATGTTTTTATAAAGTGCTGTTTCAAGAGTAATAGAATACGATTAGTTGCTGGGCCTCAGAAACCCTTTACATTTTTTTTGAAATGTTCATAATGAACTTTGACAATTTTCTTAATTTTGGCTAACCTAAATTTTCAACTAGGCTCTGTAGAATATTATGTGAGAGTTCTGGCTTTCTGTATTATGTTTTTATAAAGTCCAATTATAGGAGTAATAGAAGTCGATGAGATGCTGGACCTCAGTACTTCTTAACGTTTTTTAATTTTTTTTGCAATAAATTCCTTAAAATTTTCACTGCTAACATAATTTTTTTACTAGGCTCTGTAAAATTTTATTTGAGAGTTCTGTCTTTCTGTAGTAAGTTTTTATAAATTCCAATTATAGAAATAATTGAATTCGATGAGATGCTGGGCCTCAGAACCTTTTTACATTATTTTTTAAATGTTTGTAATAAACTCTGATTTTGACTAACCTGAATTTTCAACTAGGCTCTGTAGAATGTTTAGTGAGAGTTCTGGATTTGATTGATTTTGATTTTGACTTTGATTTGTAGGTTTTTATAAAGTGCTGTTTCAATAGTATTAGAATAAGATGAGATGCTGGGCTTCAGATCCTCTTAATATTTTTTTTAGATTTTAATGAACCCTTAAAATGTTCTTTATTATTGCTCAACTAAATCTTCGACCAGGCTCAGAATGTTTAGTGAGAGTTTTGGATTTCTCTTGTATGTTTTTATAAAGTGCTGTTTCAAGAGTATTAGAATACGATGAGATGCTGGGCCTCAGATCCTCTTAATATTTTTTTTAGGTTTTTTTTAATGAACCCTTGTAATGTTCTTGATTATTGCTCAACTAAATCTTCGACCAGGCTCAGTAGATACTTAAGTGAGAGTTCTGGCTTAATCTAGCATGTTTTCGTTATGACGTTTTATAGGAGTACTGAAAACCAGTGAGATGCCTGGCCTTAGTACCTTCCAACATTTTTTTTGATTTTTTTATTGCGTACAAGGTACATTTCCTTGATTTTAGCTAAGCTAAATCTTCAACCAGGCTCTGGAATCTGAGTGAGAGTTCTGGATTTCAGTAGTATGTTTTTTTAAAGCATAAATATAGGAGTAATAGAATTCGATGAGATTCTGGGCCTCAGTACCTCTTATTTTTTTTTTGTAATGTTTGTAATGAACTTTGAAAATTTTCTTGATTTTGGCTAACCTAAATTTTCAACCAGGCTCTGTAGAATGTTTAGTGAGAGTTTTGGATTTCTCTTGTATGTTTTTATAAAGTGCTGTTTCAAGAGTATTAGAATACGATGAGATGCTGGGCCTCAGAACCCCTTTAATTTTTTTTTGAAAAGTTCATAATGAACTCTGACAATTTTCTTAATTTTGGCTAACCTAAATTTTCAACTAGGCTCTGTAGAATATTATGTGAGAGTTCTGGCTTTCTGTAGTCTGTTTTTATAAAGTCCAGTTATAGGAGTAAAAGAATTCAATGAGATGCTGGGCTTCAATATCTGTAATTTGTTTTTTGAAATTTTTGTAATGAACTGTGAAAATTTTCTGGCTTTTGGCAAACATAAATTTTCAAATAGGCTCTGTAGAATGTTTTGTGAGAGTTCTGGCTTTCTGCAGTATGTTTTTATAAAGACAATTTATAGAAGTCATAGAATTCAATGAGTGGCCGTGCCTCAGTTCACCTTAATATTTTTTTGATTTTTTTGTAATGAACTCTGAAATTATTCTTGATTTTTGCTCAACTAAATCTTCGACCAGGCTCTGTAGAATATTAAGTGAGAGTTCTGGCTTTTTCTAGCATATTTTTGTAAAGTCCAGTTATAAAAGTACTAGAAACCGATGAGAAACCTGGCGGCAGCACCTCTTAAACTTTTTTTGAATTATTTATTGCGTACAAAGTATATTTCCTTGATTTTAGCTAAGCTAAATCTTCAACCAGGCTCTGGAATACTGAGTGAGAGTTCTGGATTTCGGTAGTATGTTTTTTTAAAGCATACATATAGGAGTAATAGAATTCGATGAGATGCTGGGCATCAGAACCTCTTATTTTTTTTTTTTATATTTGTTATGAACCCTTAAAATTTTCTCGATTTTAGCTAACCTAAATTTTCAACTAGGCTCTGTAAAATATTATGTGAGAGTTCTGGCTTTCTGTATTATGTTTTTATAAAGTCCAGTTATAGGAGTAATATAATTTAAATAGACGCTGGGTCTCAGAACCTATTTTTTTTTTTTTTTTGAATGTTTGTAATGAACTCTGAAAATTATCTTGATTTTGGCTAACATAAATTTATAAGTAGGCTCTGTAGAATGTTTGATGAGAGTTTTGGATTTCTGTTGTATGTTTCTATAAAGTGCTGTTTCAAGAGTAATAGAATACGATGAGTTGCTGGGCCTCAGAACCCCTTTACATTGTTTTTGAAATGTTCATAATGAACTCTGACAATTTTCTTAATTTTGGCTAACCAAAATTTTCAACTAGGCTCTGTAGAATGTTTAGTGAGAGTTCTGGATTTTTCTTGTATGTTTTTATAAAGTGCTGTTTTAAGAGTATTAGAATACGATGAGATGCTGGGCCTCAGATTATCTTAATATTTTTTTTAGGTTTTTTTTAATGAACCCTTGTAATGTTCTTGATTATTGCTCAACTAAATCTTCGACCAGGCTCAGAATGTTTAGTGAGAGTTTTGGATTTCTCTTGTATGTTTTTATAAAGTGCTGTTTCAAGAGTATTAGAATACGATGAGATGCTGGGCCTCAGATCCTCTTAATATTTTTTTTAGGTTTTTTTTAATGAACCCTTGTAATGTTCTTGATTATTGCTCAACTAAATCTTCGACCAGGCTCAGTAGATACTTAAGTGAGAGTTCTGGCTTAATCTAGCATGTTTTCGTTATGACGTTTTATAGGAGTACTGAAAACCAGTGAGATGCCTGGCCTTAGTACCTTCCAACATTATTTTGATTTTTTTATTGCGTACAAGGTACATTTCCTTGATTTTAGCTAAGCTAAATCTTCAACCAGGCTCTGGAATCTGAGTGAGAGTTCTGGATTTCAGTAGTATGTTTTTTTAAAGCATAAATATAGGAGTAATAGAATTCCATGAGATTCTGGGCCTCAGTACCTCTTATTTTTTTTTGTAATGATTGTAATGAACTTTGAAAATTTTCTTGATTTTGGCTAACCTAAATTTTCAACCAGGCTCTGTAGAATGTTTAGTGAGAGTTTTGGATTTCTCTTGTATGTTTTTATAAAGTGCTGTTTCAAGAGTATTAGAATACGATGAGATGCTGGGCCTCAGAACCCCTTTAATTTTTTTTTGAAAAGTTCATAATGAACTCTGACAATTTTCTTAATTTTGGCTAACCTAAATTTTCAACTAGGCTCTGTAGAATATTATGTGAGAGTTCTGGCTTTCTGTAGTCTGTTTTTATAAAGTCCAGTTATAGGAGTAAAAGAATTCAATGAGATGCTGGGCTTCAATATCTGTAATTTGTTTTATGAAATTTTTGTAATGAACTGTGAAAATTTTCTGGCTTTTGGCAAACATAAATTTTCAAATAGGCTCTGTAGAATGTTTTGTGAGAGTTCTGGCTTTCTGCAGTATGTTTTTATAAAGACAATTTATAGAAGTCATAGAATTCAATGAGTGGCCGTGCCTCAGTTCACCTTAATATTTTTTTGATTTTTTTGTAATGAACTCTGAAATTATTCTTGATTTTTGCTCAACTAAATCTTCGACCAGGCTTTGTAGAATATTAAGTGAGAGTTCTGGCTTTTTCTAGCATATTTTTGTAAAGTCCAGTTATAAAAGTACTAGAAACCGATGAGAAACCTGGCGGCAGCACCTCTTAAACTTTTTTTGAATTATTTATTGCGTACAAAGTATATTTCCTTGATTTTAGCTAAGCTAAATCTTCAACCAGGCTCTGGAACACTGAGTGAGAGTTCTGGATTTCGGTAGTATGTTTTTTTGAAGCATACATATAGGAGTAATAGAATTCGATGAGATGTTGGGCATCAGAACCTCTTATTTTTTTTTTTTATATTTGTTATGAACCCTTAAAATTTTCTCGATTTTAGCTAACCTAAATTTTCTACTAGGCTCTGTAGAATATTATGTGAGAGTTCTGGCTTTCTGTATTATGTTTTTATAAAGTCCAGTTATAGGAGTAATATAATTTAAATAGACGCTGGGTCTCAGAACCTATTATTTATTTTTTTGGAATGTTTGTAATGAACTCTGAAAATTATCTTGATTTTGGCTAACATAAATTTTTAAATAGGCTCTGTAGAATGTTTGATGAGAGTTTTGGATTTCTGTTGTATGTTTTTATAAAGTGCTGTTTCAAGAGTAATAGAATACGATGAGTTGCTGGGCCTCAGAACCCCTTTACATTGTTTTTGAAATGTTCATAATGAACTCTGACAATTTTCTTAATTTTGGCTAACCAAAATTTTCAACTAGGCTCTGTAGAATGTTTAGTGAGAGTTCTGGATTTTTCTTGTATGTTTTTATAAAGTGCTGTTTTAAGAGTATTAGAATACGATGAGATGCTGGGCCTCAGATCCTCTTAATATATTTTTTAGGTTTTTTTTAATGAACCCTTGTAATGTTCTTGATTATTGCTCAACTAAATCTTCGACCAGGCTCAGTAGATACTTAAGTGGGAGTTCTGGCTTAATCTAGCATGTTTTCGTTATGACGTTTTATAGGAGTACTGAAAACCAGTGAGATGCCTGGCCTTAGTACCTTCCGACATTTTTTTTTGATTTTTTATTGCGTACAAAGTATATTTCCTTGATTTTAGCTAAGCTAAATCTTCAACCAGGCTCTGGAATCTGAGTGAGAGTTCTGGATTTTTGTAGTATGTTTTTTTAAAGCATAAATATAGGAGTAATAGAATTCGATGAGATTCTGTTCCTCAGTACCTCTTATTTTTTTTTTGTAATGTTTGTAATGAACTTTGAAAATTTTCTTGATTTTGGCTAACCTAAATTTTCAACCAGGCTCTGTAGAATGTTTAGTGAAAGTTTTGGATTTCTCTTGTATGTTTTTATAAAGTGCTGTTTCAAGAGTATTAGAATACGATGAGATGCTGGGCCTCAGAACCCCTTTAAATTTTTTTTGAAAAGTTCATAATGAACTCTGACAATTTTCTTAATTTTGGCTAACCTAAATTTTCAACTAGGCTCTGTAGAATATTATGTGAGAGTTCTGGCTTTCTGTAGTCTGTTTTTATAAAGTCCAGTTATAGGAGTAAAAGAATTCAATGAGATGCTGGGCTTCAATATCTGTAATTTGTTTTTTGAAATTTTTGTAATGAACTGTGAAAATTTTCTGGCTTTTGGCAAACATAAATTTTCAAATAGGCTCTGTAGAATGTTTAGTGAGAGTTCTGGCTTTCTGCAGTATGTTTTTATAAAGACAATTTATAGAAGTCATAGAATTCAATGAGTGGCCGTGCCTCAGTTCACCTTAATATTTTTTTGATTTTTTTGTAATGAACTCTGAAATTTTTCTTGATTTTTGCTCAACTAAATCTTCGACCAGGCTCTGTAGAATATTTAGTGAGAGTTCTGGCTTTTTCTAGCTTATTTTTGTAAAGTCCAGTTATAAAAGTACTAGAAACCGATGAGAAGCCTGGCGGCAGCACCTTTTAAACTTTTTTTTGAATTATTATTATTTTGCGTACAAAGTATATTTCCTTGATTCTAGCTAAACTAAATCTTCAATCAGGCTCTGTGGAATCCTTGCTATGAGTTCTGGGTTTCTGTTGTATTTTTTTATAAAGTTCTGTTTCAAGAGTAATAGAATACGATGAGTTGCTGAGCCTCAGTTACTCTTTACTTTTTTTTTTAAATTTTCATAATGAACTCTGAAAATTTTCTTTATTTTGGCTCAAAGAAATCTTTGACCAGGCTCAGTAGATACTTAAAGTGTTCTGGCTCAATGTAGCATGTTCATGTAAAGTCCAGTTATAGAAGTACTAGAAACCGATGAGATGCTTGGCCTCAGTACCTCTCAAGATATTTTTTAAATATTGATTGATTGCTACTATAATTCCTTGATTTTAGCTAACCTAAATCTTCAACCAGGTTCTGTGGCATATTAAGTGAGAGTTCTTTCTTCCTGTAGTATGTTTTTATAAAGTCTAGTCATAGGAGTTATAGAAACCGATGAGCCTACTTCTTAACTTTGTTTTGAATTTTTTGAAATGAACTCTGAAAATTTTCTTGATTTTATTACACCTAAATCTTCCACCAGGCTCAATAGATACTTTTGTGAGAGTTCGGGTTTTTTGTAGTATGTTTTTATAAAGTCCAGTTTCATTTGTAATGGAATTCAAAGGGATCGAGGCCGCAGTAAACTATTTTTTTTTTTTTGCCATGAACGTTTTGTTAAACCAGTTATAACTGGGCGCTCTGGGTTGTATAAAGATAAGACCCAGTTCGCCCTCAATACCTCAGCATCTCACTACTGTACGGATATTTCGTTTATATTTTTTTTAGGGATTTAAATTGATTCAACCGCCAGAACTATCAACAGAATAGGTTTAGGATGCAGAACTTTTTTCCTTCCAACTAAAACAAAGTCAATTGTGAGAAAATCGATGAGATGCTATTATATGTATTGCGTAGTTAGCATCTTATTTTTTCAAAATGCTGATATGCAAAATTACTATAGTAAAATCGACGGAACTATTAATAAAACGCATCAAGAACTGTAGGACTATGCGGAATAACCTTAAATGTCCTGTTTATTAGAGAAATTCGATGAGATGCAGACAAGTATTGCGAAGTCAGTATCTCATTTTTTCAAAATGCGATTTTGATTGTAGAATTGACGGAACTATTGATAAAACGCATCAAGAACTGTAGAACTATGCGGAATGCCCTTATATGTCCTGTTATTAGAGAAATTCGATGAGATGCTCTGATATGTATTGCGAAGTTAGCATCTCATTTTTTCAAAATGCTGATATGCAAAATTACTATAGTAAAATCGACGGAACTATTGATAAAACGCATCAAGAACTTTAGAACTATGCGGAATGCCCTTATATGTGCTCTTATTAGCGATATTCGATGAGATGCTATAATATATATTGCGAAGTTAGCATCTCATTTTTTCAAAATGCTGATATGCAAAATTACTATAGTAAAATCGACGGAACTATTGATAAAACGCATCAAGAACTGTAGAACTATGCGGTATGCCCTTATATGTGCTCTTATTAGCGATATTCGATGAGATGCTATAATATATATTGCGAAGTTAGCATCTCATTTTTTCAAAATGCTGATATGCAAAATTACTAAAGTAAAATCGACGGAACTATTGATAAAACGCATCAAGAACTGTAGAACTATGCGGAATGCCCTTAAGTGTGCTGTTTATTAGAGAAATTCGATGAGATGCTATGATATGTATTGCGAAGTTAGCATCTCATTTTTTCAAAATGCGATTTTGATAGTAAAATCGACGGAACTATTGTTAAAACTTATCAAGAACTGTAGAACTATGCGGGATGCCATTATATGTGGCGTTAATTTGTGAGATGCTAACATTTGAGATGCTAACTTCACACACGTAATGCAGTACTGGCGAATATTTTAGAATTTTAAAATTTTGCGAGTATTTGTTTAGTGTTTAAAACAGCATTGCCTTCGCGCGGTTTTTTGCTGTACAGTAGAGTGCAGTTTAGTATGGTTATTTTATTGTGTTTGAAATTAGTTTGTAAATAGAACACTATTATGTAAAGTACCTACATTTCTTTGGATTTAGGTACTTAGATTTTTGTTTATATCAGGTGCGCTACGGACGGTCGCATTCGTACTCAAGTGTCCCAGCCGCCACAGCAATAAATAATAAGTAGCTAATTTGTTTTGACATTGATTTATATTATTTAAGTCTGTTTAGTCTACAGATTTTTTCGGCTATACTTAAGTAAAATTTCACCAGCGATAAGTGAAGTGCACTCACTAATAAGATTAAAAAAAATATATTTTAAACTTCAGTCTTCAATAAACCATCGTCGAAGCAAAGCAAGGCTTTGAAAATACCTCAGGCAACGCTCCCGAAAGTTAACTAGTTAAACCTGTTGCAAATAGACTTTGTGAACTTAGCTTATAAATAGCTTGTCAAAAAGATTAATAGAAATATCTAATCAGTTGATTGTGTGTGAGAGTGAACAATGAGTGATTGAGTGCAGTTAAGAAAAAAGCGAAGTCCGATTTGGGATCATTTTACTCAAATAGAAGAAAAAAAGGCAATATGTGTGTATTGCTCCCAAATACTTAGTGTTTCGATGGGTTCGTCTAGTAATTTAACTAGACACATGGTACGTAAGCATCCCACAATTTCCATTGTAGTGGAGAGACAAGTGAGACAATCTACTTTAGCTTCTACGGTAAGAAATCCTGAATGTATGAGTAGGGAACAAACCCACACTGACAGTACGGCTCCAGTCTCAAGCACATCAGCTCAAGTTGACCCGTCGCCGACTGTCTCTGCTCATTTTAATAATATAGCCCCGACGATAACAGATTATTTTATTCAATAAAAGCCGTTAAGTGTAAGAAAATCAGCTGAACTTGATCGCCAGCTTGTTAAAATAATATCAAAAGAGTATCAACCTTTTAGACTTTGTCGAAGACGTGGAATTTAAAAAAAATTTTGAAATGTTGTATCCAAATATTAGCTTGCATACAAAAAAAAAACTCAGTCTCTTGACGCAATTTGTGAAGTGCAATCATATGTAAAAGAGGATATTTTAAAGGCACAAGCAGTTTGCATTACAACAGATGGGTGGACTTCTTAAAATAATGATTCGTTTATTGCGGTTACAGCCCATTTTATTGATAAGAATACAATTTTGAAAAATTATCTTTTACACTGTGTGCAATAAAATAAATAAAAAAATAAAAATCGTTTGTTTACTCAGATAATCACACGGCCAGAAATTTGACATCGTTTTTGAAATCTGTATTCCAAGAATGGAATATAGAAGACCAAATTGTAGCTGTCATCAGTGACAACGCTGCGAATATATTAGCAGCTGTAAGAAATGGAAATTGGCAATCAATTGGCTGTTTTGCCCATAAGATAAACCTTATATTGCAGGATGCGGGCACTAAATCTTTAGAGCGGCCTATTCCTAACACAATTGGCGACACTATATCTAAAGTGAAGAGTATAGTGCAGTATTTTAAAAAAACTTCTCAAGGAAAGGACAAATATTAAATGTCAAAAAAGGGTATACCAGAACTTAAATTAAAACAAGACACACCTACCAGGTGGAACAGCAATTATGAAATGTTAAATAGAGTCCTCAAAGTAAAGGAATGCCTAATTTCTACTTTGGCAATAACAAGAGCTGACTTATCGCTATCTCAGCATGATTGGGCAATAATACCGGGTGTCTCAGTAAGAGTGCACTTTTTAAAATTGTTTTTTTTTTTTCATTCAAATGGCAACTCTGAAATTTGACAGCTGTCACCTCTGTTTATTCCGATTATTAAAAATGGAGCGCTTTTTGAAGGAACAATGCGTTTTAATTGTGAAAACTGAACGTGAACGGCATTCGTTACAGGAATATGATAACGGACTTCTTGTGGCCTCAACTGGACGGCGCAACCTGCCACACCTCGCATGAAACAATCGACTTATTGCAGCAACGATTTCCAGAACACATTATCTCACGAAATTCTGATGTCAACTGGCCACCAAGATCGTGCGATTTAACGCCGTGTGAATTTTTTCTTTGGGGTTTTGTGAAATCTCGGGTTTATGCGAATAAACCCGAAACAATTCATGAACTCAAATCGGAAATCCAACCTGTCATCGATGAGATACAGCCACATCTCTGTGCAAAAGTCATGGAAAATGTAATGGCCTGTCATCGGAGCCGTGGGGGTCATTTGCCGGATATTTTATTCCATACTTAATCGTAACATGTTTTCTTTACAATACAATAAAAATATCACAACTCTGCCATAAAATACTTGTTTTTATTTTAAAATGAAAAAGTGCACTCTTACTGAGACACCATAAAGAATGCGAAGTACCTATACTACAAATTTTCTATGAGGTGACCACAGAGGTTTGTGGAGAAAAATACGTCACTCTATCTAAAGTACCATTATACTCAGCTTCGTCCTCGAGATTAGCATAAACACAATGTAGTAACACGTACGGTGTTGCCTTTGCGCACTGAAAGTAAAAAGCCCTATACCTAAAACTAAAAAAATAAGCGTTTTTTTTTTTTTTTTTTACATTTTTAGGTGAGGGTAGACCTATTTCCATTGCTTGATACCTACCGTGTTATATTGCCCATTCACAGTTCAGTGCTCTGCCGGAGCGCACATTTTTTTAAATAATTATTATCATTTTTAAAAAGTGTCATGTGGAAACGAAAAAGTAAACACGATTACGAATACATTACAAAAAAGTTAAAAAAAATGGAAGAAGAAACTTCAACGTGAGACAAGATCGACGTCGCATTGCAGAGGTTAGCCAAGTGTCAATATATTGCGTAAAATCGTTATAATAGTAACGTTGCAAAATCACATCAACGTTTAAACGTTGTCGTTGCGGTTAACTTTTGGGTTTAACACTTCGGACTCGTAAACGTTATAAGTACCTACTTAACTTCTTTTGTTTTATATCACGTGCAAGGCTAATATTGCGATCAGTTATAAGAACTGTTACCTTATTAGTATACGTGAAGCTATACGGGTGATGCGGGCAGTCTGTGGGATTGTCACTTCACCGTAGATACTAAGCCGCACGCGGTTCATGTCTATATCCATAGATACACCTGCCCACCTGCGTGCGCTTATCTTATTATTGTAAAATAATTATCCATTAGTCAGTTTCATTTCAATAAATCTACTCATTACAGAGGAGCCTCTCCCCTAAGTCGATACTACAACGAAGAATCTTTTGAGGAATTAATGAAATTGGAATCAGAATATCATGATGAATGAGAAGCCATCCATGAGCGCTAGGGATCGCATTCCATCGATCAATGCTTTGGACCCAGCTCCCTCAACTAGCGCTGCAAACCCAATTCCATCCACAAGTACTTTCCTCAGAAACTGAAGTCCTTATTGCAACTGACACACCTGTGAGCATCGAGCGGGACTCTAAAATATTGAAAATATTTGGAGAACATCCGTCTGTGCAAAAGATCTACGGCAAAGAAATTCAGACCGACTTGGCTGTTCAGTTACAACATCTGGCTACTAAGGGCTTGTCCAGCGAACTTCATAAAGAGTTATGGAAAGACACTTACCTCCTAGACAATAACAAAAACAGGAGCCGAATTAAAATCAACCGTAACTCGGTCACCCACCAAAAGAACGAAGACAGCGCCGCCTCCACCTCAATCGACGTTCCATCAACGGAATAATCTAAACTGGCGGGCTCCTCTCCTGAGTCGCAAGCAAACGGGGATTCAGAGGAGGAGGGAGCCTGCACAGAGAAATCCGCCCGCAAGCTCCTCGCGTGGGTCTTATCGAGGTCGGCAGCAGACAACGCCCGCGACGCGGGCGAGCATCCGCAATCGTCGCTAGATGTTACCGGGGTAAGCAATTATGCTGGTAGGCTGGCACTTTTTTATGACACCTGGTCAGAACTAACTTCTGATCCGACTGTTCTATCATGGATTTCTGGATATAAAATAGCTATTTCAGCTCGCTTTATGCAGTATAGTATGGACCAAAAAAAATAAAAAAAAAAACACTCAACATCGCATCATATATACATCATCAACCTATTAATGTTCCCACTACTGGAACACAGGCCTCCTCTCTGTGGGAGGGAATGGACCGTAATCCACCACGCCGGCCCAGTGCGGGTTGGTGGATGTCACATGTCTTCGAATTTTGGTTCTAGGACATGTCGGATTCCTCACGATGTTTTCCTTCACCGTTTTGAGAGCAGTGGTAATGAAATCATTTACACAAAGTAAAGCGCCTGCCTGGGCTCGAACCAACGACCTACAACTTGTAAGTCGCGGACGATACCACTGCTCGACACTCATTATCAGAAAAAACAAATTTCAAAACATTTAAACATTTATTGACGAATTTGTTATGCTCTGGTGCTATCTCTAATTGCAACCCTTGTGAAGGGCAGTTTCTATCAAGCATATTCTTGATACCCAAGCCCATCGGTAAACATAGATTCAAACTAAACATAAATAAAATCTTAATCAACTTATAGTAACCCAACAACAATTAAACTCGTATCGGATAATAATTTCATGGGAACGGTAGATTTAAAAGACGCATACATTTTAATAAAAAATCACAATGATTATAAAAATATCTTAGATTCGAATTTGACGATGTTTTGTATGAATTTAATGTGTTACCGTTCGGCCTGAACACGGCACCTTTTGTATTCACTAAGATAATGAACCCGGTCGTCGGGTTGCTCAGATCCTGCGGTTATATGTCTAGTATATATTTAATGACATGTTGCTTATTGGCACATCTAATGATGTTTGTTTACAAAACATAGCAGTTACTCAGCGACTATTGTCAGCTTTAGTGTTTATTATAAATAAAGATAAATGCAACCAATAATGGTAAATTATTACCTACGACATCATGTAAATATATTGGTTACATAATTGACACAACAAATAATAAAAAAAAAAAAACTGTTTACCTACAGAAAAATTAAAAATAAATAACAAACCTTTCGAAACACGTCGCGATGTAAAATAAGAGATTTTGTAAGTTTAGATCTATTGTGTTCTGCTTGCGCTGCCGTCGAATATGGATACACAAAAGAAAATGAAAGATGCAAATATTTAAACTTTAGCCCTCTTACTAATAAACGCGGAATAAAGTTATACCAGGTATAACTAAGGTATACCCATACATTTTCATAGGTTTTATTTTATTTTATTTTTATTTTATTTTTTTATACCTGGTCTACCTTTATTCTGCGTTTATTTGTAAGAGGGTAGAAATATTATATGATCATACGTCATACTTATCGTCAGATATTGATTGGTGGTTTAATGCATTAGATAACCCTAATAATAAAATTAAATATAGTGAATACTGCCTGGAAATTTTTAGTGATGCTTTGACTACGGGGTGGGGCGCGGCGTGCGGGAAAGGGACCGCTAGTGGGGCATGGACAGCTGAAAAACGATCACATGAAATAAAAATATTTAGAAATCGTTGCTGCCTATTTTGGTTTAAAAGTTTTTGGCGTAACAATGCAAAGTTGTCAAATACTACTTCGCATTGACAACACTACGGCCATATCATACATAAATCGGATGGGAGGCATACAATATCCCCATCTAACATGCTTAACAAAATAATTATGGGAAGGGTGTCAATCTAGGAATATAATTGTGAATGCATTACATATACCAGGCCCCTCAGAAAGTATTGCGAAAAAAAGTTTTTATATATGGGAGACTGGCCAGTTATAATGTTTTTCGAAAATATGATTATTTATAAGTAAAAATAAGTAAGTTCCAATTTCAAAATTTCCCTCCACATTTTTTGCGAGTTAATTCAAAGTATTGTGTCTCACTGAAATATGGATCTGCGCCGGGAACATTTTAGAGCTATGATTTTATACGATTTCAAGTGTCGCCTGAAACCGGATGAATCGTACGATAGACTTCAAATGGCATTCATGGATGAAGGCCCTTCCAAGGCAACCGTGTATCGTTGGTATAACGAATTCAAGCGCGGTCGACCAACTTTGGGGGATGACGAAAGAAGCGGTCGCCCTTTGACGGCTGTTACCGAAGAAAACGTGCTAGCAGTGAAAAATTTAATCCAAGACAATAGGCGAATTACATATCAGGAGATTCAACACATATTGAAGATTGGATCGGGAAGCGTTCACGAGATTCTACACAGCCATCTTCGCGTGAGGAGGATAGTATCACGCTGGGTGCCGCACAACCTCACCGATGCTCAGAAGCAGGCCCGGGTGGAATGGTGCCGTGATATGCTTAACAAATTTGAAGCAGGCTCGTCTCGGCGTGTTTACGACATCGTTACAGGTGATGAGTCCTGGATTTATCAATACGACCCAGAAACCAAGCGCCAGTCGACTGTTTGGGTGTTTCAAAATGAGCCAACGCCTACCAAAGTGAAGCGATCTAGAAGCGGGGGTAAGATTTTGATCGCTAGCTTTTTTAATTTGACTGGCCACTTGGTATCAATTCCCTTACGGGATCAAAGAAGCATTAATGCCGAATGGTATACTACCAAATGTTTGCCAGAAGTTTTCTCTGTTATAAGCAACAAGCGACCAAACACAGGGCTCCGCGGGCTACTGCTCCACCACGACAATGCACCTGCGCACACCGCACTCAAAACGAGGGACTTCCTGGACAGCACGCCAGTCAAACTCCTGGGTCACCCTCCTTACAGCCCTGATCTAGCACCGTGTGACTTCTTTTTATTCCCAAAAATAAAAAATCAGCTCAAAGGGATACAATTTTCGTCGCCGGAAGATGCGCTGGCTGCGTTCGAGCAGGCTGTAAACGAGGTGTCTGCGGCGGACTGGAAAAACTGTTTTGAAAACTGGTTTAGGCGCATGAATCTTTGTATAGAGGCTGGTGGAAAGTACTTTGAAAAGATTTAATAAAAATATTATGTACGTATAGAACAATTTTTTTTAGTTTCGCAAAACTTTCTGAGTGTCCCACGTACATTGCTCGGCAGATAATACAATAGCCGACGCGAAATCACGAAGAATTCATCCAGATGTTGAGTGGGAATTGAGCGACTCAGTTTTCTACAATTTAACAAACGCGTTTGGTTTCCCTGATGTAGACATTTTTGCAAGTCGTGTTAACAAAAAATGTCATAACTATGTATCAGGGTTCAGAGATCCTGACGCTATAGCCATAAATGCATTTAACTTATCATGGTCACAATTTTTTTTCAATGATCCTAAAAACGCTACGAAAAATTGTTAAACACAAAGCTACTGGTATTGTAGTGGTCCCGTTACCTACCCAACCTTGGTTACATCTGTTCAGGCAACTTCTTGTATCACCTGTTTTGTATGTTGATCTAAATAAACAAACAATTTTATCATCTTCCAGCAACAACAATAAAACCACACCCTCGGTTTACCCTTGCTGCCAGTCTCTTGTCCGGGACTCATTGCTGAGAAAAAATATTCCATCACCTGCAATTGAAATAATACTCCCCGACTACCTTCGACTTCCCTCTCTGGTACATTGATAAAACAATACGACACCTGTCTTAAGAAATGGTATAATTTTTGTTTATCTAAAAATATCTAAATTTTCAGGGCATCAATCAATGATGCGATTATGATTCTAACAAAATTGTTGTCAGGAGCCCAATACGGAACTTTTAACAGTTGTCGATCGGCTTTAGCCTTAATTCTAATTGAAAAAGTCAGCGAGAGTGATATTATAAAGCGCTTCTTTAAAGGTGTATTTAGACTTCGACCACCCTTACCGAAGTATAACAACTACTTGGGATACGTCTAAAGTCCTAAACATTTTGTCCTCTTGGTATCCTAACGATGCTTGGGTTTAGATAAACTTCCACGTAAATTTGTCACATTATTATCATTGGTTACTGCACACCAAATGCCAACTTTAGCAAAAAATATTTTTTAATGAAATCCAAATTCATGCTGACAAGATCACTATTAAAATACCTGATTTTATAAAAACATCAAAAATAGGAACCGTGCAACCAAATCTAATTTTAAAATTTTTGCACGAAAAACCGGAAATCTGTCCAGTCCTGACCCTTTTAGCTTATCTAGATTCGATTAGTTCACTTCGAGGTAATGTAAATAGCCTACTATTTATCGGTGTGAGGAAACCACATAAATTAGTTTCGGCACAAACATTGAGTCGGTGGGTTTAAGACTACGCTAGGAGAGTGTGGTATAGATATATATATATATATACGTACAGCTCACAGCACCCGACATGCTGCCACATCGAAACCCCACAAATTAGGAGTTAACTTAAAAACTTTGGTGATGGATCGGTTCATCTCAGGTTTTTATGAATTTTTATAATATTATAAACGTACAAATTACAGAGGAAGATAATTTATTTGCAAGATCAATATTAAACAATTGTAATAACAATTAAGTGATTATTATTAAGATTCGTGATAACTTTGTAGAAGGATAGATACTCATCATTTTAGCAGAAAGACGTCCACTGCTGGTCAAAGGCATTATGTTAATTAAGCTAATCCCAACTAAGTCAGTTAAATTGCAGAACTGTTAATTTAATTTAATAAGCAGTACTATTAATTTCATTGAATACTAACGAATGAATATTACTTTATTTTAAATAATCATCATATATGATTTTGAACTCATACTGATTAAAATTGATTGCCTTGTTACACAAAAGTGTTTCATTGATATTTCAGTAGCTCTCAAATTCTACATTGTGTTTATGCTAATCTCGAGGACGAAGCTGAGTATAATTTATGATTAAACGAACTTACCTGTACGTGAAGTTCGATCATAATTATACGATGGCTTCGTCCGAAGAGATTAGCAACCCACCCTCCCTTAATTTTTTTCCCCCAAATTGAAATATCAAAAACAGGACTCGAGGATCTAGGCTCTGAACTAAATGAGCAATATAACACGGTAGGTATCAAGCAATGGAAATAGGTCTACCCTCACCTAAAAATGTAAAAAAAAAAAAAAAAAGCTTATTTTTTTAGTTTTAGGTATAGGGCTTTTTACTTTCAGTGCGCAAAGGCAACACCGTACGTGTTACTACATTGTGTTTATGCTAATCTCTTCGGACGAAGCCATCGTATAATTATGATCGAACTTCACGTACAGGTAAGTTCGTTTAATCATAAATTATACTACAGAATAATGATAGATCACATTCATAAACAAGAATTAAATTTATTAGAAAATACTGATATACCTATTGAAATTATTTAGTTAATTGAAAATTTGAAAGAAAGGCTTAATGGACGATTCCAAGGTCTGAAAACAGAAATAACAGTGTTTGAAGCAACGGTTTTAGATCCACGATTCAAAAAGAAGGGTTTTAAGTGCCCACACAATTATGATCATTTGAAGGGAAAACTGACTGCTCTAATAAGAAGAAAAACGCAGGATAATACCGGTTACAACATTACAGCGACCATCTACTAGCGTATCGACCTCCATCCAGCAAAGAGTGCCATCAATATGGGATGATTTTGACACGGAAATTGCAAATTTAGTTCCGGAAAATCCTACAGCCGCTGGCATCAGAGAGTTGCAAAATTACCTGCAGGAAGATTATCTGCAGCGCTCGAGAGATCCGCTAGAATGGTGGGAGCAGAGAAAATCGATGTACCCGCACATTTATTATTTTATGAAAAAAAATATTACGCGTGGCAGCAACGTCAGTTTCTTGCGAACGAATATTTTCGGAAGCGGGTCAAATAATTAGAGAAAAAAGATCCAGAATACCCTCTTCGAAAGTTAGGAAACTATTATTTTTAAATCATAATACCAGGCCCCTCAGAAAGTATTGCGAAAAAAAGTTTTTATATATGGGAGACTGGCCAGTTATAATGTTTTTCGAAAATATGATTATTTATAAGTAAAAATAAGTAAGTTCCAATTTCAAAATTTCCCTCCACATTTTTTGCGAGTTAATTCAAAGTATTGTGTCTCACTGAAATATGGATCTGCGCCGGGAACATTTTAGAGCTATGATTTTATACGATTTCAAGTGTCGCCTGAAACCGGATGAATCGTACGATAGACTTCAAATGGCATTCATGGATGAAGGCCCTTCCAAGGCAACCGTGTATCGTTGGTATAACGAATTCAAGCGCGGTCGACCAACTTTGGGGGATGACGAAAGAAGCGGTCGCCCTTTGACGGCTGTTACCGAAGAAAACGTGCTAGCAGTGAAAAATTTAATCCAAGACAATAGGCGAATTACATATCAGGAGATTCAACACATATTGAAGATTGGATCGGGAAGCGTTCACGAGATTCTACACAGCCATCTTCGCGTGAGGAGGATAGTATCACGCTGGGTGCCGCACAACCTCACCGATGCTCAGAAGCAGGCCCGGGTGGAATGGTGCCGTGATATGCTTAACAAATTTGAAGCAGGCTCGTCTCGGCGTGTTTACGACATCGTTACAGGTGATGAGTCCTGGATTTATCAATACGACCCAGAAACCAAGCGCCAGTCGACTGTTTGGGTGTTTCAAAATGAGCCAACGCCTACCAAAGTGAAGCGATCTAGAAGCGGGGGTAAGATTTTGATCGCTAGCTTTTTTAATTTGACTGGCCACTTGGTATCAATTCCCTTACGGGATCAAAGAAGCATTAATGCCGAATGGTATACTACCAAATGTTTGCCAGAAGTTTTCTCTGTTATAAGCAACAAGCGACCAAACACAGGGCTCCGCGGGCTACTGCTCCACCACGACAATGCACCTGCGCACACCGCACTCAAAACGAGGGACTTCCTGGACAGCACGCCAGTCAAACTCCTGGGTCACCCTCCTTACAGCCCTGATCTAGCACCGTGTGACTTCTTTTTATTCCCAAAAATAAAAAATCAGCTCAAAGGGATACAATTTTCGTCGCCGGAAGATGCGCTGGCTGCGTTCGAGCAGGCTGTAAACGAGGTGTCTGCGGCGGACTGGAAAAAGTGTTTTGAAAACTGGTTTAGGCGCATGAATCTTTGTATAGAGGCTGGTGGAAAGTACTTTGAAAAGATTTAATAAAAATATATGTACGTATAGAACAATTTTTTTTAGTTTCGCAAAACTTTCTGAGTGTCCCACGTATGTAGTGCTAGTGTGGCAATGCGCCACAAAAACTTTATCGGTTTAGCCTCTTTTATTGATTTGTCATTGGTTTTCAAAATTTTTTATATTATTGTGGTATCCTATAATAAACGACAGAGCAATACGTGCCTGCGTCTACCTACTTATTATTATTAAGTTGTCACCCACATCGGTGACAAGACGTATCCATGTGGAGCTCTGTGCTTACTGATAATTTGAGTGTATTATTATAAACCCCAACCCCTAATTAGTGAACACCACATTGGCGACGAGTAAAAGCGCAGTGAGTAAAGTGATTATATCAAATAATGTCCCACTTACGGAAATTGGTCAGCAACAAAAGTATTATTTTATTGCATGTGTTTTGGAAAAAAATAAAAGATAATGAGGGTAGTAAGTAATGGAAATGTGAAATTTAGCAGAATGTTATTTTTATAATTATTTTCCTATTCATGAGCGATCCGCATCGGCGATAAGCTGAGGGATGTGCTACATAAATCATTGAAATCATTACTTGACTTGTGTAAATAAACAAAACCGTGTACCGAAATGTGGTTATGAAATTCAAATAAAAACTACATTTCGACAGCAATAAAAAACTCAAACCCGGTTTAATCCGGTTGACCAAATCCGTTTGCTAATAAAGCGATGGAGCGTTACCAACGTATATAGTTATAAAACGATCCATCGCACAAAACAATAATCACTTATTCAAGCTCAACAGTTATTCAAGCAAAGCAAAACTATCTATTTTCTAAACTGTCTAATTTTCAAAACGATATATTTCTCAAACATCACTCGTTACTTATGAAACGAAACCAAAGCTGTGTCACAACGCTATAAATCCCCGCAAACTATAACATACCCACTTGAATTTGTCAACGTAGCTGGTTGAAGAGAATAAGCCAGATAGAGCGTTTTGATGCGTGCGAGTAAGAGAGCTATATTCTTTAGGGTGGATGATAAGCTGAATTTGACAATGCGATAATGAAGCTTATTCCTAAGTAACTTAGGACGATATTATTATATGTAAAACTTCGTTTTGAACTTTGACTTTGTCGCATACGTTGCGATTGTAACCTGCGACACAATTGTTTCGAATTTCGATTTACTATCTCGATATGTACTAGCAATCACATAAATGCAATGTTAATAGCAGGACGTGGAATCCAGCCAGTCTTAAGCTTGGTAATGTACTAAGGGAAGTTCATCGAATACTATAAAAATTGTTTGGTAAACGTGTTTAAGTTAAACCGTAGGGTAACACATTAAACATTTAGAAATAGATAGTTGCCAAAATAGATAGTTTTGTCAAAGGTTGACCAATGATCAACGGTGTCGTTACGTTGTTTAAAAAACGATAACGACACATCAATTGTCAATCATATCGAAAGATATTATTGGATATAAAGTGAAAAAAAAGAAAAAAATATATCAATCATATCGAAAGATATTATTGGACCTAAAGTGAAAGGTCGAAATACATGATGTCAATCATATCGAAAGATATTATTGGATCTAAAGTAAAAGGCCGAAATAAATGATGTCAATCATATCAAAAGATATTATTGGATCTAAAGGGAAAAAAAAAAAAAATGATGTCAATCATATCGAAAGATATTATTGGATCTAAAGTGAAAGGTCGAAATAAATGATGTCAATCATATCGAAAGATATTATTGGATCTAAAGTAAAAGGCCGAAATAAATGATGTCAATCATATCAAAAGATATTATTGGATCTAAAGGGAAAAAAAAAAAAAATGATGTCAATCATATCGAAAGATATTATTGGATCTAAAGTGAAAGGTCGAAATAAATGATGTCAATCATATCGAAAGATATTATTGGATCTAAAGTGAAAGGTCGAAATAAATGATGTCAATCATATCGAAAGATATTATTGGATCTAAAGTGAAAGGCCGAAATAAATGATGTCAATCATATCGAAAGATATTATTGGATCTAAAGTGAAAAAAAAAAAAAAAAAAATGATGTCAATCATATCGAAATATATTATTGGATCTAAAGTGAAAAAAAAAAATTATGTCAATCATATCGAAAGATATTATTGGATCTAAAACAAAATATTTGAACGGTGAACCGTTAATTGATGCCAATTAATCGAAACGAATTATTGGGTCAAAACAAGATGTTTCAGCGATGAATCGTAAATTCATTCATTCAGTTATTTTATTGAATGATAAAAATGAAAAAGTTCCACTTCGATAAATTCGAAGCAATGTGATGCCAAATTAGGTATAAACTTGTTGTTAAAATTAAAAAAGTATCATGAAATTTGTTAAGGCTAAATAAGAATCAAATCGAATGCATTTTGTACTGACTATTATATTCAAATAAGAAAAAAAATAAAGAACCGTTTCCTGAGGTGATAGACTGGAACTCGAGTTAACTGGCAGTCTGGCACTTAACAGGTACTTGAGGGACTTTTGTGCGGCTTGCTAGCTAGAGTTTGTTTATTTAAACATTCCAACGTAAACAGAGCCACACTGAACTCTTGTTATGATTAGAGCTTAATCAGTTTAAATATAAACTCAATTGTTTATTTTATAATTAGCATTTTGATTATTTTAAAAATGTTATAATTATTGCAAGAAGTTAATTTGAATGCAGCTAATGCAACATGCACGGTCAATTTAAATGTAAGTAGCAAAAGCAAACACTAGAGTCAGCATAACGTTGTCAGAGCCAAAATGCAACAAGTACTTGCCTTATTAAAATTGATACATGAACAAGAGGTATAACCTCTTTTGTCGATATGGCAATACAATCACAAACGTGATAACTAACGGTTTCTGCCGTATTTATGCCAATGTAGAGATGAGCACTTTGGCACTTAAAACTTTATGCAGTAAACTGCTCCTGAGTTACAAAGATAATGCTCAGTTACCAATTCCTAGTACAATGAATGAGAACAGAATAAAAGGAGTTTTCTAATGTTATTTCCAAAAACAGTACAAAACAAAGGCCAATAAAAGAAAAAGTCCCAACTTTTGTTAAATGACAAGATACAAAATCTCAAAAAACAAGCTAAAATGGTCCACTTTTTTTTAACTCAAAATCCTGTCAAATGACAAGATAGTAAAAGCTTAAATAAAAAACTAAAAATGTCCACTTTAGAGACTCAACCTCTTGTCAAATGACAAGATAATAAAAGCTTAAATGAGAAGCTTAAAAGGTCCACTTTTCTAGACTATATTTTTCAAGTCAATGACGATGCAACAATTGATTACAAATTTGCATGTGCAAAGCTTATTGGATGAACAGTTAAGACAGTAAAACCCAAATTATTAGTTTTTTCCACTAATCATTTAGATGATTAGTGGAAAAAACTAATAATTTGGGTAAAAGCTGCCATTGACCCTAATGTACCTACTACAAAAGGTTTTAGTCTGAATTCCACTAAAAATAAACAAATTTCCAAATTCGAAAAGGTTTATCTAGAGATTTCTATTTTCAAAACAATTCAATCAATTTGGTCAACGAATCTTGTGGATGAAAGCTACCATTTTCGTTAATGTACTAAAACAAACACTTGGTCTGAATGCCACTGAAAATAAACAAATGTTCAATTTCGCAAAATTAAATCTAGAGATCTCTATTTTCAAAATAATTTGCCAACCTCATAGTTAAGTCCCAATTCCTGGAATCAAAGGTAAAAACACAATACGAGCTAAAGACATCATGGAACCCGTAAATAAAACCATAATCTAGGGTTTCTCCAAGTTTTAAAGCCTGATAATGATATTCTTATAATTTGGACATGCATATAGCCTTAGATAATATATAATACTAAGGTAGTGTTGCTAAGAAAACCACACATGATTATCACTCCTAAATTCCAGACAGCAATATTTTTCTATAAAGTAAAAATCAAAAATGCTTTTGTTCATGCATATTAAATATAGAATATATATATATATATATATATAATATACATATATTGCTTGGCGAAGGAGTGCTAAAACTTATAAACAACAAATGTAATAAAAACGATGAAAGAAAAAAGGGAATTGTCAAACGCACGCGTCTGCTACTGCGATTGATCGAATCCAAAATTTGCATCACTTGACTGACGTTTAATTGTGATGCGTTTATAATAATTTAACCGGTTGGTGAAATCGACGGTTAAACACAAACGCTCAAGTACTTGGAAAGTATAAAAGTAATCCAGTTTTCTGGATCAATTTTGTTGGCAAGTGGATCCTTAATTTCACAACTATAAAATCGATCTATAGTTTTGAAACTAAAATATTGTGTCTCTATATTGCCTACCCTTGGCTACAATGACACAAAAGTTTGTATTGCACCCAAGTAGTCGCTGACACCAGTTCTGTTACTTTAGTGACTGTACTGGTTCAGTTCGACAAACAAAAACAATTAATTTCACTCATGTGGAAACTAAAGTTTGACAGTGTACTGTCAGAGAAAAAAAAATATAACGAGACGATATTAGTCTTTGTACAAAAAAGAAAAAAAGAGAAACGAACTCTTAAACTGGTTCTTTGGCCAAATAAAAACAAAGACCTAGTTTAATCATGAGTCCAGAGTATTTAAATATGAAATATGTTTAATTCCATAAGGACTACTAATAAAATCTAAATATTTTACACAAGATCGAAATTGTGAAACTTCTAGACAAAACACAATAATAGTGTTATGAACTATATTTCAAAAGCCGTAAATCGTAAAATTATAACATCTAACAACGGCAGATAATTTATGTCATTAATTAGTTATTCAAATAACATCTAACAACGGCAGATAATACTGTTATTAGTTATTCAATACATGCTGTATCAAACGAGGCATAATGTCTTTCACTAATGGCCTCAGAAAAACAGGCATTTTTGTACGAGTCAGTCACCAGTCAATACGAAAAGCAGACTGATAATTAGAGAATGAAGACCACCTCAGACATTAAGCTAAGACTCAACGTGGTTCTCTTAAAATCTACATGATTTGATCATCAGACATAAACCTACAGGGTTCTCAATAGTCGTAGGCCACATAGGCCGGAAGGTTATCGATTAAGAAGTGATGTTTCGTAAGACTTTAAATAAAACACTGTATTGATTAAAACATATTGTTACTTTAGTGTAAATTAAAATTTAATGCAAATACTAAATGCTGAGTATTTCTATAATCTAAAGTAGGTTATTAGTACATGTAAAATAATGTGTGAGTACTTTTAATACTTTATACTTTACGTAGTATAGTGTGTAGTGCTATTCTGGGTGCATTGTCCTCACATATGTGAATTTATTAATGTATGTACTCATGTACCTAAAAATTTTTAACAATCTTTTTTTTTTTTAAAGAGTAAGTATGGAGTTTCTTGTGCATTCTTCTTCATAACAAGCTACTTTCCGAATGCACGGTAGAATCAACTTTTATTCCATGTAAATTTAAATTGTGACATTCAAAAGTGCCGCTTGGTGGCCCAGTTGAAATAAATATCTTTTGTCTTGTCTCAATAAATATCTTTAATGTAATTACACTTGCAAAATAACTATTACTATAAAAAGGAAGAGATGTGGTATCCTATAATAAACGACAGAGCAATACGTGCCTGCGTCTACCTACTTATTATTATTAAGTTGTCACCCACATCGGTGACAGGACGTATCCATGTGGAGCTCTGTGCTTACTGATAATTTGAGTGTATTATTATAAACCCCAACCCCTAATTAGTGAACACCACAATTATCGTTCGATAAGAAGTGAGAAAAAAACTTTTTCCCAATTTTTCCTGACTGAATGGAGGCGGTTTTGTTCCCTAACGAGTTTCTGGTATCTTATTTTTATTCAGTATTAATTTTTGTGTTATAATTACGTAGCTTACCTTTTTAGTTTCTGTAGTTAAAAACTTTTGTTAGCTTACCTATGTTACGTTAAATCGAACGCGAAAGAGACAATAAGAAAAGTGCTATTGGACACATTCTTAGTAAACACAATGTAATAGTTTAGGTTATAATAAAATTACTTATTACTTTATTTAATTAAGTAAGTAATTAGTTAGGTTGTATATAGTGTAAGTAGTTAGGTTTAGTATAATTTTGTATAGTTTACTTTTGTTTAGTGTTATAGTATATGTATACATATTTACACGTATGTTTTACAAATAAAACCTCATTTTTGTTAATTACTTATTAGTCTATTTATAAGGCTAGATTGAAATTAGATAAGGGTCAATCCTATTGTTGAACACTAGAACAGAAAAAAAAAGAAAACCAATGTTACGTTTTGGAATCGTACTTTATTTACGTGTAGCCATCATTAAACCGCTTGCAACTGTGTTGAGGATAAGCACGTGTATTCAGCCTTTAAATACTGCCAAAATTACACTCTTAAGTTTTTATCTTACAAAATATTATATTATTTAAAAAAAGAAAAAGAGAAAAATACTAATACGATATTGTCACTTGCGTTTTTCCTTTTTTTAAATAATGTTTTTACCCTTTCTTTTTTGTATATTTTCTGTGTATTTTATTTTGAATTTCAAAAATAATAATAAATCAAATAAAATAATAATAATAAGAGTATAATTTCAAAATAAAACTTTATTTTTAATTAAGTTTTATTTTTATTTAATAACTAATACGATGTTGTCAATTGCGTTTTTCCTTTTTTTAATAATGTGTATTACCTTTTCTATTTTCTGTGTAATTTATTTTATTAGCTACGAAATTATACGTAATAAATGTACTGTATTTTTATTTTATAACGCTACAGTAAGTAAAGTTAGCAAAGCCAACATTGTTACCTAGCTAGTTCAATTCATAATGTGACAAATGATCCAACGAAACGAATGAATAAAATGTTCTTGGGAATTCAGGGCACCAAAATGACCGAGTGAGTGCTGGAGCCAAACTGTGCCAAATGAATAACTAAGGTGAAACAGTACCGGACTCGGGGTCGGATTAAGTGAATCAATTCACTTGCCGGAATAAAGATTACCCACGCCTTAAGTGAGCTGTACATAGTCGTGGGTCATATTCGTGTACTCCAGTGGAAACGTAGACACACGTCGACATCGTTGAGCTATGTAACCGCCTATTCGAGCAAGCCACGCATGTATCAATGACGTCAATTCGTGCGTAGCCTCTCCGTGGGTTGCAGTGGACACAGCCACATACATTTTCTTAGAAAGGGAAGCTTACACGTGCGTAGCCTCTCCGTGAACCGCGATGGGCCCGCGCCTTAAAGTTGTCAGTGTAAAGCGTACAGAGCACGAAGACGGTTCGTCACAACACCTTTCATAGAAACCAACCATGTTAGTGGATGTTTAGACGTGTTATTTTACCATTTACTAACAGCACCTATATAATGGGCTCATTTTATATCGAAGGGTGTCAATATTCGCACTGGTAAAACACTTAAGGTTATTACAAGTATCACGCGGAATTTAAGAATTGGGAAGAGGCGGCCAAAGGAAAGTGTGAACAGGAAGGAACCACTTTATTCATGCCTACAAACAGCAAGGAGACCGAGAAGTTATATCATTCTGGCAACAACACAGAAGCGATTTATCAATTTATGCGCATTCAGATTCAGATACTGTGGTATTTATTCATGATCTACTTACGTTTCATAACACTCCACAATCCATCTTCACATCTTTTGATATCGCATCAATTTGTGTAACTCATTTTTATATATATTCTTTGTATTATTACATCTGGAAAGCATATTTAGTTATCTCTGACTGTTTTAAATATCTAAACTTAAATTATATTCGTAATTTATAATTCTTCTTGTAATATTTTTCTACTGTGACGTTTTCGTCTGACATGACAGCTGTCTGTCTATTTTATTTTCTTAAAGCCATAGACATACCATAGGTACCATGGACTATAATACCTAGACCTTTCCTTAAGCTAGTTGTACATTATTGTAAGGTCAGAGCAGACTGACCCGCCTTTGTAAAGCCGTTTTTATTCGCTCTGTTCTGATTGAGATTTGAATTTGAAATTGAGAAGAGATGGCAGATCGAATGAAAAACGGGCTTCAGCTTTTTTCAGTCTTGGAACTGGTCTGAACGCTGAAAGTCGGTGGAATATTTAAGATTACCAATTTTACGATTGTATCAGCAAACTCTTTATTCTATATAAGCGGCCTGTGAGTTGTGTTTGTATCAAACCTTTGAAGTGCAATAAATAATAATAATTGAGTGTGATACTTATAAATGTGTGCATCTTTACTGGTACATAATCCTCCTCAGTCGTCACGACGTATCAAAGGGCTCGCTGTTTGGCGTATTGAGCCATAGCCGGCCTCCACACCCCTCGGAGCCTACGTACTTACCCGTTTGCCTGTTTATCCATCCTGCTATCCATTCTGCTGTTATTCTACTGCCTACCTGCCTGATTGCCTGCCTGGACCACCTACCCTTGGTGTATGCTGACCTGCCTACCTGCCCGATTGCCTGCATGTCCGTCGTAGCTGCCTGATCACCTACCTACCTCGGGCATTCCACGACTTCTTGCCCGAGCTGCTGCCTGGATAGCTGCCCACGTCGTGCGAAGCTGACCATAGTTCTGCTCTCTATATCCTTTTATTTTCATAATTTAATTTAATTTTAACCTTTTATCTTAATTTTAATAACGTGGCTTACGTATAGCTCCACTGAGCTATACGTAACGCTACAGTTTGGCGCCCAACTTTTAAATAATTAGGCGCAACGTTGTTTTTGCGCCCAATTTTATGAACTCACCCCATCACCCACACTCTTACTTACTACACTTTTTTTTAACGTGGGCTCGACCTTTCATCATCCTTCTCTAAATTCTAAAAAACATACTTACACAAGTATATACAAAGGCTAACTTTTGGTTTCTCTTACAGGCCCCATTTCATCATCATTGTCTCTCTTTACACTTTTGCTAGCACTTCTTTTAATACTTGACAATTAACTCTTAAATTCTTGATTAACTAATTAACTAATTTTTGAATATATATTTATTTTAAATTAATTAACTAATCTACCTTTCTTGTTATTTAATCATGGCAAGATCAATTAAGTACTCTTATCTTAACAAACTTGAACTCGAATATGAGGTGATTATCAGAACTGAGAGTCCAGCTGATAATCTCCAAACTCTTAAAGAACAAATGTCGAAACTTGTTCATGTTCTTCCAGAAGACATAAAATTTTCTCCCATTCCACTCAAACTTGATCTCTCCCAGGCGGAAATAACTTTTAAATATCTGGAAGACAAAATTTCTCAATTAGAAATTTCTAAAGATAAAATTTACTTTAAAAAACTAGAAACCTTCATTAACCACCTTTATCATCGTCTTGGACGATTTCAAGCAGTTGTACCTTTTATTGAAGCCTGCTCTAATTTAAGATCTCGCTTTTACACTCTCGAAAAAAGATTCGAGGCTATTGCTTGTAACGATACAGAAAGGATTTCTTCTGAAGACGTAGTCGAAACTTACGATCAACCTCAAAAAGTTCAACCAGCTCCTTGTTTGTATCCGTCAATACCTCAAACAGTTCTTCAAAGTTCTACAATTTACACTCCAACTATCTCAGACCCACAGGCTTCCACAATGTGGCAAACCTATCACCCTCCACATAATTTTGTTAGAGAACTTAAACAATTTTCTTTTAATGGCAAATCATGCCCTAGGTCATTCCTCCAAAGATTAGAAGAATTTTGTTTATCTAGGAACTTATCAGAAGAAATGCTTTGCAAACACTCATTTGAAATTTTCACTGATGATGCACTTCATTGGTTTCGATTTCAATATAATCGAAATCCTACCTTGTCTTGGAGTCAAATCCACCTTTTATTAATCAAAGACTTTGGTTTACATAATTATGATTATAAAATGCTCGAAGCTATTAGAAACAGAACTCAGGGTGCATCAGAGTCCATTATTGTGTATGTAAGCATTATGTTTGGAATGTTTTCTCGCCTTACTAAGAAACTAGATGAAAACGAGCAACTTGAAATTTTACTTAATAATGTGAGACCGTGTTATTCAGTTTTTATAGCGCTTAAAGATGTCAATACAATAGACTCTTTAATTTCAGCTTGTCAAACTTATGAGAAATTTTCTGAAAAAGATTGTAATTTTTCTGAACCAAAATATGAAACAGCATCTTATGCTACTGAATTTGCTTATCGGCCTTCAACTTCTAAATGCTTTCCAAATATAAAACACACAAATGGAATAGGAGATAATAAACAACCTCTTTCTGCTACTAAAACTAATGACAACTCTAAAGTAGACTTTTGCTATCGCTGTCGTATCTCGGGTCATTCCTTACAAACCTGCACTAAACCTAAATATCTGATATGTTTTAAATGCGGTCGTAAAGGTGTTAAAATAACTAATTGTCCTAATTGTAACCCAAAAATACAACAAAAAAACTAGATGTCGACTTGAATAACGTTCCTAAATCTCAAAATAATAATTTTGATCCTGATGATTGGAAACTATGGCTAAATTTTATTAAAACATTTATGTATTGCTATAAAACAACCTCTGTATATTATGACACAGAAAAAGATTATAATAGACCTTTTATTGAAGTGTCTATTAATAACTTGCCATTTTCTGGTCTATTAGACAGCGGGAGTTGTATAACTATCCTAGGAAATAATTCTCATAAAGATATCCAAAAATTAGGATTTAAGTTATTCAAGTCGTCTACTCAAGTTATGGTTGCTAACAAACAGAAAACTATGTCCTCTGGTTATTTTCATTTACCAATTGAATTTAATAATCAAATACGTATTATTAAAGCTTATGTTTTCCCTGATATTTATCCCTCATTGATTTTTGGTTGGGATTTCTGGAAAGAGTTTAATTTAACTCCTAAATCGCTTTTATCTGAACTAAAACCAATTAATAAAACAATTACGGTGAGTTCAGTTGACAATAAAGTACTCACATTTGAACACCTTTCGTTTAATGAGAAGAACATTGCAACAGACTTGATTGATCGTTTTAAAACAATTTCTTTTGAGGAACGAGGCATTTTGGGTCGTACCAGTTTAGTTTCTCATCGTATTGACACCGGTAACGCACTGCCAATTAAACAACGTTGTTACAGACTTTCGCCTGAAAAACAAAAAGCATTAATTAATGAGGTTGATCAAATGATTAATCTAGATGTAATTGAAAAATGTGAGAGCCCTTGGTTATCTCCAGTGCTAATCACTCCGAAAAAGAACGGAGAGTGGCGTTTCTGTGTTGATAGTAGAAAATTGAATGCAATCACTCGGAAAGATGCTTATAGTCTTCCTTTTGTTTCTGAAATCCTAGATAATCTTAAAAACGCTAAATATCTGTCTAGCATAGACATTGCTAAAGCTTTCTGGGAGATTCCATTAAATAAGGACGATAAAGATAAAACTGCTTTTTATGTCCCTGGAAAAGGCATGTTTCGCTTTAAAGTTATGCCATTTGGCTTAACCAATGCTCCCGCAACACAACAAAGACTCATGGATAGCTTATTTACACCAGATTTTGATAATAAAGTCTTTTGCTACTTAGATGACATAATAATAATAAGTGAAACATTTGAAGAACATATCTCACTTCTACTTAAAGTTCTTCAAAAACTTTCTTACGCAGGTCTCACAATTAACTTCAAGAAAAGTAAATTTTTTCGTAAAGAATTAAAATATCTCGGTTACATGGTTGACGATCAAGGTCTGCGTGCTGACCCTAATAAAATTGAAGCTATTTTAGCTTACCCCGCTCCTACCTCTAAAAAAGAAGTGAGGAAATTCTTAGGCACATGCAGTTGGTTTCGTCGCTTCATACCTAACTTCAGTTCTATCGCTTCACCCCTGTTCACTACGTAAGGTTGATTGTGCGTTGTTGACTGGTTTTATATGTTTAATAAATGAAAGGACACAACTGTTTCGCAGCTCTGTATTGAGGCAACTAAAAAACTTAAAACGACCGAACATACCGCCCACCAAAAGGACCCTATGTCCTTTTACAAAAATCATTAATTGGGGTACATTTCTATCTTATCGTTCTAAATTTTACAACTTATTAAAGTAAACATAGTATAGGTAATAAACATATCAAGTGGACTGTATGTAAATAAAAATAACATGCATCAAATAGTATATAAATAAGTACTGACATTTCTGTTTACTACACGATCTAATGGTAAGTATAAGGTAAATATTATGACACATCAAGTTGAGTAGCAGAGTAGCTAGCATTGAAAATAAACAAAGAAGTATACATAGGTACATAGTTACACGCTTTGGCACGCAGGTGGCCAAGTTCATATTGTTATCTCGTTTAGCTACTTGCTAAAGTAAATGGAACGTATATAGCTATACATTAGTAGTTACGTTTCTAGTCAGTCTACCTTGTTGATAAACAATATCTTCTAACATTTTACCTGACCATGTTACGCACTTATAAAATAGTAGGTACACATATCTAATGTTAAGTATAAAGGTAAACAAACTGTATTTCAAATAGCTAACAATTTATTGAGCTTCTTTAGGCAAGAATATTAACTTAGATAAAGCCCTTTTTAATTCACCTTGTCCCTTACACTGCACCGTAACTACTCTTACTAAATCATCTTTTCCAGGATGCAGCTCTTTGATTTTTCCTAGGAGCCATCTCGCGGGTGGCAGACCATCCTCCTTGATGACTACAATGTCTCCCACGGTAGGTGCCTGGATAGCTGATTGCCACTTGGTCCGTTGTTGCAGAGTGTGCAGATATTCAGAATACCATCTTCGCCAGAATTCTTGTGTCATTCTTTGTACTAACTGCCATCTACTTAATAGGTTGATATTTGATGTTTCATAGTCATAATCAGGAACACTGAGTAATGGCTCACCTATTAAAAAGTGACCAGGTGTGAGTGGTGACATCGTCTCAATAGTATTGTCCAGCTGGCACAATGGACGGGAGTTTAGACAAGCTTCTATTTGTGTTAGCAATGTCGCCATTTCTTCATAGGTAAGTGTTGTGTTTTTGCTAACCCTCGCTAGATGTCTTTTTGCCGATTGTACTCCGGCTTCCCAGAGGCCACCACAGTTTGGCATTCGCGGCGGGATAAAATGCCACGTAGTTCCTTCGCATGCTAAATGTTCGGCAATTTCCTTGGAAATGCTGTTTTCACCTGCTTTGAAAAGGTCTTTGAGTTCTTTTGCTGCACCAATAAAATTAGTGCCATTATCGCTGAACAAATGATGGCAATGACCTCGACGTGCAACAAATCTCCGAAATGCAGCCAGGAATGCTTGAGAAGTTAAGTCTGTTACGGCTTCCAGGTGTATGGCACGGGTAGCCATACACACAAATAGACAGATGTACCCTTTAGTAGCATGGTGCCCTCGCCCTTTCGATGTTCTTATTAAAACTGGACCTGCATAGTCGACTCCACTGTTTAAGAAGGCTCTCTGTGGGGTCACTCTTACAGCTGGCAATTCACCCATTAACTGGTTGTTTACTTTGCCTTTATTAATAATGCAAACCTTACAATTCCTTATGCATTTTCTTACTGCTGATTTTACGCTAATTATCCAATAATTGCTTCTTATGTATGTTATCATAACTTGTATACCACCGTGTAACGTTTGTTTGTGTGCTTCGTTAATCAACAATGTAGTGATATGTTGATTACTCGGTATTATTATGGGATGTTTTACTGTGACTGGCAAATTTGCTTGTTGTAAACGGCCACCAACTCTCAGCAGATTGTTTTTGTCTAAAAATGGTGTCAAGCCAATTAGTGAACTTGATTTTCTCACCTTACCATTTTTCTTAATGGATTCGATATCTCTTTCATAAATAGACTGCTGATAGTATTTTATACAACTTAGTAAAATAGTGTTCATTTCATTTGTAGTCAAATACTTTTCTTTGTTTTTATTGTTTAGTAATCTGCGGCAATAAGCAAGTACTCTCTTCATTCTAGTTAGATTAGAAAATCTTTCCCAAATTGGTTTTTCTTCATTTTCTGTTGTTGTAATTGTAATTTTAAAACATGCTGATTTTAATTCCAAATCTGTCTCTGTATTTTCTGGTATTTTCATGTGAACCTTATTTTCTGATAGCCATTCTGGCCCTTTCCACCACATCTTCTCTTTCTTCAGATCTGTTAGAAACATTCCTCTGGATGCTATATCGGCAGGATTTTCTTGTGATACAACATGATGCCACTGTATGTTGTTTGTATTGTCTTTGATTTCTACCACGCGATTCGCAACAAAGGTCTTCCATTTTTGAGGTTCACCGTGAAGCCACGCCAGTACAATCGTTGAGTCTGTCCAACAGTAGGTTTGTTTGTATGGAATTTTCATGGCTGATGTGACATGTTTTAGAAGCCTTGACAACAATAGTGCTCCACAAAGCTCAAGACGAGGAAGAGATAATGTTTTTAGTGGTGCAACCTTGGTTCTAGAAGCAATTAGACTAGTATGTACTGTACCATCTTGTTGTTCTACTCTGCAGTATACAACGGCTGCATAGGCTCTCGTTGAAGCATCGCTAAATCCATGCAGTTGAATTGCTTTGATATTGCTGCTATACGAGTGTAACCATCTGTTTAGAGAAATCTGATTGACATTCTCAAAATCTTGTCTTATCTTCAACCAATCTGAGGTTAATTCATTTGATAATGGTTGATCCCAGTGTGTCCCAACTAACCATAGTTTTTGAATGAACATTTTAGAAAGCACAATGCTTGGTGATATCCATCCTAACGGATCATAGAGCTTTTGTACATCTGATAGTACATTTCTTTTGGTAATAATAGATGGGGGTGAATTGAGACTGATTTTGTAGAGGAATTGATCAGTACCCAGGTTCCATGTGATACCCAACGCCTTCACAGTACCATCTAGGTTTATATCAAGTTGAATGTTTGAAGAAATTTTGCTTGGATCCATCGACTTCATTAATTCGATGTTGTTTGATGACCACTTTGCCAACTCAAAACCTCCCTTGCTTAACATAGCCTCAAGTTGATTAGTAGCTTCTATGGCTTCTTCTAAAGTATCACAACCCGACATGATGTCATCGACATAAAAATCAGAAAGCGTAATGTCAGCAGCTACTGGATAGCTATCTCGTTCTTCGTGTGCAAGTTGGATCAAGGTCTTCACTGCAAGATAAGGAGCTGAAGTAGTCCCAAATGTAACGGTAAGTAATCTATAATCTTTTATTTCTTCATTGCTATCATTTCTCCACAGAATTCTATGAAAATCAACATCTTCCTTATTTAACATTACCATTCTGTACATTTTTTTTATATCCGCAGCGAAACAGACAGCGTGCATTCTCCAGCGCAAGATTATGCTACGTAGGTCTTCTTGGAGCACTGGACCAGGTAAGAGTTCATCATTTAATGATACGCCATTTGTTCCCTTACAGGATGCATCGAAAACTATGCGGGTTTTCGTGGTTTCTTTGTCTTCGCGCAGAACTGGATGATGGGGTAAGTATACTGATTTTCTTGAATACATTTCCTTTGCAGGTACTTCTTCTATATGGCCTAAGTGTTTGTAGTCGTCTATAACCTTTTCATAATCACATTTTAACTTAGGTTGTTTAGTAAATCTTCTTTCTAATTGTATCAATCTTGTTTTAGCTATTTCTCTTGTGTTTCCTTCAGTAGATTGAATACAATTTGTTTTAAACGGTAATTTCACTATAAATCTTCCTTGTTCATTTCTTGTGTATGTTTTGTGATAAATGTCTTCACATAATTGTTCTTCCTTTGTGTTCTTTCGCCTTGTGGTTGTATCTATCTCCCAGAGAGTTTTTAACATGTTATCGACATCTATCTGGTGATGCAAGACAAGAAATGAATGTTCATTTTGTGTTGTATTTATTTCTCCAAATAATATCCATCCTAGGGTTGTTTTTTGTGCACATGGAGACCCTGGTGGACCCTTGATTAATTCTTGTTCGACTATTCTTACATATTCTTTAACACCAAGTAGCAGATCTATCGGGCCTGGCTTGTTATACTCTGGATCAGCAAGATCAAGACCCTTCAGGTGCTGCCAGTTGTGAACAGTTATTGTTTCGTGTGGTATTCTCGTGGTCAGTTGCTTGGGCATGACGTAAGCTTCGACGTGCATGTTGAATTCTGGTTTCCTTCTCGATAGTATGTTTACCTGAACCACGTGTTTAATTGGTGCTTGCATAGATCCCACACCTGTTACAGTGCCTTCAATTGATTGTCTTTGAAGTTTCAATACTTGAGTTGCCTTTTCACTAATGAAGCTAGCTTGCGAACCTTGATCTACGAGAACTCTTAACAGTGTCGCATTTTTCCCATTTCCCCTTGCTTGAACTAGTGCAGTTGCTAATAAAGCTCTTCCTGTCACTCCAACACCAACATGAAGACTTGTTATAGCCTCCTTATTGTCTTCTTGTTGTTGAGGTGTCGATGGTTGTATTGGTTCTGTGGGAGCCTTCGACGCCTCTGATTTGTGAAGCAAGGAATGATGACGTCTTCTACATATACGGCAAGTAACTGGTACCTTGCATTTGTAAACTGAATGACCCGGAAGCAGGCAGTTGAAACAAAGTTGTTTTTCTTTCACATAGTTGTTACGTTGAGTAAGATCCATTTTAATAAACTCCTTACAATGACATAAGGTATGCTTTTCACTACAAAGTACACAGCTTTTATCCTTAACGACATTCAAGGCATGGTATGATCGCTCTTTAATTGTGCGATCTTTATTTGTCACTGGTTGTATCATTTCCAGAGTTCTAAATTTAGATTCTAAAAAACCTTTTAACTCTTCCCATGATGGCACTTCTTCGGACTTTTCCTTATAAGCAAAAGTTTCCCACTCTTTATGTGATTCTTGGTCCAACTTCTGAATCACCAGAAATATAATAACCGGATCCCAAGAATCGGTGTTAATTTTTAAGTTTTTGAGGTTATTTATGCACTCTGTCGTAGTATCTAATAATGTCTTCACGCTGTTAGCTGTCTGAACGGTGATTTTCTTTTGATAAAAAAGTATTTTCAAAACAGAGAACATAATAACACGTTTGTTGCCGAATCTGCCTTTTAATAATTGCCATGCTTGATCGTAATTACTGTCCGTAACTTGAATGTGTCGTAATATAATTTCAGCTTCACCGGTAACACTAGATTTTAAGTAATGTAGCTTTTGAACGTCACTGATTGATGTATTGTTGTGCACAAGTGATGTAAACATGTCCTGGTATGTAGGCCACTCCTCGTATTTTCCAGAAAAGTTTGGCAGTTGAATCCGAGGCAGTTTTACGACTGAACATTGCCCTTGAAATACTGATGAGCTTGAAGTTTCCATTGATGTTGGCTGTTGTTTGCTCAACATATCTGCCAAGTCTGCTTGTAAGCAAAGGTACAAGTCTTCAACGATGAAAAAGTCCTCATTAAGAAAATATGAGATTTCGCCTCGCTTGTCTCTCGGAGTACACTGTGTCAACATCTCATGAGCTTGCTTAAATGAACTCCAATACTCTTCAATGCACTTCATTCTAGCCCTTATATAACCGTCTGTAAGTCTTACTTTAGGGCATTTTTTTAAGTTAACTTGGGTTTTTTGTATTAGTTTTGCCACGTCTTCTAGCGTATTCAAATATCTTTGTTGTTCCGTAGTTAAAGTAGCCATTGTATCGTTGTATTATGTTGTAATTATTGTACTTGATAATCACTTGTAACTTATGGATTGTTAACCACACTAAACTTATAAAAATCTATGTCCATAAAACACTGCTCAATTTTGCGTAAACAAGTTGACTGCGGACTGTGGAATGCGGCTGCCTTTTGTTCACTAATAACCCACAGGTGTGCCGGCAGTAAATAAGTATGCGGCTCGATTTGCGACCATATGTTCACTACGTAAGGTTGATTGTGCGTTGTTGACTGGTTTTATATGTTTAATAAATGAAAGGACACAACTGTTTCGCAGCTCTGTATTGAGGCAACTAAAAAACTTAAAACGACCGAACAACCCCTTTGTAAACTAACTTCTTCTGGAAAAAACTCTCCCAAGAACTTCGTCTGGAACGATGAAGCAAATTTAGCCTTTTCTAAACTAAAAGAATGCTTAATTTCAACCCCAATTTTAGCTTGCCCTGACTTTGACTTTCCATTTTCTGTACATTGTGACGCATCTAATTTTGGAATTGGTGCTATGTTGACTCAGGAACAAGGTAATAAAGAAGTAGTGATCGCATACATGAGCAAATCTCTTAATAAGCATGAGCAAAACTATTCAACTACTGAAAGGGAAACACTAGCTGTTATTACAGCACTTGAACATTGGCGTTGTTATCTTGACAATGGTAAACAGTTTACAGTTTATACCGATCATGCGGCATTAAAGTGGTTCCAAAATTTGTCTAATCCTTCTGGAAGATTAGCTCGATGGACCCTCCGTCTATCTTGTTTTAATTTTGATCTGAAACACAAAAAAGGTAAAGATAATGTCGTTCCAGATCTTCTTTCACGCCACAAAACTCCTGATACAGCTATTATTGGCGCTGTAGAACCTATATCCGGAGATATTGTGTCCGAATTGGAACACTTTAATAAACTTTTTACAAATTGTCAAAGAAACCCTGATGACTTTCCGAACTATAAGATTCTTAATGCTAAATTATTAAATTATATCGCTTTACTAACTCATCTGATTACCTTAACGAAGATTTTGCATGGAAAGAGGTTCCACCTCCTTCCGAAAGACTAAACCTTATTAAATCTTGTCATGGTGTTACAGATAATAATCCCCATATTGGCATTTTCAAAACTTACAAGAAACTTTCTTTAAGATACTATTGGTCTGGAATGTTTAAACATGTGGCAAAATTCTGTTCTACTTGTGAAACTTGTCTTTCTTATAAGCACTCGAATCATTCTCCTTATGGTCCTATGGGTAAACCAAAAATTTGCTCAAGACCTTTTCAAAATATTTCTTTGGATTTGATGGGTCCTTTTCCAATGACAAGACAACGTAATCAATATATCCTCGTGGTAACTTGTTCTTTCTCTAAATATTGTCTTATTTTTCCTATCAAACGTGCTACAACTTCTAATATTATTTTACATCTAGAAAACTCCGTATTTCTTATACATGGAATTCCGCAAACTATCATAATGGATAATGGTTCACAATTTCAATCAAACGAGTTTCAAAGTTTTCTAAACAAATATAAAGTTCCTTTTATCTTTTATTCTCCAAGATATTGCCCTCAAGTGAACCCTACAGAACGATATAATAGAACAATTATCACTGCTTTAGCACAGTTAGTTGGTGATGACCATCGGTCATGGGATAAATTTTTACAAAAAATCCAATTCGGCCTAAATAGCACGGTAAACTCTTCAACAGGATTCTCCCCATCTTTTCTTGTATTTGGTCGGGAAACTATACCTTGTGGTTCAGTTTACACCAATTGCACTAATCTTGACAACGTAATTTTTCTACCTCGCGATATCTACGCCACTAATGTAGGATTATTATCTACTATCTTCGATAAGGTACAGATTGCATTACACACTGCTCATATTAAGAACGCTGTTCGTTATAATGATAAACACAGCTTTAAAGAATTTAACGTCGGTGATACAGTCTGGCGTAAAAATTACGTTCAGAGTAATGCAGGCGCATATTATAGTGCAAAATTAGCTCCAAGATATGTTAAATGCACTGTAATCGAGAAGCTTTCACCTCTTGTTTTTATTCTGGAGGATCCTAATGGTTTGAGAGGAAAATGGCATGTAAAAGATTTTAAAATTTAATATTTTACTTGGCATTTATTTTTATATTTGGTGTAATTCTTGTAAATAATTACACATTCGGCTTATTTTGTTTTCCATTATTATTAATTGTGTATAGTGTTCTAATAATGAAGATATCATTATGTAATTATATTCTAGGTTATCCTAGATATTCTTTTTACACTTTTGATGTCATTACTAACACACACTTATGTGTTTTTCTTAAATTTCCTTGACATCACTTATCTTATTCTTAACTTTATGCATTAAGAATGAGGTGTTATGCAAAGAGCGGTCCCGTAACTCTTTAAAAATAAGCCAAATGCGTGGAGTCTTCTTAAACTTCTTAATTCCCTTGAATCTTATTCTTAAAGAATGAGGTGTTATTTTAGAGCGGTTTGCATAACTCGGAAAGCCTTATATGCAAAGAGCGGTCCCGTAACTCTTTAAAAATAAGCCAAATGCGTGGAGTCTTCTTTAATATATTTTTTTCCCTTTTGTATCCTTCCCTCTTGTATCCTTCCCTCTTGTATCCTTCCCTCTTGTATCCTTCCCTCTTGTATCCTTCCCTCTTGTATCCTTCCCTCTTGTATCCTTCCCTCTCAAACCTAGTTCCCTCTCAACCTAGTTCCCTCTTATAGACTTGAGAGTTCCCTCTTATAGACTTGAGACTTCCCTCTTATAGACTTCAGTCCTCCTCCTCTTTGAGTTCCTCTTGTTTAAATAAATAGTTTCTTAAAGGGTTTTCAAACAGGTGCGGGTAACGACACCTATTAAAAATAAATAAGCCTTCGTTATATCTTAATAAATATTTCCTTGTGGAGTATACGTCATTGAATGTGAACTATATCCCCTAACGTGTGATTGAATGAGAGTGTTTGACGAAAATATGAAAGATGTTGTGTGTTAGAGCAAGGATTATATTTAAACCTCAAAATTTTCTTCTAATTGAAAATTTTTCTGGGGTCATCGGGGAAATGTGGTATTTATTCATGATCTACTTACGTTTCATAACACTCCACAATCCATCTTCACATCTTTTGATATCGCATCAATTTGTGTAACTCATTTTTATATATATTCTTTGTATTATTACATCTGGAAAGCATATTTAGTTATCTCTGACTGTTTTAAATATCTAAACTTAAATTATATTCGTAATTTATAATTCTTCTTGTAATATTTTTCTACTGTGACGTTTTCGTCTGACATGACAGCTGTCTGTCTATTTTATTTTCTTAAAGCCATAGACATACCATAGGTACCATGGACTATAATACCTAGACCTTTCCTTAAGCTAGTTGTACATTATTGTAAGGTCAGAGCAGACTGACCCGCCTTTGTGAAGCCGTTTTTATTCGCTCTGTTCTGATTGAGATTTGAATTTGAAATTGAGAAGAGATGGCAGATCGAATGAAAAACGGGCTTCAGCTTTTTTCAGTCTTGGAACTGGTCTGAACGCTGAAAGTCGGTGGAATATTTAAGATTACCAATTTTACGATTGTATCAGCAAACTCTTTATTCTATATAAGCGGCCTGTGAGTTGTGTTTGTATCAAACCTTTGAAGTGCAATAAATAATAATAATTGAGTGTGATACTTATAAATGTGTGCATCTTTACTGGTACATAATCCTCCTCAGTCGTCACGACGTATCAAAGGGCTCGCTGTTTGGCGTATTGAGCCATAGCCGGCCTCCACACCCCTCGGAGCCTACGTACTTACCCGTTTGCCTGTTTATCCATCCTGCTATCCATTCTGCTGTTATTCTACTGCCTACCTGCCTGATTGCCTGCCTGGACCACCTACCCTTGGTGTATGCTGACCTGCCTACCTGCCCGATTGCCTGCATGTCCGTCGTAGCTGCCTGATCACCTACCTACCTCGGGCATTCCACGACTTCTTGCCCGAGCTGCTGCCTGGATAGCTGCCCACGTCGTGCGAAGCTGACCATAGTTCTGCTCTCTATATCCTTTTATTTTCATAATTTAATTTAATTTTAACCTTTTATCTTAATTTTAATAACGTGGCTTACGTATAGCTCCACTGAGCTATACGTAACGCTACAATACTTCTTGGGCCCCCCATAATTATATTTGGGTGAACATATCAAAAGTAAAACCTGGCAGTAACCAGTTTATTATGAATATTGACGGTACGTTTATGTTTAAAAATCACCGATCCCGAATAATTTGGTATGATGGCAGGACGATGACATAAAGCTGCAGTGTAAAACGTACAGAGTACGAATACGCCTCGGCGGGTTAAGCTAGAGACGGTTCGTCACAACACTTTTCATACAAACCAACATGTTAGTAGATGTTTAGACGTGTTATTTCACCATTTACTAACAGCACCTAACAGATGGCCTGTGATAAGTCTGCCAATAACTATGACAGCCGACACTTGCGTTCGCCGCTGATTATGCGGGTACGAATATGATAGATAAGTAAAGGCGTTTCTAATTGCTACCTGCGCAGCGCTTCTGAGCTCTTCAGGGCTTATAATTTAGCTTATGTATTACTTTCTTATTCTAGGTAGTCCACGCTCTAGGGAGTATAACACGGAATTGCTGCCGGTTGTGCCTTTCATATGGAAATGTTTGCTTTTACACATAATGAAAGAAAGAATGAAAAATATTCATTTGTGACCCGCACAGGAGACACGAGAAATAAGCATACAATTAAACAATAATAAAATAAAAACCCTGTGCGAGACAAAAAAGGCTCCTAAAAAAGGTAATAACGCTGCGCTGATATTCTGATAGGGCCCACTGTTAATGCCACGGACACAAATACGGAAACGCGACTTATATAATAAAATAAAATAGAAGAATATATAAATAACAAACTAAATAGAATAAAACACTGAAGGTGGGTCAAAGTATGTTTAAGTATAATTTAAATATATAAATAAATCATATTAAATGTAGGTAGACCTAGAAACCGACATCTGCGATGCTCAATGATCATTTGTCGAAACCGTAGACAAATGACAGAGCGCGCGGACCAAAGAGTGATTTATTAAATATGGAAGAAATCTATGGTCGGTTGCCAAAAGAAAAATGTTATGTAAGTTATGTTACGAAATAGTGTAAATGAATAAGTGTAAATAAACCTGGCGAAAAGAAAATAATAATAATAAAAAAGAATTTAATATGTGTGGTGTGGTGTTCGCAAGAAAGTACACTTTTCATACGAACCAACCATGTAAGTGGATGTTTAGACGTATTATTTCACCATTTACTAACAGCACCTGCCGAAACTTGCGCTCACCGGTGATTGTGCGGGTACGAATATGAAAGACTAGTGAAAGATAAGGAAAGGTGTTCAAATTGCTACCTGCGCAGCGCTTCTGTGCTCTTGGGGGCTTATAATTAATAATTAAACGAACTTACCCTAAGTGAAGTTCTATCATAATTATACGAAATGCCTCGTCCGAAGAGATTAGTACCTGTAATTAATTTATTATATTTCACTTGGTAGTGTTAACTACAGCGGCTGCATAAGATCACTATTTTTAGAGACATTTTTTTTTTCTGGCAGCTCTGTCATGCTTTCATTTAGTTCAGAGCTAGTTAGATTTATTATGTAGATATTTCCAGAACGCTTTTGGGTTAGATTTTTAGGGTTGGGAGGGTGTTACTAATCTCTTCGGACTAGGCACTTCGTATAATTATGATAGAACTTCACTTAGGGTAAGTTCGTTTAATCATTAATTATACTTTGTGACTCGTCCTCGAGATTAGTACCTGTAATTAATATATTATATTTCACTTGGTAGACTTTGAGAGTTAAGTTCTGGATTTATCACATAGACTATGATGAAGTTGTGAACTAAAAGACAATATTTTAAAGAAGTAAGATCTCTATCTTTGAAAGGAAACTTATATTTTTATAGACCAATCAGTGGTCCATTGGTACATAGGTAATTGTTCTTAATCATCTGTTATAACAGTTAAATTGCTTAATTTCTTATTATCATAATTATAATTTTTGTAGACTATCAATCACAGTTGTCCTTAGGAACCATAAGTTCTAATTAGATAACTAAATAAACCAATTCTTAATTAAATTCTTTAACTAAATAATTTTTTGTCTTCTTATTATTATAATTAAAGTTTATAGACTAATGTCATAACAATCAGTTGTTTTTGGCTTACATAGGTTATTAACCAATTTTTAGATAAATTCTTAAAGAACAGAATATCTTTTGCTTCCTTGTTATTCTTATTAAAGAAAATTATAGACTAACAATCACAGTTTTCATTAAGTAACTCTTTCTTAATTATTGTTATACCAGGCCCCTCAGAAAGTATTGCGAAAAAAAGTTTTTATATATGGGAGACTGGCCAGTTATAATGTTTTTCGAAAATATGATTATTTATAAGTAAAAATAAGTAAGTTCCAATTTCAAAATTTCCCTCCACATTTTTTGCGAGTTAATTCAAAGTATTGTGTCTCACTGAAATATGGATCTGCGCCGGGAACATTTTAGAGCTATGATTTTATACGATTTCAAGTGTCGCCTGAAACCGGATGAATCGTACGATAGACTTCAAATGGCATTCATGGATGAAGGCCCTTCCAAGGCAACCGTGTATCGTTGGTATAACGAATTCAAGCGCGGTCGACCAACTTTGGGGGATGACGAAAGAAGCGGTCGCCCTTTGACGGCTGTTACCGAAGAAAACGTGCTAGCAGTGAAAAATTTAATCCAAGACAATAGGCGAATTACATATCAGGAGATTCAACACATATTGAAGATTGGATCGGGAAGCGTTCACGAGATTCTACACAGCCATCTTCGCGTGAGGAGGATAGTATCACGCTCGGTGCCGCACAACCTCACCGATGCTCAGAAGCAGGCCCGGGTGGAATGGTGCCGTGATATGCTTAACAAATTTGAAGCAGGCTCGTCTCGGCGTGTTTACGACATCGTTACAGGTGATGAGTCCTGGATTTATCAATACGACCCAGAAACCAAGCGCCAGTCGACTGTTTGGGTGTTTCAAAATGAGCCAACGCCTACCAAAGTGAAGCGATCTAGAAGCGGGGGTAAGATTTTGATCGCTAGCTTTTTTAATTTGACTGGCCACTTGGTATCAATTCCCTTACGGGATCAAAGAAGCATTAATGCCGAATGGTATACTACCAAATGTTTGCCAGAAGTTTTCTCTGTTATAAGCAACAAGCGACCAAACACAGGGCTCCGCGGGCTACTGCTCCACCACGACAATGCACCTGCGCACACCGCACTCAAAACGAGGGACTTCCTGGACAGCACGCCAGTCAAACTCCTGGGTCACCCTCCTTACAGCCCTGATCTAGCACCGTGTGACTTCTTTTTATTCCCAAAAATAAAAAATCAGCTCAAAGGGATACAATTTTCGTCGCCGGAAGATGCGCTGGCTGCGTTCGAGCAGGCTGTAAACGAGGTGTCTGCGGCGGACTGGAAAAAGTGTTTTGAAAACTGGTTTAGGCGCATGAATCTTTGTATAGAGGCTGGTGGAAAGTACTTTGAAAAGATTTAATAAAAATATATGTACGTATAGAACAATTTTTTTTAGTTTCGCAAAACTTTCTGAGTGTCCCACGTATAGATAGATTCTTAATTATCAGTTTAAGCAAAAAATAATTTTTGTTTTCTTATCACTATCTATATATATATCTCTATAGTTTCATTATCATATCTTTAATACTTATTATCCTTCCTTATAAGATTAAGTTTCTAGTTTAGCCAGTCTTAAAAGATATTTTCAATCACAATTGAAGATTGCTCTAGCTAAGTCAGTTTGATCCTTATGCACTATAGATCTGTTATAAAATTTTCCAAATGTGCTTTAGTTGCTACTCCAGCCTGCTGTTTTAAGTATCTGGTCAACTGTCAGACCTAATGTGTGGGCTTTAGAAGTAGCAGCATGGCGTGTGCTGAGAAATGAGAATACTGATACATCAATACCGCTTGTCTTTAGGGTACACTTAATCCAACGACTGAGAGTCTGTTTGGTCATTATGTGGTATGGTTTCTTAGTGCCTATAAATAGCTCTGTATGTTTACGGTGGTTAGCGGTTTTATGAATGTAAGCTATAAGGGTTTCAGCTGGGCATATTTCTGGTTTTTGTCTGAAGAAAGGTAAATTGAAGATAGGTTGATTAGTTCCTATTTCAGAGGTTTTTATGAGATCTGGCATTTTGATGGTTATTTGTGTTGAATGTATTTCTATATTATCTGTTTTTCTTTTTGACAGTGTCTGGACTCTATGAGCAGTAGCTAGAGCAAGTAATATTACACATTTTTTTTGACAAGTTCAATGATTCATTTGGATACCAAGTTCCTAATACACCAAGTACTTGGGATGTGTCCCAGGTGACATTATATTTAGGAGCAGGTGGTCGCAGCCTGAACACACCCTTAAAAAAACCTTTTTAACCTGTCATCAGAAGACATACTAGTGCCTAATAACAATGATAATGCAGATCAGGGGGGTGACCACAAGCTCTTAGAGTAAGGTTATTTTGAGTGTGTGTAAGGGACAGATGTATATGACGTGTATACATCTGTCACTTACTCGATCTCAAAATAACCTTACTCTAAGAGCTTGTGGTCACCCCCCTGATTCCAGGTTGCCTGGAAGAGATCGCAGAATGCGATAAGGCCGCCCATTGTATATTTTTTTTAGTTTTAAGTTTCAATTATTCCTGTATTTTCTGGTGTACAATAAAGTGTATATAAATAAATAAATCTATGACAGTTAAGCATTCCATATTGGCTAACGGAATTAAAAAGTTATGTTAAGAAAAATATTACCGTTGGAGTGGATGCTTCAAATATGTTAGAATTATTTTTCCTGCAAAAGTTATACCAGTTTTTTAAGCATGTGTCGTATTGTTTGAAGGAGTTTTCTGACAGCGATGCTAGCATAATCTCTATTGTATTCCGCCCATTCGATTAATGTAGGCTATTGCTGTGGAATTATCTATGCGTAACAGAACTTCACAATTATTTAAATATTTACCAAATATTTCAAGAGCGAAGAATGACGCTAATAATTGCAAATCATTGATGTCACATTCGCGCTCCTTGTCTGACCACTGGCCACTAGCAGACTCTTCCCGGCAGGCGGCCCCCCACCCCGTCGTTGAGGCGTCAGAAAAGATTTCGGTTACATAATTATTCATTTTTATTTTTAACCGGCTTCAAAAAAAGGAGGAGGTTCTCAATTCGTCGGCATCTTTTTTTTTATGTATATTTCCCGATTACTCCAAGACGCCTGGACCGATTTCAATTCTTTTTATTTTATTTGAAAGGGTATACTTCCTAGTTGGTCCCATAGTCATCAGGTCAGGATCTGATGATGGAATCCTAGAGAAATCGAGGGAACTCCTCAAGTATTATAGGCAAACACATAGCGATTTTGGTATTTTCATCAACGATGCAATTATTTGCACTCAGAAAGTATCATTTGGTGAAGTGGAACTGATGAAGAAGACCACAGATGGCCACTAGAACTCCTAAATGCTAAGTATGTCACGGGCATAAGATATCTCGAATAGTTAACCGACTATGACAAAGCAAATACTTATAAATAAATGGTACTGATGAAAATGGCACCATCGAACTGATCTGATGATGAAGCCGGAAGGTAGGCACTGGAACTCTGAAATAAACAATGTATCCTAGTCGTGTATGGGCTTATTGGAATCGCCATGAGATGTACTTTGGCCGTATATGATAATCATATTAATTGGAGGTATCTACCAAAACTAAAAAAATAAAAATAAAAACTTTTAACAAAAAATCAAACCGACTTCCAGAACAAAAAACTACAAAGCACAAAATAAATTTCTTTTCCCAAGTCGGTGTCGAAAAACGGAAAACAATGGGTACAATAGACACCGACTTCGAAAAAGAAATTTTGTGCTTTGTAGTTTTGTGTTCTGGAAGTCGGTTTGGTTTCTATTTACTGAATTTTGAATGGCATGTAGCCACCATTCAAGATCTGGTTTAAGTGTTGTTGGAATATTCATGTATGTATCATAATTTTCTTCACATTGAAGGTTTAGGCATTTGGACATTGAGAGGGAGCGTAGGGCTCTAGCGGTCCGGAGCAATATGCTGTCCCGTAGATTTGCGCGGTGTACGGACCTAGTAAAAGTAACACTTTTCAAGGCTTATTGCCAAAGTCTGTACACGGGCAATCTATGGGTCAGATATACGAAGAGATCGCTGGATGGCCTGCGCGTCCAATATAACAAATCTTTCAGGATGTTGTTGAGACTGCCCCGTTACTGTAGCGCGTCGGAGATGTTTGCGCAAGCCCGTACAGACGGTTTCTATGCTGTTATCCGCAAAAAAACAGCGTCGCTACTGAGGAGAGTGAGGGACAGTCAAAACGGCATCCTGAAAACTGTAGCTGAGAGCTTCGGCTCTTCGATTGTACAGCAGTTTGTGCATAGGTTGATTGTTACTAACACTAGGTAATAAGTTTTTCTATGTTACTAACGCTATATAATAAGTTCTGCTATGTTACTAACACTAGGTAATAAGTTTTTGTATGTTACTAACACTCTATGGATTTTTGTGTCCGAAATAAAGATATTCTATTCTATTTACACCGTTCTAGTTTTTTGGTATAGAGCCACCCATATTCAATGGCAGGGCAAGCTGAGACCAGTAGTCCTACAAGGCCTGCAAATTGTCTGATTTTGCAGTGAGACAATTTTAGTTTTTTTTCTATTTCATTATTGATAAGTTTTTTCTTATCTGTAGGCAACGTTACATGATAGTTAAGGCGCGGCCCCACCGCGGTGCATGCTGTGCAAGGGCACGCGGCGCATTTTAGCTGCGTGTATTCATTTGTTTGACAACGTGGGTCTACGTTTCCACTGGATGTTTAGCGTGGCACGGCGCACGGAGAGGCTACACACATGCCACTGCAATCTACGGACACGGGCTGCACTGCGGGAGGTGAGACGGGCGGGGAAGCAAGCGAGCGACGCCTGCGCCATTTTGTCAATTGCTAGGTTTCGTGGCGCACGCGTGCATTTGATGACCACGACAGGCGGCTTTATTTTTATTTAGTCAATAATATTTGGTTTAATTATGGAGTTATATAATGAAAAAGTCAAGCTACACCCCTGTTTATGGAAAATGAGCGATATATCGTACAGAGACATCGGTAAAAAGGATTTGGCTTGGGAAAAGATTGCGAGGGAATGTGAAATGGCGAATGGTGAGTAAATACTTGTTTACTTATTTTTTTGTTACTAATTTAATATTATAAAAATATTAGTTTTAAATCTACAAACTTAATATTTATTTATTACACACCTACTGGTAGACACAAACTTAATATTTGTTTAAATTGTGACACGGGCATTTTGCCAGCTCAAAACATGCGCATGATTAAAATAATTGCAAAATTCTTCCCTGATAAAAAAACTGTCATTAGAACTTCTAAATCCCGAATGTGTTAAATAAAAAAGTTGGTTCTCAACTGGAGTTGCTGCTATATCTTCATTTGTCACAGAATTGTAGGTGAAACTATGTTCCATTAAATAATTATGTAGCACACAAGTTGCCTTCACTATTTTTATGGCTGTATCTACTTTGCACTCAAAAGGTCGTTTGTAAACTCTCCAACGGACACTCAGAATTCCAAACGCATTTTCGACCACTCGTCTTGCTCGACAAAGACGATAATTATAAATTCTTTTATTTTGTGTAATATTGTTTTCTCTGGGAAATGGTCTCATCAAATTACATAATAAAGGGAATGCTTCATCCCCGATAAAGACATATGGAACCTCGATGCCACCTTCTACAAGTGCTTCATCAGGCGGAAGATTTAGATTACCAGCATATAACTTCTGACCAAAGTTGCTTTCTCGTAATATTCCCCCATCACTAAATTTGCCTTTTGATCCAATATCTATCATTATAATTTTTTTTTTACTATCAGTAACCGCTAAAAGCACTATTGTGTGATCTTTAAGATAGTTGAAATAATCTGATCCACAGTTTGGAGGTGCTTTTATTGTGACATGCTTGCCGTCAATAGCTCCAACACAATGAGGGAAGTCACATGAAGTTTTAAAATTTTCAGCAATATTTCTCCACTTATGTTCATCTTTAATTTCTTCTAAATATATAGGCGCTAAACAATCCCATATAGCATCGGCAACTTCCTCGATTATCCTTGCTACAGAGGTTTTTCCTACTCTGTAACTGTAAGCTATGGTGTGGTATGAATCTCCTGTTGCCATATATCTGTAACATACAATTATTATGTTTTTTTTTGTTCTAGGTAAGGAAGCGAAATCTCATTGGAAGAAATTAAGAGATAGTCATAGAGAAGCTCTTCGAAGACGTAAGACTACTACAGGACAGGCAGCACAAAATATGAAACCGTGGAAATATGAGAATTTAATGGTATTTTTACTGCCACACAGAGAAAATAACGAGACTTTTTCAAATTTTTCGGATCGTATACAAGGAAACGACACTGAAAACACTTCTGATACAATAATTACGGATACTGATGTTGTTGAATCACCTCCCTCACCGGCTGAAACATCTACAATTCAATCTGGGAAGAAGAACAGCAAGCAACTGGAAATGATAGAGATTCTTCAGCGCCGAGAGAAAAACCCCAACCAAGGACGAACTGAAAGAGATTAAATAAGAAAGCATATTACTGATGCTAATCGACCACAAGATGCATTATCTCATTTATTTGAAAGTCTCTGTCAAAAGACACGTGATCTACCAAAGTATTTACAACTACGAGTCCAAAGAGAATTTTTTGAAACAATTACACGTGCTGAAGAAGAAGCATTGTCCTATGTCTCAATGAATACTTACTACTGCTCCACGGCTTCCACTTCGTCTTCTTATGGCTATAGAAGTGCAACAAATTATCAAACCAGCCATTTGCTTGACGCCAGTCCCTTGCCTGATTGCAGCCCCCTGCCTGATGTGAGACCTGTGCTTGACGCCAGTCCCTTGCCTGATAGCAGCCCCCTGCCTGATGTGAGACCCGTGTCTGACGCCAACCCCTTGCCTCAACCTCAAGATACTTTTCCAGCTGTTTGAATCTCGAACCATTCAAAAATAATAAATAAACACACACACAACGTCACGCCTTTTTTTAATCCCCGAAGGGGTAGGCAGAGGTGCACATAGACACCCACTTTTCAGCAGTTAAATAATAAATATATATATATATTTTAATAATAAATAAATAACATACCTAATGGCGATGGCGAGTCTTTCAGCAGAACTTATAGATTCCCGATAATTAGTATTCCTTTTTTCAATTTTACTTTTAATCATGTCATGAATAATCTGGAAGTCTCGTCGTGATAGTCGATAGTAATTTTCAAATTTTTCATCACTTAATGTCATAAATAATGATTTGTATTCTCCATGTTTATTTCTGAATTTAATATGATTTTCAATCCAGAACCGGTGTTTTCTTTTCTTTTGCAATTCACCCAAGATTAGATCATCAATCTCACTTTCGGATTCATCGTCAGAAGAACTGTCTAGCAAAGTCAGTACCAATGCCATTCTATGAGTACCTCGATACGATATATACGAGAAACACGAAACGCGTCCGTTCCACAACGTGTATGACTGAAAACTGCTCTGCGATAACCGAGCTGTACATAGTCGTGGGTCTTATTCGTGTACTCCAGTGGAAACGTAGACCCACGTTGACAGCGTTGAGCTATGTAACCGCCTATTCGAGCAAGCCACGCGTGTATCAATGACGTCAATTCATGCGTAGCCTCTCCGTGGGTTGCAGTGGACACAACCACATACATTTTCTTACAAAGCGAAGCTTAATACACGTGCGTAGCCTCTCCGTGCACCGCGGTGGGGCCGCGCCTTTAAGAGTGTCAATAATGTATCCCAAAAATTAACAATTATTAGTAGGTATAAGTTTGCTCTTTTCTTCGTTTATGATAAAGCCTAAACTTGTGATTAGCTTCTTAGTGTTTTTAATGTTTTCAAGACATTTATTATATGTGTTACCAATAAGTAGTAAATCGTCGAGATATATTGTTGATAAGTAACCACAGGATCTTAGTAATTTGATGACAGGTTTCATTACTTTAGTGAAAATGTAAGGTGCAGTGTTTAACCCAAATGGCAGTACGTTGAGCTCATATAACTTTGCATGAAAGAATCTTAGATATTTGCGAGAATTTTTGTGTACTTTTATAAGAAAATATGCGTCTTTAAGGTCTAGTGTGGCCATGAAACTATCCTATGATATAATTTTTAATGCTGTGCGCAAGTCTTCAAGTTTAAAATGTCTTGTATCAATGAACTTATTAAGGTGTTTTAAATTCAGAATAAGACGCATTCTGCCATTGGGTTTTGGTCTTAGGAACACAGTTGAAACAAACTGCCCTTTTTGAGGCTGGCACTCAGATATTGCACCAATGGATATCAGTTTGTTTATTGCATCCTTATATTGTGCTTTTTTAGCTGAGCTATATTTAGGTGTTGCAGTTGCTATTGTCTGAGTGACAGGCCGTGAGAATTTTAATTTGTAACCCTCAATCCATGATAACACTGTCTTGTCATCAGTGATAAGTTGCCACTGTTGGTAAAAACATGATAAGCGACCGGGCGTACCTTACTGAGTTTAGCGGCGTCGAGTTTGCTACAGCGGATGAGGCGAACGCTTGAAGGGTTTGTATGGCTGATTCGGGCGATAGGCAGGCTCCCTGTTCTTCTGTCGCCCTTGAGACACCGGCGGCCTGCGCACCGGTGGAGCTTTCCATTTTTTTGCTTGACCCATGTTGGGTTTTTGCTTGATTTTGAGAGGTGCAATTGAGTTGTAAGTTTTATTTCAGCACCTGTTTAATGTGGGTGCACCATTGATGTATTAAAAAGAGGAAGATACGTTACGCGCTAACATGGCGATCAGAAAACCTGGGCTCGGCGCACGACTACATGCACCGAAACTCACAGATCTGTGTCATCACCAGTCCCAAACCTATAGTTACCGATAGACAAGGACAGAGATATGAGACGGCGCTGTAGTGCAAGCGAAATCGCGTTAGCCGCCGAATGTTGGCCGAATCACCGAATGTTTACTATTAGAATGAAATGACAGTGCAATATGTGCGTATCGTGTCTCTCACGCATGTTTGTAATATGTATCTCGCTCTCACAAATATGGCGAAGCAAACATTAAATATTATTGTAATTTTCAACAAATTAACCTTTTTAACTGTACTTACGAGTGGTAAGTGATCTCGTGTGACTTATTTTTCTTCCTGGTATTATTTAAACACTGTTTAGCTACACAAGAAGTCATTTTAATGCGTATTTATTGCAAAAAAAAACATATAAACACTGAAATTAATGAGCTGTGTGATCAACAATGTGGCGTGCGCGACTGAGTACCCGCTACGGGCATTCACTTAGATTAGTAAGAACGACGGGACTGCTCACAGCGCTTCCCGTATCTTCCTCTTTTTAATACATCAATGGGGTGCACCAAGTTTTGTAGCATTCATTGGCAGCGGGTACTTCGCCTGCAGTTCCTTCCTCTGTTCTCTAGGGAAGCCACAAGTAGCCAGATGTTCCAGACGGCCAGCCACCTCCTTATGGAGGTCGGGTCCATACTCTGTGTTACATGTTGGGTCAACTCCAAGGATTTCGAGAATGTCTGTGTTTAGCGTGTTATTGTCACCTACCTCCTCTGGGACGTTTGTTACAATAGGTATGTTGTCCGGGCTGGGGTTTTGAGGAAGACGGCTAGTATTTATGGTTGTTTTTGTACTTCCTTGGTCGCATTCGACTTCATTTCCGGAGTCGTCTTCACCTGGAATGATAACAAACCATTGTTTACTTACGGTTGATAACCGATTTATGCATTCTGGTGGGTGTAGCAATTCCATAGAATTGAACGAAAACCAGTAAATTATTTGAATGTTGTGAGACAGTCCGGTGATCAGCTCGAATACATTCGTAAGATTAAAGAAATAAATTTTCTTTTAACTCATAAATATGCGGTGAGACAGCCCGATAGCTTGCTCGAAGTGCATTATTTGCTTGCGATGCAAGTTAAAGGTGTAGGATTGGTAAAATAATTGCAAATAATATAGTAATTTAATAAAATTAGGTACCTTGTGGGTCGTCTACAGATGACGAATTGGATTTGCTTCGTCTGCGTCGAGCGCGGTCTAATTTCCTCTCGAGTTTCTTAATTTTTCGGCTGATTCTCTCGACTTCTTCGGTTGAATGTGTCCTTTAGGGCATTTTTTCCCCTTTTATTTAAGATAATTTTATTTGCGTGTCGAGCGGCAGCGCACTATAATCACGAATGAAAGCATGACAGCCGACACAGAGCTGAAAGCAAAAAAAAAGAAAATGTCTCTAAAAATAGTGATCTGATGCCGCTGTAGTTGACACTACCAAGTGAAATATAATAAATTAATTACAGGTACTAATCTCGAGAGCGAGGCACAAAGTATAATTTTTCTTAAGTATTACTTTCTTATTCTAGGTAGTCCACGCTCTAGGGAGTATAAAACGGAATTACAGCCGGTTGTGCCTTTCATAAGGAAATATTTGCTTTTAAACATGATGGGCTCATTTAATATCGAAGGGTGTCGATATTCGTATTGGTACGGAACTTAAAGGTTTTTACAAGTATCACGAGGAATTTAGGAATTGGAAAGAGGCCAAAGGAAAGTGTGAACATAAAGGAACCACTTTATTTATGCCTACAAACACCAAGGAGACTGAAGAAGTTATATCGTTATGGAAACAACACAGAGGCGATTTATCAATTAATGCGCATTCAGATTCAATACTTCTTGGGGCCCCAATAATTATATTTGGGTGAACTTATCAAAAGTAAAACCTAGCAGTTACCAGTTTATTATAAATATTGACGGTACGTGTATGTTTAATAATCACAGATCCCGAATTGGGATGATGGCGGGACGATGACAAAAAGCTGTCAGTGTAAAACGTACAGACCACGAAGACGCCTCGGCGAGTTAAGCTAGAGACGGTTCGTCACAACACTTTTCATACAAATCAACCATGTTAGTGGCCGGTTGTTCGTTGTTCCTTTCATATGGCAATGTTTGCTTTTAAACATAATGGGCTCATTTTATATCGAAGGGTGTCAATATTCGCATTGGTAAAACACTTAAAGGTTATTACTAGGGAATGCAATCTCGATCTCGCGAGATCCCAATCTCGCAAGATCTCGCCTCATTTTTCGAGATCAATCTCGAGGCATAAAATGGCGAGATCCCAGTCGAGATTGACGAGATTGAGCGGCCGTAGCCAGCGACGCACGACGTGTGCTGTCGGCACGCGAGCGAGTCGCTGACTGGCGGGTGGCGGCAGACGGCATAAGCAAACTATCCCGCCGATTCCCGACCCGAGTATTTACGATTATGGGCGAGCGAAATGAAAAGGACAAATGATGTAGTTTTGACTAGAGTAAGTAAGCGAGATATATTCGACAGCGTGTAGGCACTTGTTTGTTTACAATTGTTTTAGTTGTGCAGTTATTGTCATAAAGTGCTAAAATTACGTGTTTTTTATTGATTAATTAAATGAAAACTTGAATATTATTATCACACAAGTGCAAGACTGTGAAGTTAATACTTTTAAAATGTCGATAAATAATCAAAATGAACCTTACGTGGAGTTTAATAGTACGTTACCGGTATGGAGATATTTTAAGAAAGCAGTGAATAATTTGACAGCCCAATGCAAACTTTGTAAAGCTATTCTGAAAACTACAAACAGTAACACAAAAGGATTACATGTACATATGAAGGCAATCCATAAAATTGACACAAAAATACTGAATACGGAAGTCAGAAGGACATCGACCACTCTGCAACTTGATGCATCGTCGTCGTCGTCTCTGCCGTCATCCTCGTCAGCGTCTACCACAGTTTTGGCAGTGCCACCATTGCCTATATTTGAAGAAAATAGCGAATGCCAAACGCCTCAGAAAAGAAAGAAAATCAGTGATTACTTTCAATCCAACTGTGACGTGAGTAAAGAAAAAATGATTTCTCGAATGGTAGCGAAAGACGGATTGCCTTTTAGAGTTTTCTGCACATCCGAGGACATAAAGAATCTTTTTGCTTCAAAAGGTAACAATTATAAATTGCCTTCTTCACCAAACACTATTAAACTAATTGTGATGAATTATGGTCTGACACTCAAAATGAAGGTGAAAGAAGATCTTCAAAAGTTAAAGAACGAAGGCTATAGATTTACACTCTCCTTTGATGAATGGACGTCTGGAACGAGTCGGCGCTTTCTGAATATTAATGTTCATACCACTGTCAACAACCAACCTTCTTTCTGGAATCTAGGACTGGCACGCATATTTGGAAGTATGTCCTCAGAATCTTGTGTTCAGCTTCTCAAAGAAAATCTATTAAAATATGATTTATCCCTAGACAATGACATAGTCGGTATAACCACAGACGGAGCCAGTGTCATGAAGAAAATAGGACGTCTAATAGAACCACTTCAACAGCTTTGCTACGCGCACGGGATACAGTTAGGTATAACAGACATCATTTATAAAAAAAAACAAGAAGCTAATTCTGAACAAGAAATTGAAGACACTGAAGAAAACACAAACCGCGGTATAGAAGAGGAGGAAGAGTTGGAAGATAACCCAGATAGTTACGATGGTTTACACTTTTCTTTACCTGTGGAACAACCTGATCTGGCTTCGGAATACCAATCGATTGTAGCTAAATTAAGAAAATGTGTCAAGCTCTTTAAGAACTCTCCCACCAAGAATGATATCCTTCAGAATTACATTCAGCAGGAGTTTGGTGGTAAGACGATTCAGCTGGTTCTTGATTGTAAAACCCGTTGGTCTAGCCTTTGCAATATGATAAGTACATACAACAAAGTAAAACAATGTGTGGCCAAGGCGTTAATCGATCTCTCTCTCAGTTCTAATTCCGATTACTCTTTCACGGATGGAGAACATGCAGTCCTTAGCGACTTCGAAAATACATTCCAGCCGATAAAATTGGCCGTCGAGGTATTGTGTCGCCGCGATACAGATTTAGTAAGTGCTGAGTATACGTTGCGATTCATGCTTCGCAAGTTAGAGGATCTAAAGACTCCACTATCAGAAAAACTAGTTGAGTCGATGAAAAAGCGGATCTCTGAGCGTCGTATAAATGCAACCGGTGCATTGTTGTATTTAAAAAATCCAGCTAATTATCAGCATGATTTAGAATTATTGAAGGGCGACGAAACTTTTCAATTACCTAGCAAGTATGTTATAAGAAAGGAAATTAAGAATATAATTAAAAGATTACATCGCAGCAGCCCTACACAATTAGACACTCTTTCTCAAGCCTCAGCTACTGGTAATGAACTAAATACTAGTTCTGCAGGAGACTTGGCTAACGAGGATGACTTGCCGCTTTCAATGATTGCTGAGGATATTAATTTGCGTACTGCTGCTGCAAGTTCAAGTAAAAGCCTTCAAGAGGAACTCGAAGATACTCTGAAAGCCTGTAAAAGTTCTTTCACGCGAGTTGCTACGATTACAGACCGGCTGGAATCCGTGATAAAAAAAGAGATGGATCTCTTCGAATGTGGCGGGTCGAGGGGTATTTTATTGCAATTCGCGTACAACAGCTTGCTCACGCTGATACCAACTAGCGTTGAATCTGAGAGAGCTTTTTCAGCCGCTGGCTACATAGCGACTGACATACGCTGCCGTTTATCAGATAGCACTCTTAGTAATATTTGTTTTTTAAGAAGCTATTTTCAAAACCACTCCTAATTTAGTCACACACATTACAATAAAAAATTGTTAATTTCTGTTATTACGTAAATTTTTGTTTAAATAAGTACTTTGTTTATAAAAGATTTTACGGGTCTGAATAATTAGAAAATTAAAGACTTTTTTTTCAATTATTTATATTGTTTATCTTTCTCGTCTCCTAATCACAACTAACCAGTTTCAACCATGTTTCACTTATTTAATTAAAACCATACATTTTGAAATCCACTCGAGATCTCGATCTCGGCGAGATCTCGCCGAGATCGAATTTGTAATACCTCGAGATCTCGTCTTGGCGATCTCGTCTCGAGATTGCATTCCCTAGTTATTACAAGTGTAACGAGAAATTTAGGAATTCGGAAGATGCCAAAGGAAAGTGTGAACAGGAAGGAACCACTTCATTCATGCCTACAAACACCACGGCGACTGAAGAAGTTATATCGTTCTGGTAACAACACAGAGGCGATTTATCAATTTATGCGTATTCAGATTCAGATACTTTTTGGGCCTCCCATAATTATATTTGGGTGAACATATCAAAGTAAAACCTGGAAGTAACCAGTTTATTATGAATATTGACGGTACGATAATCACCGATCCCAAATAATTTGGGATGATGGTAGGACGATGACATAAAGATGTCAGGGTAAAACGTACAGAGCACGAAGACGCCTCTGCGGGTGAATCTAGGGACGGTTCATTACTACACTTTTCATACGAACCAACCATGTAAGTGGATGTTTAGACGTATTATTTCACCATTTACTAACAGCACCTGCCGAAACTTGCGCTCACCGGTAATTGTGCGGGTACGAATATGAAAGACTAGTGAAAGATAAGGAAAGGCGTTTCAAATTGCTACCTGCGCAGCGCTTCTGTGCTCTTGGGGGCTTATAATTTTTCTTATGTATGACTTTCTTATTCTAGGTAGTCCACGCTCTAGGGAGTATAACACGGAATTGCTGCCGGTTGTGCCTTTCATATGGAAATATTTGCTTTTAAACATGATGGGCTCATTTAATATCGAAGGGTGTCAATATTCGCATTGGTAAAACACTTAGGTTATTACAAGTATCACGAGGAATTAAGGAATTCGGAAGAGGCCAAAGGAAAGTGTGAACAGGAAGGAACCACTTTATTCATGCCTACAAACACCAAGGAGACCGAAGAAGTTATATCGTTCTGGAAACAACACAGAGGCGATTTATCAATTTATGCGCATTCAGATTCAGATACTTCTTAGGCCTCTAATAATTATATTTGGGTGAACATATCAAAAGTAAAACCTGGCAGTTACCAGTTTATTATAAATATTGACGGTACGTGTATGTTTAATAATCACCGATCCCGAATAATTTGGGATGATGGCGGGACGATGACAAAAAGCTGTCAGTGTAAAACGTAAAGAGCTCGAAGACGCCTCGGCGAGTAAAGCTACAGACGGTTCGTCACAACACTTTTCATACAAACTAACCATGTTAGTGGCCTGTTGTTCCTTTCATATGGAAATGTTTGCTTTTAAACATAATGGGCTCATTTTATATCGAAGGGTGTCAATATTCGCATTGGTAAAACACTTAAAGGTTATTACAAGTATCACGAGGAATTTAGGAATTGGGAAGAGGCCAAAGGAAAGTGTGAACAGGAAGGAACCACTTTATTCATGCCTACAAATACCAAGGAGACGGAAGAAGTTATATCGTTCTGGAAACAACACAGAGGCGATTTATCAATTTATGCGCATTCAGTTTCAGATACTTCTTGGGCCCCTAATAATTATATTTGGGTGAACATATCAAAAGTAAAACCTGGCAGTTACCAGTTTATTATAAATATTGACGGTACGTGTATGTTTAATAATCACCGATCCCGAATAATTTGGAATGATGGCGGGACGATGACAAAAAGCTGTCAGTGTAAAACGTACAGACCTCGAAGACGCCTCGGCGAGTAAAGCTAGAGACGGTTCGTCACAACACTTTTCATACGAACCAACCATGTTAGTGGCCGGTTGTTCCTTTGATATGGAAATGTTTGCTTTTGAACATAATGGGCTCATTTTATATCGAAGGGTGTCAATATTCGCATGAATTGGGAAGAGGCCTGTTGGTGAGCAATGTGGACTGTAATTATTAGGATGGGTTGGAGATGGTAGAAACACTGTAAGTATAATATTAATTACTATTTATTAATAGAACAAACTATGTACAAAGCAAATGGAAAAACGCTGACACTTGACAACCTAAATCAAAAGCGTCACCAAAACACAAAAAGCAAAACCTTTCAAAATATAAACTCTTAAAAAAAAGGTGGCTTTCCAGCCAGTCGCCAACATACCGGACCCCCAGTGGAACACTAACAACCGGTGGCTACTGGCTGGGAAGCAGCTTCCATCAAAATGAGCTTACGGGCCGGTCGGCGCAGTATACCGCCCTTAGTGCGGACGTCTGCCACGCGGACCGCTCCATCTGGCCCTGGGTAGATCGACACTATTCTTCCTAGCGGCCATAAGCCACGAGGAAGGGTAGGGTCGGCGATCAGCACCACGTCTCCCTCACTAAAACTGCATGTGTTGGTGGAGGGTCCTCTTGCTCGGAGCGTGGGCAGGTACTCGCGCAGCCATCGTGCCCAAAAATGATCTGCCAGACGTAAGCTTCGACGCCAGTCACACCTTCTGTCTAAGTCCGCGTCTGTGAGCGTGCTGGTCCAAGGTACGACTGAAGAGGAACCCAGGATGAAATTGAAAGGAGTGATCGCTTCTGGTGAGTCGGTTGAAGATGGCACATACGTGAGAGGTCTCGAATTTATTATGGCCTCTGCCTCAAGGAGTAGTGTGGATAGGACTTCTTCTTTTAAAACTTTTTCGGCGAGGCAGGCTCTCAGGGTTGTCTTCACGGTTCTTACCAATCTTTCCCATGCTCCACCCATGAACGGAGATGCCGGTGGGATGAAACGCCATTTGATTTTGTGGTTTGTGGCGTATTCTTGAACTGCGTCGTCTTGTAATGAGCGTAGCTCTCGGGAGGCTCCGACAAAGTTGGTGCCATTATCTGTAAATATTGTTGAAGGCGATCCTCGGCGAGCAATAAAACGTCTTAGGCTCATAATGGCAGAATCGGATGAAAGTGAAGATACAAGTTCTAAGTGGATGGCTCTCGTTACTAGGCATGTGTAAAGTGCGACGTAGCGTTTTTCGTGGCGTCGTAATATTGTGACCGTGATCGCACCGAAATAATCTAGGCCCACGTGGGTGAACGGCCTCTTGTGATGGTCGAGTCGCTCTTCCGGAAGATTGCCGATTTGAGGTCGAGCAGGTTGGCTCTTCCACCTTCTGCATTGCAGACAGGCTTTGGCGACGCTACGGATGCTATCTCTTGCTTTGAGTATCCAAAACTTCTGCCTGAGCTCATTAAGTACAAGTTCGTTAAAACAATGTGCGGCGTGAATATGTTCGTGAAGGATGAGGAGTCGTGTGACGTGATGGCGACCATCCAGAATTGCAGGTGATATGGCTCTCTCACTCACTCCTGGCGCATACTTTGTCCGTGAGTCCAGTCGCAGCAAGCCATCCTGGCCAAGAATTGGCGCGAGTTTTGTTATTCGGCTATTTTTGGGTACGGGCTGTGAAGATTCGACTGCTTTCAGCTCGTCGGGGAAGCTGTCTCTCTGAGCTCGTTGGAGTATCATCTTCTCAGCTGTTATGATGTCCGCCGCGTGAACTTGTGAAGGAGATGTGGTGCTGTCGATGTATATATTTGAATTTTGATCTATTGACCGAGACAGTTTAAGCCGGAATAATCGCGCACCCTGGAGAACACGGGCGGTAGCACGCAAAAGGCGCAGCCAAGAGCTAAAACGCGTCGCGTCAGGTACTGGACTCGAGAACGGAACGTCGAGGAGCAACCCCACCAGCTCCGATTTCAACTCGAGGTCTGGTAGAGTCTCCTCGATGTCAGCAACTCGCTCGGTCGGCCAAGCGTTTGGTGGCTGTAACAGAAATGGAGGACCCGTAAACCATCGATGACACTGTGTGAGGTTTAATTTTTTAGGTTTTGTGGCATCGTCGGCGACGTTGAGAGAGGTAGGGATCCACCTCCAGTTGGACGGGTTGGTGGTTTCTAATATCTCTCCCAACCTGTGCGCCACGAATGGTTTGAAAGCCCGAGCATCACTCCGAATCCACTTAAGGACGGTGGTTGAGTCTGTCCAAAAAGTGATCTCGGAGGGCTTAATTCGATGTGCTTGCAAAATTGTTTGCGCGAAACGAGAGGCTATAAGCTCAGCTTGTAGCTCAATGCGTGGAATTGAGACCGGCCTTAAGGGCGAAACGCGTGCTTTACTGCCGATTAGAGTTGTCGACACGGAGTCGTCATCGTATCTAAAACGCCAATAGGCAGCACATGCATAAGCTTGTTCGCCACCATCGGCTAATACATGCAGTTGGGTATCCACTACATCTGTCTTATTCATATACCAACGAGGTATTTTTATGTTGGACGCGACCTGCAATTGTAAAAACCAGTCTTCAGATTCATTTACGTACGTGTCGGGAAGCGGTGAGTCCCAACCGACCCCTGCCCTCCATAGTTTCTGTATCAGAATGCGGCCCCAGATAATGACCGGCATAATTAAGCCGAGGGGGTCATAGACCTTCATGACGTTTGACAAAAGACTACGTTTGGTTAAGGTACTGGCCGGTAACTGCGACACTGCTCGAAAACCCAGCGAATCCTGACGTGGGTTCCACTTAACACCCAAAACGCCAACCTCGCTACTTGGCGGTAAATATACGTCGGAGGTTGCGTTACTTCGAAGTTCCTTTGGGATAAGCGAAAGTGCCTCTGGATCGTTTGACGTCCAGGCGCGCATCTCGAAACCACAGGCTTTGTGAACTGTGACTACGTCGGCGGCCAGCTGCGCCGCATCGGCGACACTGGAATGGCTACCTAAATAGTCGTCCATATAGTGGTCGTCAATTATCGCCTTACAGGCGGCGGGGTAATCGGCTTGGAGTGTTCTTGCATTTTTATTTTTAATGTAGAGTGCAATGAACGGACTCGAAACTGCACCAAAAATCATAGAGGACATACGATACTCTTTCAGTTCGCCTTCTTTGCTACGCCAGAGGAAACGTTGGGCGTCTCTGTCTCTTGGCGCGATTTTTATTTGTGGGAACATTTCTTTTATGTCACCGTTTAGAGCAACGGTGCCTTCTCTAAAGCGGAACAAGATATCTAGTAAAGAACAAAGTAAGTCTGGACCTTGTAGGAGCAGGCTGTTTAAACTTACACCCTTCGTCGCCGCGGCGGCGTCATGGACCGCTCTGAGCTTCTTCTTTTGGGGGTGAAGTACGCCGAAGATAGGCAGGTACCAACGAATACCAGCTTCTACGTCAACGCAGGAAACATTCGGTGGTTTCCATTGGTGATAGGTGGTTGGTTCGCACTCCTCAGCGTAGCCTTTTGCTATGACGTCGTCTATGAATTTGTTAAAGGCTGTGGCGAACGATTTATCTTTTGCCAACTGGCGTTCAAGGGCCCTGAAGCGCGATAATGCCTGCGGATAACTGTCAGGTATAGTCTTTGGCAGTTCTTTCTTCCAGGGTAGGCCAACTTCAAAATGTCCGTCATCAAGTTGGCGTGCCGATGATTCGATAATGTCTACGGCTCGTTTATCGTCATCGTTTGGGCGAGGGGCGCTTTTCGTTATGCCTAAGACATCGATGTCATATTGACTTTTGATGAGAATGTCTAGATCGTCCAATACGTGGTTCACAAATTCGAGTGGCTTAGACGAAACGGAAAGCGCGCCGTGAAGTACCCAACCTAACAAAGTTCTCGAGGCGACAGGATCACTCTTTTTGCCACATCGCACTTCGCGACTTAAAGACAGGTGCCAATCGGGCGCACCAATGAGGACAGTAGGGGTGACGTCAGTGTATGAAAGTTCGTCGGATAAGTCTACCAAGTGATCATAGTCTGAGAAAATAATTTTGCCTGGGTGTTGCGCGCGCAACCCCAAAGGTTTTATCGCCCGCGCGTGTTTTATTAAATAACGGTCAGACAAATTTCGACCTCGAATATAAAAGTCTACGTAACTTAAGTCAACTTCTTTCGTCATACCACTGACGCCTTCGATGCGTAGCCGCTCTTGACAGGTGGGTTTCGCGCCGATGCGCGCAGCAACCTCGCCGTCAATGAGCGTCGCAGTACTGCCCTCATCGAGTAACGCCGTCGTGTGGAACTCGTCGTCTGGACCCTCGAGCACGATCGGGACTACCTTCAGCAGTCCGCGAGGGCGATCGGTTGACCGCGAAGTCTCTGTGACATCAATTAAGGTATCAGAATATGTATTTCCAATTTTGACAGATGGTTCAAATTCTTTGGTTGAATTGTCCACGTTGACAAGAGTGGTCGGTTCAGCAAACAAAGTTTGAGTATTGTTGCATTGGCTGCTGGATGCTACGCTAGGTTTGGAGTTCGCTGTCATTGTGCCGTGAAGGAGCGCGTTGTGACGTCTTGGACATCCGTCTACTCCACAACGTTTGGCGCGACAAAAATTCCAAGTGTGTGGGTTGGAGTTAAAACACCGGTAGCATATTTTTGTCTCACGGACCCAACGCCATCTGTCGTCTATTGAGAGCGCTAAAAAAACTTTACAGGATTTTATGTTATGAGGTCCTTGTTTACAATAGGTACAACGCTCGGGCACTTTGTTGTTAGATACGGTGGCATGAATTGTTTCCTTCTTCAATTGGAATCTACTAGGATGCGTTGAGTTCTGTGCCTTAACTGTATTGTCGGCAACAAAGTTGTATTTTAACTGTTTATCAGCCTCTGCTAAAAGAAAGCGTGACAAAATATCCAATTTTGTGAAGTTTGGTTGATTGGGTGCATTAACGGAAGCAAAGTCCGTAAAACGAGCGCGCGTGTGCTCGCTCAACTTCATCAATATGCACCGAAAGAGCTCTGGTGACCATAAGTACTCGCTCTGATTAAGTAGCTTAAGCGTTGTCACGAAATTGCGTAATTTATTTGCTAAACGGTTTAATTCTTCGGGAGAACTTAGCTTAGGACTGTTGCGCAGCTCGGCGACCTCGCGGGCGACGAGAAGTTCCGGGCGCGCGTACGTCTGCTCTAGGGCGCTCATGATGTCATCCGGTTCCCCAGAAGTCCACAGGAGAGACGCCACGGACTGGTACGCCGGACCGCGCACAGCGTTGTTTAAGCGATCTAAATTATCTGACGGAGAAAAATTAGATTTAGTTCGTTCGTAACTACTCTTGAACGCCATCCACTGACTAACTTCGCCCGAGAACGTGACGAGTTCGGGTCTCTTTGGTTTGCTGGAAAGGACGTTTATAGCTTGGGTAAGCTGAGTTACGGGGTCTGAGATAGGACGTTCAGACGTATTTAATTGTTGTGATGCATCGTTGTGGTAGATGTTACAGGCGGTGCGTGTACCTGACGACGGGGCTGCATGGTTGACATTTGGTACGTAGAACGATACCGTGTTGGTAGGAGCGGCCGACTGCGAATATTGTCCTTGGGGGTTGCCCAAGGTGACAGTCGGTGCCTCACCAGGCACGTTCGCGTTACTTACCGTGGTCATGTTCTGCTCGAGAACCCACGTCGCGGTGCGTTTTGCGGAATGACAATTAGACAAACGTGAACAATGGGATTTAGATGACTTATTCGATGCTTCTAAAGCGGCTAGTCTGGCTTGTAATTCCGTCTCTTCCGCCTCAACCTCGAGGCGAGCAAGCTCGCGATCACGTTCCGCCTGCTGTCGTGCAAGCTCGCGCTCGCGTTCCGCCTGCTGTCGTGCAAGCTCGCGCTCGCGTTCCGCCTGCTGTCGCTCGCGCTCCACTCGGCGGCGCATTACGTCAGCTTCGATGGCCAGTTTCTGAGCGCAGACGGTCGCCGAAGACCTCGAGGAATGAGTGCGTTCACTGCACGAATGTGTACTATGAACACTATGTGCGCTGCGTGAAGGTGCTTTTGCGTCTAAATCCAAATTAGATCGTAAACTTGGGCGATTTGCGAGACTAGGTTGTGCCTGGTCGCAAGGTTCAGCGCCCGCGGGCTGTGTGGTCGAGCTAATTGCTGTGGCCAAAGCCGGCCGGTCGCCGCCCCGTGAACGTTCGCCACGTTCGGGCTGCGTCCGATTGGCTTCCGTGGCCGTAGTGTCCGTGTTTGCCTTGCTTTGACTACGTGTTTCCACCATGGTTAATGAATAAGAATGACGAAATGAATGTTCACTAAACGAAATGAAAAAAAAACTTACGTCAAAATGAAAATTTTGAAAAATGGTTTGTTTTTACGGCGAGAATGGACCAAAATGTTGGTGAGCAATGTGGACTGTAATTATTAGGATGGGTTGGAGATGGTAGAAACACTGTAAGTATAATATTAATTACTATTTATTAATAGAACAAACTATGTACAAAGCAAATGGAAAAACGCTGACACTTGACAACCTAAATCAAAAGCGTCACCAAAACACAAAAAGCAAAACCTTTCAAAATATAAACTCTTAAAAAAAAGGTGGCTTTCCAGCCAGTCGCCAACAAGGCCAAAGGAAAGTGTGAACAGGAAGGAACCACTTCATTCATGCCTACAAACACCACGGCGACTGAAGAAGTTATATCGTTCTGGTAACAACACAGAGGCGATTTATCAATTTATGCGTATTCAGATTCAGATACTTTTTGGGCCCCCCATAATTATATTTGGGTGAACATATCAAAGTAAAACCTGGAAGTAACCAGTTTATTATGAATATTGACGGTACGATAATCACCGATCCCGAATAATTTGGGATGATGGCAGGACGATGACATAAAGATGTCAGGGTAAAACCTACAGAGCACGAAGACGCCTCGGCGGGTGAATCTAGGGACGGTTCATTACTACACTTTTCATACGAACCAACCATGTAAGTGGATGTTTAGACGTATTATTTCACCATTTACTAACAGCACCTGCCGAAACTTGCGCTCACCGGTGATTGTGCGGGTACGAATATGTAAGACTAGTGAAAGATAAGGAAAGGCGTTTCAAATTGCTACCTGCGCAGCGCTTCTGTGCTCTTGGGGGCTTATAATTTTTCTTATGTATTACTTTCTTATTTTAGGTAGTCCACGCTCTAGGGAGTATAACACGGAATTGCTGCCGGTTGTGCCTTTCATATGGAAATATTTGCTTTTAAACATGATGGGCTCATTTAATATCGAAGGGTGTCAATATTCGCATTGGTAAAACACTTAGGTTATTACAAGTATCACGAGGAATTAAGGAATTCGGTAGAGGCCAAACAAAAGTGTGAACAGGAAGGAACCACTTTATTCATGCCTACAAACACCAAGGAGACCGAAGAAGTTATATCGTTCTGGAAACAACACAGAGGCGATTTATCAATTTATGCGCATTCAGATTCAGATACTTCTTAGGCCCCTAATAATTATATTTGGGTGAACATATCAAAAGTAAAACCTGGCAGTGCCAAGTTTATTATAAATATTGACGGTACGTGTATGTTTAATAATCACCGATCCCGAATAATTTGGGATGATGGCGGGACGATGACAAAAAGCTGTCAGTGTAAAACGTACACAGCTCGAAGACGCCTCGGCGAGTAAAGCTAGAGACGGTTCGTCACAACACTTTTCATACAAACTAACCATGTTAGTGGCCGGTTGTTCCTTTCATATGGAAATGTTTGCTTTTAAACATAATGGGCTTATTTTATATCGAAGGGTGTCAATATTCGCATTGGTTAAAAAAACACTTAAAGGTTATTACAAGTATCACGAGGAATTAAGGAATTCGGAAGAGGCCAAACGAAAGTGTGAACAGGAAGGAACCACTTTATTCATGCCTACAAACACCAAGGAGACCGAAGAAGTTATATCGTTCTGGAAACAACACAGAGGCGATTTATCAATTTATGCGCATTCAGATTCAGATACTTCTTAGGCCCCTAATAATTATATTTGGGTGAACATATCAAAAGTAAAACCTGGCAGTTACCAGTTTATTATAAATATTGACGGTACGTGTATGTTTAATAATCACCGATCCCGAATAATTTGGGATGATGGCGGGACGATGACAAAAAGCTGTCAGTGTAAAACGTACACAGCTCGAAGACGCCTCGGCGAGTAAAGCTAGAGACGGTTCGTCACAACACTTTTCATACAAACTAACCATGTTAGTGGCCGGTTGTTCCTTTCATATGGAAATGTTTGCTTTTAAACATAATGGGCTTATTTTATATCGAAGGGTGTCAATATTCGCATTGGTTAAAAAAACACTTAAAAGTTATTACAAGTATCACGAGGAATTTAGGAATTGGGAAGAGGCCAAAGGAAAGTGTGAACAGGAAGGAACCACTTTATTCATGCCTACAAACACCACGGCGACTGAAGAAGTTATAACGTTCTGGAAACAACACAGAGGCGATTTATCAATTTATGCGTATTCAGATTCAGATACTTCTTGGGCCCCCCATAATTATATTTCGGTGAAAATATCAAAGTAAAACCTGGCAGTAACCAGTTTATTATGAATATTGTCGGTACGATAATCACCGATCCCGAATAATTTGGGATGATGGCAGGACGATGACATAAAGCTGTCAGGGTAAAACGTACAGAGCACGAAGACGCCTCGGCGGGTGAATAGAGGGACGGTTCATTACTACACTTTTCATACGAACCAACCATGTAAGTGGATGTTTAGACGTATACGTAGGCGTTTCTTCTTCTGAGCTCTTGGGGGCTTATAATTGTGCTCATGTATTACTTTCTTATTCTAGGTAGTCCACGCTCTAGGGAGTATAACACGGAATTGCTGCCGGTTGTGCCTTTCATATGGAAATGTTTGCTTTTAAACATATAGGGCTCATTTTATATCGAAGGGTGTCAATATTCGCATTGATAAAACACTTAAAGGTTATTACAAGTATCACGAGGAATTTTGGAATTGGGAAGAGGCCAAAGGAAAGTGTGAACAAGAAGGAACCACTTTATTCATGCCTACAAACAGCAAGGAGACCGAAGAAGTTATATCGTTCTGGAAACAACACAGAGGCGATTTATCAATTTATGCGTATTCAGATTCAGAGTAGTGACACTGGCTGGCGTTGCTATCTGGGGATACTAATTAATGGTAAAATAAAACAAGAATTTGTGTGTATCAATTTAATTCAACAAACACACAATTCAACACTAAAATAATAAATTATTAACTTCTTTAAAATATCTACATAAAGAAAAATCATAGACATAAACCGGTCTATTGATCAATCTTGAATGTCTTTGACTGACAAGAATGACACTTCTTTTTCATTGGAATTACTGAGACAGTACACCTGCTATAAACTTTTCATCCCAATAAGAGCTCATAAAAGCAAATAAAATGACTCGTAGGCCGCAGGGAACCAGCCCCAGATATAAATAAAGAATGTGTCAGCAGGCACTGTGAGTATTAGTTGAATTTATCTAAATTTCCATACTTGTGAAAACATGTGCGTGTTTGATGCTCATTATGCATTTCTTCTCCTTGGCAGGGCACTCTAGGATTAATTTTTATTATTAAATATAAATAAGAAAATGGTCAACTACAACTATAACTATGATTATTGAAGAAAACAGCAGTTGAACTCCAGCATTTGGTTCTGAATACAAATGGCACTTTAGCTTGCACGAGGCTGGATTATAGCTTCCCAGGCGAATGATACTGCTTGAGACATCATACCTCCGGTATTGGAAATAATGGGTAAATTGTATCCCATATAAAAGTAAGTTTCATTGTATTCTATTAACCTTAAGAAATTGTGATGACGGACTGTATGTTCAAGAATTAAATTAGTTGACAAAACTGTGTGACTTTTACTTCAATCAACTTCATGCGAAACCATACCTTATCTAGTCACATGCTGATCACCTACTCCTGAGCTAGCTGATGAGTAAAGCACGAAAGATACCTTACAATGTATTTGTCAAAACACACATCTTGCAATACAAAATAGCTGCCAAAAGCTACTATAGAAAATTACGCGACAAAAATAAATTAGAGCTCGAAATAACACATGGCAGAACAGCGCTTATGAATAAGAGTACTTTCTGTATGGCCACAAAAATATTTAACAAGCTGCCTGAGACATTAAAATCACTAAATCTGGACAAATTCAAAAGTGTACTTATGAAAATTTTAATCGATAAATGTTTTTACTCAATAAAGGACTATTTGGATGACAGTACTATAATCCCTCCTTCAGATAATAAGCATTAGGTCATCATATCTTTTTTTATTTTTTATTATTTTTTGAGATGCCTGCATTTATTGGGTATTTATCTAATTGACATTACACTTTATGTTTTTTCTGTTGACATTCTGGATATATTGTATTAAATCTGTACTTATTTATTAATTAATTGACATTATACCTACATACATATACTTTTTTAGACATTTATTTTTGTATTTTTTGGATTTTATTCTTGACATTTAAAAACATTTAATTGATTTATTATTTATTTTGACGTTCTTGTATTAATTTGATTAATTGAGATTATCCTATTTTAATTTTTGACATTTCTGAAATGTTTTTTTAATTTGGTACTTGTTTTTGACAAAGTACTTTTTATTGAAAATTTATTAATTGTCAGGAGAATAATAACTAAATTGTTTTATCCAATACTAACTCTTTCTAGTTTTATAATATTGTGAAATTAATGATGAAATATTTGTACGCCTAATGGCAAAGCATAGAGAACTTACAAAATTGTAAAATCTCACACACCTGTGTATCTGTAACCTATGTTTACAAATAAAGAATCTGAATCTGAATCAAACACTCCCAAAAGTGATTCAAAAATGTAATCTTCGACCTGGGCTAAATAAAATATATTTGTACAATTACAAAAGAAAGCCGAAAAAAATAAAATAACAGAAAGATTGTGCATATTGTTATTTGACGAAGTGTAATTTTAAGCACAAATAACATGTAATGAAAAAAAAAGACATTACAGGGGTACTAGATAGTGGCCAGCAAAGTCAACCAGAATTTGCTAACCACGCCCAAGTGTTCATGGTGCGTGGTCTTATTAAAAACTTTAAACAGGCCATTTTTTACACCTTCTCAGCAAGTGCCACAAAGGGACCAAAGTTGGCTAAACAGATAAAAAATGTAATTACTGAGGCGCAACAAGCAGGGTTTATAAGTCTGTGACCAAGGGACAAACATTCGTCAGGCAATATGTTTGTTAATAAATGAGGCCAAGGGGTCTACTTACGAACACTTTTCATACGAACCAACCATGTAAGTGGATGTTTAGACGTATTACTTCACCATTTACTAACAGCACCTGCCGAAACTTGCGCTCACCGGTGATTGTGTGGGTACGAATATGAAAGACTAGTGAAAGATAAGGAAAGGCGTTTCAAATTGCTACCTGCGCAGCGCTTCTGTGCTCTTGGGGGCTTATAATTTTTCTTATGTATTACTTTCTTATTCTAGTTAGGTAGTCCATGCTCTAGGGAGTATAACACGGAATTGCTGCCGGTTGTGCCTTTCATATGGAAATATTTGCTTTTAAACATGATGGGCTCATTTAATATCGAAGGGTGTCAATATTCGCATTGGTAAAACACTTAGGTTATTACAAGTATCACGAGGAATTAAGGAATTCGGAAGAGGCCAAAGGAAAGTGTGAACAGGAAGGAACCACTTTATTCATGCCTACAAACACCAAGGAGACCGAAGAAGTTATATCGTTCTGGAAACAACACAGAGGCGATTTATCAATTTATGCGCATTCAGATTCAGATACTTCTTAGGCCTCTAATAATTATATTTGGGTGAACATATCAAAAGTAAAACCTGGCAGTTACCAGTTTATTATAAATATTGACGGTACGTGTATGTTTAATAATCACCGATCCCGAATAATTTGGGATGATGGCGGGACGATAACAAAAAGCTGTCAGTGTAAAACGTACAGAGCTCGAAGACGCCTCGGCGAGTAAAGCTAGAGACGGTTCGTCACAACACTTTTCATACAAACTAACCATGTTAGTGGCCGGTTGTTCCTTTCATATGGAAATGTTTGCTTTTAAACATAATGGGCTCATTTTATATCGAAGGGTGTCAATATTCGCATTGGTAAAACACTTAAAGGTTATTACAAGTATCACGAGGAATTTAGGAATTGGGAAGAGGCCAAAGGAAAGTGTGAACAGGAAGGAACCACTTTATTCATGCCTACAAATACCAAGGAGACGGAAGAAGTTATATCGTTCTGGAAACAACACAGAGGCGATTTATCAATTTATGCGCATTCAGTTTCAGATACTTCTTGGGCCCCTAATAATTATATTTGGGTGAACATATCAAAAGTAAAACCTGGCAGTTACCAGTTTATTATAAATATTGACGGTACGTGTATGTTTAATAATCACCGATCCCGAATAATTTGGAATGATGGCGGGACGATGACAAAAAGCTGTCAGTGTAAAACGTACAGAGCTCGAAGACGCCTCGGCGAGTAAAGCTAGAGACGGTTCGTCACAACACTTTTCATACGAACCAACCATGTTAGTGGCCGGTTGTTCCTTTGATATGGAAATGTTTGCTTTTGAACATAATGGGCTTATTTTATATCGAAGGGTGTCAATATTCGCATGAATTGGGAAGAGGCCAAAGGAAAGTGTGAACAGGAAGGAACCACTTCATTCATGCCTACAAACACCACGGCGACTGAAGAAGTTATATCGTTCTGGTAACAACACAGAGGCGATTTATCAATTTATGCGTATTCAGATTCAGATACTTTTTGGGCCCCCCATAATTATATTTGGGTGAACATATCAAAGTAAAACCTGGAAGTAACCAGTTTATTATGAATATTGACGGTACGATAATCACTGATTTCGAATAATTTGGGATGATGGCAGGACGATGACATAAAGATGTCAGGGTAAAACGTACAGAGCACGAAGAGGCCTCGGCGGGTGAATCTAGGGACGGTTCATTACTACACTTTTCATACGAACCAACCATGTAAGTGGATGTTTAGACGTATTATTTCACCATTTACTAACAGCACCTGCCGAAACTTGCGCTCACCGGTGATTGTGCGGGTACGAATATGAAAGACTAGTGAAAGATAAGGAAAGGCGTTTCAAATTGCTACCTGCGCAGCGCTTCTGTGCTCTTGGGGGCTTATAATTTTTCTTATGTATTACTTTCTTATTCTAGGTAGTCCACGCTCTAGGGAGTATAACACGGAATTGCTGCCGGTTGTGCCTTTCATATGGAAATATTTGCTTTTAAACATGATGGGCTCATTTAATATCGAAGGGTGTCAATATTCGCATTGGTAAAACACTTAGGTTATTACAAGTATCACGAGGAATTAAGGAATTCGGAAGAGGCCAAACGAAAGTGTGAACAGGAAGGAACCACTTTATTCGTGCCTACAAACACCAAGGAGACCGAAGAAGTTATATCGTTCTGGAAACAACACAGAGGCGATTTATCAATTTATGCGCATTCAGATTCAGATACTTCTTAGGCCCCTAATAATTATATTTGGGTGAACATATCAAAAGTAAAACCTGGCAGTGCCAAGTTTATTATAAATATTGACGGTACGTGTATGTTTAATAATCACCGATCCCGAATAATTTGGGATGATGGCGGGACGATGACAAAAAGCTGTCAGTGTAAAACGTACACAGCTCGAAGACGCCTCGGCGAGTAAAGCTAGAGACGGTTCGTCACAACACTTTTCATACAAACTAACCATGTTAGTGGCCGGTTGTTCCTTTCATATGGAAATGTTTGCTTTTAAACATAATGGGCTTATTTTATATCGAAGGGTGTCAATATTCGCATTGGTTAAAAAAACACTTAAAGGTTATTACAAGTATCACGAGGAATTAAGGAATTCGGAAGAGGCCAAACGAAAGTGTGAACAGGAAGGAACCACTTTATTCATGCCTACAAACACCAAGGAGACCGAAGAAGTTATATCGTTCTGGAAACAACACAGAGGCGATTTATCAATTTATGCGCATTCAGATTCAGATACTTCTTAGGCCCCTAATAATTATATTTGGGTGAACATATCAAAAGTAAAACCTGGCAGTTACCAGTTTATTATAAATATTGACGGTACGTGTATGTTTAATAATCACCGATCCCGAATAATTTGGGATGATGGCGGGACGATGACAAAAAGCTGTCAGTGTAAAACGTACAGAGCTCGAAGACGCCTCGGCGAGTAAAGCTAGAGACGGTTCGTCACAACACTTTTCATACAAACTAACCATGTTAGTGGCCGGTTGTTCCTTTCATATGGAAATGTTTGCTTTTAAACATAATGGGCTTATTTAATATCGAAGGGTGTCAATATTCGCATTGGTAAAACACTTAAAGGTTATTACACGTATCACGAGGAATTTAGGAATTGGGAAGAGGCCAAAGGAAAGTGTGAACAGGAAGGAACCACTTTATTCATGCCTACAAACACCACGGCGACTGAAGAAGTTATATCGTTCTGGAAACAACACAGAGGCGATTTATCAATTTATGCGTATTCAGATTCAGATACTTCTTGGGCCCCCATAATTATATTTCGGTGAAAATATCAAAGTAAAACCTGGCAGTAACCAGTTTATTATGAATGTCGCCGCGTAGGCGTGAATTTGCTGATTTATTATCCTAACTAATCGTTTTAAGTGTCTATGTCTATTTAAGTTGGGTTTTGAGTTCAGCGCCATCTATTGGCTCACTGTGGAATCAGTATTGATTCATAATTCATATGCTAATTTCAATGTTTAATTAATACGAGATGTTTAAATTAAACAGGAACACTTATTGTAGGACTTTTGGATTTGTTCTCATTTTAACTATTGCACATTTGACGAAGTAAATGTGTTTCATTATGTTATTCTTATTAAGTTGTCAAACAATGGCGGATGTTATAATTTCTATGACCAATAACCAGATTTAATAATTTAATACGAGAACTAAACAAATTTGAGTAAATGATTAAATACTAAGAAGTCATAAGACTATTTTACACAGCTATGTAATAATGAGAAACTTTCTAATTAGTAAGATTGTTAGATCACCGGAAACTTGAATAGTTTTGTTATTAGATGACTATTTCAATAATAAACTACAAACCACTTTGTATTTGTGAGTATTGAGGTTGTTTAATGTTAAAATAATTAACTGATCAGCATTTTAGTATTGTTTGCTAACTTTACTCAACTATCCAAGTAATTAGTGTCTAAACAAAAACAATATGGAAGTTCCGCCCACTTAGAACGCGCGTCGCGCGGACTATGTGTGAAAAATAAGAACTGATTAATAAATGTAATCGAATAGATGTTTGAAAACCTAATTAATTGTCATAAAGTGATTGTGTAATCTATAAAAACATTTAAAAAGAGTGTCCTGGAGTTTCTTGCTAGATCTCCTCCAGCGATCGACAAGGGCTTAGCGATCTAGCAAGCCACGCGATGTGGTTTTAGCTTCAAGTTCATTTGAAAACTCAAAGTGCCTGTAACTAAATCAAATAAACACTCTTGAGTTTCAATCCAGTGTTGTGTGTTATTGAAGTAACACGCTCCAGTCAAGAATAAAGGAATTGCCTCTAGACATTGGAATTAAAGATGGCGATTCTACGATTCATAGGTACTTCGACGTGACATCAGAATTGGGCTCAGCTCCCACTATCGCCTTCTGCCCATGCTATGAAAGCCATCCGAAGAATTTTGTACAACATCGCCAGCGCCGAGGGTATGGCAAAAGATTTTCCTATGATAATTTCCAAGAGTAAGCGATGCCCAGACATAGGCGAAAATAACTGGAATATTTTTACGTGAACGATCTGAACTCTATTGAAACGACAGAAGAAGCTACTGACTAGTGGCATGGATGCTGTCCTACACCATTGTGGCCAAAACTTTATACAGCACAGAATGACCGAAGCAGCTAAGCGAACAACTTGATCTGTCCATTGATAGATTCCATCATGGTTGAGGGGAGTATTCTGTTTTTTTATTTATGTAACTTAACATTCTTAATTATTTTCATCATACAAGGCAAGGTCAGTGACCTTTTGTGTGACAATTTTAATCAATCTGCCTAGTCTTTTCCCAACCAAGTCCGGGACAGCTTCCATTCTAACTGGATTCAGCTGAGTACCAGTGCTTTACATGGAGCAACCAAAACCCAGTAACTGGGTAACACAATACCCCTTACTGACTGAGTGGTCCCTGCTGTTGTTTGTGTGGCAATTTGTGGAATTAAAATGAATGAAACGGCTTAAATTACTCCATAAAATAAGACAGCTGACTAGGAACTCAATGTTATTGTTTAAATATGGTTCTTTTGTCTTAAGAATTGCAATGGCTCAGTTATTTGAGAAATTCTATTTTATTTGAGGAGTATGTAAGGATCGTAGCAAGTGGCAATCTGTGGTTGCTGCCTATCCCCATGGGGACAAGGTGTGAGTGTATGAATGTTAAACAATTCAAAGTACCTACGTTGAGTTTTGTACCGGACAAAAAGTAACAACTTATTTTTATAGCATTCATTACATTTAGGTAGCTAAAACAAAAGTTTAGTAGGTAAATAAGTTAAGTAAGTTACAGAATGTATGTGCAACAGAAGTAGTAAACATTTGGCAGAAAGTGCCATGACATATTCATGTTGACGCACTAATTGGCATTTTTGCAATTTATTGTTTTTACCCGACTACCAAACGGGGTTTATTATTGAATAATGTGGAACCCGTTGCATGTCATACTTTTTTTAAAGTAAAGTAAGATAAGAAAATGTATTAACACATTCCTTAAACATGAAAAGCACAACAAATAAAAATAAAATTATAGTGTGCTCAAGAAAATACTTACAACGATTTGCATTTAAGTAGCTGGGGTGAGAATAATTGTTTGGTTACAAGACTAAACAATATTTAAAATATTATCTAGAGGTTTTTGTAGAGTGAGTATGCATCTAATATAAATGTATTTGTATGAATGGGTGAAAGGGTTGTGATACACCTGGGTGAGTCATTACAAACTTTATAATCAGGGTAAGTATCAGCAGAGCTTCAGTTCATGCATAATCATAATATAATAATAAATAGTCATAAGCTGATAGCCACCTGGTAACTTTTAATTTACAAGTAGGTACGCTTAGTATGTGTGAGTAACCTATTATGTATGGACCTTGTGATTTTTGGTAAATTAATGGTCCTGTGTATGTAAGACATATTTGAGTGAATCTAATGTGATTACTGTGTTCCATCTTATCTGTCTACATGATCTGGTAGATTTGTTTTGGCTATGGGGTTCTTGACAGTGATAGCGCTATAAGTTAAATCTAATTAAAAAATTGTCTGACCCTACATTCTTGGTTCAGACTGTCAGTTGGATACTGATGGGGCCTTTTATAAGCTCTAAGATTTATGCTTGTTCAAGTTAAGTTTGTTATAATAAAGTTTATTTAATCATTCAATATTTGAGAACCTTCCTAATGAATTAAATCTCACAATGGGTTTAGTTGAATTTTACTTGTTATGGTACATGGGTGTAAATAGATTAGTAATTTCTGACAGATTTCAAAGCTTGTTATTGGATGCACTTGCACAGAATAAAAACAATCAAAAGACAGGTTTGTTTTTTGATAATTTGTCACTTTTAGCATTCAATAACTTTCTTTTCTTTTTGCAACTTTTTACCTAGCTTGTATTCAAACTTGTTCACACATAAATGTTTTGTAATGAAATAGGTTTGTAATAGGTGTGTAAATAGGTTGTTGCGTGTGTGGTATGCAAACATGCATCATTAAAAGTAGTTTTCAACATGTTTTAACATTAATCTTTAGCTAGTGCAAACACCGTCATAAGTAATGCAGCAATCTTCATAGTTATTCATTTCAGTGTCATCAGATTCTAGTTAACTTTGAATTACTCATTTAATTGTTATCAGTACTAACTCCTACTTATTTAAATATTAATAGGATCATCTTTTCTTTTATTATTATTTATCTGTATACCTTCTCACATTCCAGATTCCTGTGTCATATCAAAAATCAAAATGGTTACCTACATAGTCAAGTATTATCAAGGATGTGGAAACAAAACTAAAAATACCTGGTTTGCAAGTGACCGTGTCGCCGGGTCAGGACCTTAGAAGCTACCAACATACATACAAGCCACCAAATAGAGGTCAGCTGAAAAATGACTTCCAGCCCAACATAACTAAAGTAAAAGGTGAGAAGTTTTCAAACTATCTTCTACTCACCTCGCTAACTGATACGGTGTTGTTGTATCAGAAGGCTCAACACAATAGCCATGTCGAATAACTACATGACGCTTGTGCATGATACTACCATGCAACAAAGTACTTTTAAATTATTATTCCTGGGTTCAATTCCTAGGTTGGGCAAAATTTGTTTATGGGGTTTTTCCAATAGGGATTCCTCTGTAGCAGCCCAGAGTTTTGAAATTGGTGAACCCCCATGCTTCAAAAAGCATGTTGAGCCATTGGCCTTGTGCACCATAGTACCTCCTTATGCAGATGGCTCAACAGTCAGGAGGACTACTGTTATTATTATGTTTTTGTAACTCGTTTCAGTTTATGCTATTCTATTGTCATATTTAGTCAATTATAAAAATGAATAATAAAACAAGCTCTAATTATTGAGATGTCCAATAACCTATAGCTCTGGAGGCACTTAATAAAATAATAGGTTATATCAACACCAAACTATCAGCATCCATGGAGATGGATTTGAGGTAATAATGAGAACACAATAAACTATCTTATTATGCTGTGGAAGCAACTAAGATTGATAACACAACAAACTATCCTATTGGTATGCTGTGGAATCAAGTAATAATGATAACACAACTATCTTGTTGGTATGCTGTGGAAGCAACTAATAATGATAACACAATAAACTATACTGTTGGTATGCTGTGGAAGCAACTAATAATGATAACACAATAAGCTGTCTGTTAGTAATCCGTGGAGGAAACTAATAGTGATAATACAACACACAATCTATTGGTTTGCTGTGGAAGCAACTAATAAAGATTTAATATCCATTGGTTAGGCGTGGAGGCCGCTAATGAACAATCTCTCATGTTATCCTGCTGGGTCCACGGTGTACAAGACCACCCAGAGCCTGGTTCCTTATATCCTGTCAAATCAAAGACTTCGTGCCTGTCACGGAGCAATGATCCTAAACTCCTTAACCTTTAATCCTGTCAAATCAAAGACTTTGTGTCTATCACAGAGCGGTGTTCCTGATCCTATCCTTAAATCCTGTCAAATCAAAGACTTTGTGTCTATCACAGAGCATTACCGTCCCGTGAGAATGAAACTAAACAAAAAACAGCTGATCACTATACTCCTACACTACCTACACTATACTTACCAAATACAAGGCTGCTATGTAAGCCTTCTTATAAGTAGGTATGTGCTCATTAATGCATCAAATATTTTCATTTGAGATAAACTTAATAGTTACCTAATTTCATAAGTATTCAGTGATAAATTGATAACTTAAACTGACTATTACCTATTACAAATCAATGAATATTGTAAGATAATACAAACAATAACATTCTGCAAACAAGATTCAAATTGGACTAAATAAGCTAGCAACTGATTATTCCATGTCAAAAATCTGAAATAGAAATTGTATGCCTTCATTGACATGACATGTAGCAGTTAGTTGTTTCCTAACAACATTGGTCTTTACCATATAGCAAGTAGAATACCTAAAGCATATAGCTGTGGGTGTAAAAATACATTCAATATTTCCAAAATAAGGCATACTCAGCTTAGATTTATTACAAGCTGTCAATGATAAATAAAATCAGTTGTTATCAGATTCTAAACTTAATTAATACTGTAGGATGATAAACAACAATAATCTGCCGACAAATATTTCTCCGCTATTACAGATAACAACCAAGAAACACAGAGACTGAGGACACCGGAAGGCCCAGAGCACGAGCCTCCGATCACAATGGCCGTGTCGCCGCGTAGGCGTGAATTTGCTGATTTATTATCCTAACTAATCGTTTTAAGTGTCTATGTCTATTTAAGTTGGGTTTTGAGTTCAGCGCCATCTATTGGCTCACTGTGGAATCAGTATTGATTCATAATTCATATGCTAATTTCAATGTTTAATTAATACGAGATGTTTAAATTAAACAGGAACACTTATTGTAGGACTTTTGGATTTGTTCTCATTTTAACTATTGCACATTTGACGAAGTAAATGTGTTTCATTATGTTATTCTTATTAAGTTGTCAAACAATGGCGGATGTTATAATTTCTATGACCAATAACCAGATTTAATAATTTAATACGAGAACTAAACAAATTTGAGTAAATGATTAAATACTAAGAAGTCATAAGACTATTTTACACAGCTATGTAATAATGAGAAACTTTCTAATTAGTAAGATTGTTAGATCACCGGAAACTTGAATAGTTTTGTTATTAGATGACTATTTCAATAATAAACTACAAACCACTTTGTATTTGTGAGTATTGAGGTTGTTTAATGTTAAAATAATTAACTGATCAGCATTTTAGTATTGTTTGCTAACTTTACTCAACTATCCAAGTAATTAGTGTCTAAACAAAAACAATATGGAAGTTCCGCCCACTTAGAACGCGCGTCGCGCGGACTATGTGTGAAAAATAAGAACTGATTAATAAATGTAATCGAATAGATGTTTGAAAACCTAATTAATTGTCATAAAGTGATTGTGTAATCTATAAAAACATTTAAAAAGAGTGTCCTGGAGTTTCTTGCTAGATCTCCTCCAGCGATCGACAAGGGCTTAGCGATCTAGCAAGCCACGCGATGTGGTTTTAGCTTCAAGTTCATTTGAAAACTCAAAGTGCCTGTAACTAAATCAAATAAACACTCTTGAGTTTCAATCCAGTGTTGTGTGTTATTGAAGTAACCCGCTCCAGTCAAGAATAAAGGAATTGCCTCTAGACATTGGAATTAAAGATGGCGATTCTACGATTCATAGGTACTTCGACGTGACATGAATATTGTCGGTACGATAATCACCGATCCCGAATAATTTGGGATGATGGCAGGACGATGACAAAAAGCTGTCAGTGTAAAACGTACAGAGCTCGAAGACGCCTCGGCGAGTAAAGCTAGAGACGGTTCGTCACAACACTTTTCATACAAACTAACCATGTTAGTGGCCGGTTGTTCCTTTCATATGGAAATGTTTGCTTTTAAACATAATGGGCTCATTTTATATCGAAGGGTGTCAATATTCGCATTGGTAAAACACTTAAAGGTTATTACAAGTATCACGAGGAATTTAGGAATTGGGAAGAGGCCAAAGGAAAGTGTGAACAGGAAGGAACCACTTTATTCATGCCTACAAACACCACGGCGACTGAAGAAGTTATATCGTTCTGGAAACAACACAGAGGCGATTTATCAATTTATGCGTATTCAGATTCAGATACTTCTTGGGCCCCCCATAATTATATTTCGGTGAAAATATCAAAGTAAAACCTGGCAGTAACCAGTTTATTATGAATATTGTCGGTACGATAATCACCGATCCCGAATAATTTGGGATGATGGCAGGACGATGACATAAAGCTGTCAGGGTAAAACGTACAGAGCACGAAGACGCCTCGGCGGGTGAATAGAGGGACGGTTCATTACTACACTTTTCATACGAACCAACCATGTAAGTGGATGTTTAGACGTATACGTAGGCGTTTCTTCTTCTGAGCTCTTGGGGGCTTATAATTGTGCTCATGTATTACTTTCTTATTCTAGGTAGTCCACGCTCTAGGGAGTATAACACGGAATTGCTGCCGGTTGTGCCTTTCATATGGAAATGTTTGCTTTTAAACATATAGGGCTCATTTTATATCGAAGGGTGTCAATATTCGCATTGGTAAAACACTTAGGTTATTACAAGTATCACGAGGAATTAAGGAATTCGGAAGAGGCCAAACGAAAGTGTGAACAGGAAGGAACCACTTTATTCGTGCCTACAAACACCAAGGAGACCGAAGAAGTTATATCGTTCTGGAAACAACACAGAGGCGATTTATCAATTTATGCGCATTCAGATTCAGATACTTCTTAGGCCCCTAATAATTATATTTGGGTGAACATATCAAAAGTAAAACCTGGCAGTGCCAAGTTTATTATAAATATTGACGGTACGTGTATGTTTAATAATCACCGATCCCGAATAATTTGGGATGATGGCGGGACGATGACAAAAAGCTGTCAGTGTAAAACGTACACAGCTCGAAGACGCCTCGGCGAGTAAAGCTAGAGACGGTTCGTCACAACACTTTTCATACAAACTAACCATGTTAGTGGCCGGTTGTTCCTTTCATATGGAAATGTTTGCTTTTAAACATAATGGGCTTATTTTATATCGAAGGGTGTCAATATTCGCATTGGTTAAAAAAACACTTAAAGGTTATTACAAGTATCACGAGGAATTAAGGAATTCGGAAGAGGCCAAACGAAAGTGTGAACAGGAAGGAACCACTTTATTCATGCCTACAAACACCAAGGAGACCGAAGAAGTTATATCGTTCTGGAAACAACACAGAGGCGATTTATCAATTTATGCGCATTCAGATTCAGATACTTCTTAGGCCCCTAATAATTATATTTGGGTGAACATATCAAAAGTAAAACCTGGCAGTTACCAGTTTATTATAAATATTGACGGTACGTGTATGTTTAATAATCACCGATCCCGAATAATTTGGGATGATGGCGGGACGATGACAAAAAGCTGTCAGTGTAAAACGTACAGAGCTCGAAGACGCCTCGGCGAGTAAAGCTAGAGACGGTTCGTCACAACACTTTTCATACAAACTAACCATGTTAGTGGCCGGTTGTTCCTTTCATATGGAAATGTTTGCTTTTAAACATAATGGGCTTATTTAATATCGAAGGGTGTCAATATTCGCATTGGTAAAACACTTAAAGGTTATTACACGTATCACGAGGAATTTAGGAATTGGGAAGAGGCCAAAGGAAAGTGTGAACAGGAAGGAACCACTTTATTCATGCCTACAAACACCACGGCGACTGAAGAAGTTATATCGTTCTGGAAACAACACAGAGGCGATTTATCAATTTATGCGTATTCAGATTCAGATACTTCTTGGGCCCCCATAATTATATTTCGGTGAAAATATCAAAGTAAAACCTGGCAGTAACCAGTTTATTATGAATGTCGCCGCGTAGGCGTGAATTTGCTGATTTATTATCCTAACTAATCGTTTTAAGTGTCTATGTCTATTTAAGTTGGGTTTTGAGTTCAGCGCCATCTATTGGCTCACTGTGGAATCAGTATTGATTCATAATTCATATGCTAATTTCAATGTTTAATTAATACGAGATGTTTAAATTAAACAGGAACACTTATTGTAGGACTTTTGGATTTGTTCTCATTTTAACTATTGCACATTTGACGAAGTAAATGTGTTTCATTATGTTATTCTTATTAAGTTGTCAAACAATGGCGGATGTTATAATTTCTATGACCAATAACCAGATTTAATAATTTAATACGAGAACTAAACAAATTTGAGTAAATGATTAAATACTAAGAAGTCATAAGACTATTTTACACAGCTATGTAATAATGAGAAACTTTCTAATTAGTAAGATTGTTAGATCACCGGAAACTTGAATAGTTTTGTTATTAGATGACTATTTCAATAATAAACTACAAACCACTTTGTATTTGTGAGTATTGAGGTTGTTTAATGTTAAAATAATTAACTGATCAGCATTTTAGTATTGTTTGCTAACTTTACTCAACTATCCAAGTAATTAGTGTCTAAACAAAAACAATATGGAAGTTCCGCCCACTTAGAACGCGCGTCGCGCGGACTATGTGTGAAAAATAAGAACTGATTAATAAATGTAATCGAATAGATGTTTGAAAACCTAATTAATTGTCATAAAGTGATTGTGTAATCTATAAAAACATTTAAAAAGAGTGTCCTGGAGTTTCTTGCTAGATCTCCTCCAGCGATCGACAAGGGCTTAGCGATCTAGCAAGCCACGCGATGTGGTTTTAGCTTCAAGTTCATTTGAAAACTCAAAGTGCCTGTAACTAAATCAAATAAACACTCTTGAGTTTCAATCCAGTGTTGTGTGTTATTGAAGTAACCCGCTCCAGTCAAGAATAAAGGAATTGCCTCTAGACATTGGAATTAAAGATGGCGATTCTACGATTCATAGGTACTTCGACGTGACATGAATATTGTCGGTACGATAATCACCGATCCCGAATAATTTGGGATGATGGCAGGACGATGACAAAAAGCTGTCAGTGTAAAACGTACAGAGCTCGAAGACGCCTCGGCGAGTAAAGCTAGAGACGGTTCGTCACAACACTTTTCATACAAACTAACCATGTTAGTGGCCGGTTGTTCCTTTCATATGGAAATGTTTGCTTTTAAACATAATGGGCTCATTTTATATCGAAGGGTGTCAATATTCGCATTGGTAAAACACTTAAAGGTTATTACAAGTATCACGAGGAATTTAGGAATTGGGAAGAGGCCAAAGGAAAGTGTGAACAGGAAGGAACCACTTTATTCATGCCTACAAACACCACGGCGACTGAAGAAGTTATATCGTTCTGGAAACAACACAGAGGCGATTTATCAATTTATGCGTATTCAGATTCAGATACTTCTTGGGCCCCCCATAATTATATTTCGGTGAAAATATCAAAGTAAAACCTGGCAGTAACCAGTTTATTATGAATATTGTCGGTACGATAATCACCGATCCCGAATAATTTGGGATGATGGCAGGACGATGACATAAAGCTGTCAGGGTAAAACGTACAGAGCACGAAGACGCCTCGGCGGGTGAATAGAGGGACGGTTCATTACTACACTTTTCATACGAACCAACCATGTAAGTGGATGTTTAGACGTATACGTAGGCGTTTCTTCTTCTGAGCTCTTGGGGGCTTATAATTGTGCTCATGTATTACTTTCTTATTCTAGGTAGTCCACGCTCTAGGGAGTATAACACGGAATTGCTGCCGGTTGTGCCTTTCATATGGAAATGTTTGCTTTTAAACATATAGGGCTCATTTTATATCGAAGGGTGTCAATATTCGCATTGGTAAAACACTTAGGTTATTACAAGTATCACGAGGAATTAAGGAATTCGGAAGAGGCCAAACGAAAGTGTGAACAGGAAGGAACCACTTTATTCGTGCCTACAAACACCAAGGAGACCGAAGAAGTTATATCGTTCTGGAAACAACACAGAGGCGATTTATCAATTTATGCGCATTCAGATTCAGATACTTCTTAGGCCCCTAATAATTATATTTGGGTGAACATATCAAAAGTAAAACCTGGCAGTGCCAAGTTTATTATAAATATTGACGGTACGTGTATGTTTAATAATCACCGATCCCGAATAATTTGGGATGATGGCGGGACGATGACAAAAAGCTGTCAGTGTAAAACGTACACAGCTCGAAGACGCCTCGGCGAGTAAAGCTAGAGACGGTTCGTCACAACACTTTTCATACAAACTAACCATGTTAGTGGCCGGTTGTTCCTTTCATATGGAAATGTTTGCTTTTAAACATAATGGGCTTATTTTATATCGAAGGGTGTCAATATTCGCATTGGTTAAAAAAACACTTAAAGGTTATTACAAGTATCACGAGGAATTAAGGAATTCGGAAGAGGCCAAACGAAAGTGTGAACAGGAAGGAACCACTTTATTCATGCCTACAAACACCAAGGAGACCGAAGAAGTTATATCGTTCTGGAAACAACACAGAGGCGATTTATCAATTTATGCGCATTCAGATTCAGATACTTCTTAGGCCCCTAATAATTATATTTGGGTGAACATATCAAAAGTAAAACCTGGCAGTTACCAGTTTATTATAAATATTGACGGTACGTGTATGTTTAATAATCACCGATCCCGAATAATTTGGGATGATGGCGGGACGATGACAAAAAGCTGTCAGTGTAAAACGTACAGAGCTCGAAGACGCCTCGGCGAGTAAAGCTAGAGACGGTTCGTCACAACACTTTTCATACAAACTAACCATGTTAGTGGCCGGTTGTTCCTTTCATATGGAAATGTTTGCTTTTAAACATAATGGGCTTATTTAATATCGAAGGGTGTCAATATTCGCATTGGTAAAACACTTAAAGGTTATTACACGTATCACGAGGAATTTAGGAATTGGGAAGAGGCCAAAGGAAAGTGTGAACAGGAAGGAACCACTTTATTCATGCCTACAAACACCACGGCGACTGAAGAAGTTATATCGTTCTGGAAACAACACAGAGGCGATTTATCAATTTATGCGTATTCAGATTCAGATACTTCTTGGGCCCCCATAATTATATTTCGGTGAAAATATCAAAGTAAAACCTGGCAGTAACCAGTTTATTATGAATGTCGCCGCGTAGGCGTGAATTTGCTGATTTATTATCCTAACTAATCGTTTTAAGTGTCTATGTCTATTTAAGTTGGGTTTTGAGTTCAGCGCCATCTATTGGCTCACTGTGGAATCAGTATTGATTCATAATTCATATGCTAATTTCAATGTTTAATTAATACGAGATGTTTAAATTAAACAGGAACACTTATTGTAGGACTTTTGGATTTGTTCTCATTTTAACTATTGCACATTTGACGAAGTAAATGTGTTTCATTATGTTATTCTTATTAAGTTGTCAAACAATGGCGGATGTTATAATTTCTATGACCAATAACCAGATTTAATAATTTAATACGAGAACTAAACAAATTTGAGTAAATGATTAAATACTAAGAAGTCATAAGACTATTTTACACAGCTATGTAATAATGAGAAACTTTCTAATTAGTAAGATTGTTAGATCACCGGAAACTTGAATAGTTTTGTTATTAGATGACTATTTCAATAATAAACTACAAACCACTTTGTATTTGTGAGTATTGAGGTTGTTTAATGTTAAAATAATTAACTGATCAGCATTTTAGTATTGTTTGCTAACTTTACTCAACTATCCAAGTAATTAGTGTCTAAACAAAAACAATATGGAAGTTCCGCCCACTTAGAACGCGCGTCGCGCGGACTATGTGTGAAAAATAAGAACTGATTAATAAATGTAATCGAATAGATGTTTGAAAACCTAATTAATTGTCATAAAGTGATTGTGTAATCTATAAAAACATTTAAAAAGAGTGTCCTGGAGTTTCTTGCTAGATCTCCTCCAGCGATCGACAAGGGCTTAGCGATCTAGCAAGCCACGCGATGTGGTTTTAGCTTCAAGTTCATTTGAAAACTCAAAGTGCCTGTAACTAAATCAAATAAACACTCTTGAGTTTCAATCCAGTGTTGTGTGTTATTGAAGTAACCCGCTCCAGTCAAGAATAAAGGAATTGCCTCTAGACATTGGAATTAAAGATGGCGATTCTACGATTCATAGGTACTTCGACGTGACATCAGAATTGGGCTCAGCTCCCACTATCGCCTTCTGCCCATGCTATGAAAGCCATCCGAAGAATACTGTACAACATCGCCAGCGCCGAGGGTATGGCAAAAGATTTTCCTATGATAATTTCCAAGAGTAAGCGATGCCCAGACATAGGCGAAAATAACTGGAATATTTTTACGTGAACGATCTGAACTCTATTGAAACGACAGAAGAAGCTACTGACTAGTGGCATGGATGCTGTCCTACACCATTGTGGCCAAAACTTTATACAGCACAGAATGACCGAAGCAGCTAAGCGAACAACTTGATCTGTCCATTGATAGATTCCATCATGGTTGAGGGGAGTATTCTGTTTTTTTATTTATGTAACTTAACATTCTTAATTATTTTCATCATACAAGGCAAGGTCAGTGACCTTTTGTGTGACAATTTTAATCAATCTGCCTAGTCTTTTCCCAACCAAGTCCGGGACAGCTTCCATTCTAACTGGATTCAGCTGAGTACCAGTGCTTTACATGGAGCAACCAAAACCCAGTAACTGGGTAACACAATACCCCTTACTGACTGAGTGGTCCCTGCTGTTGTTTGTGTGGCAATTTGTGGAATTAAAATGAATGAAACGGCTTAAATTACTCCATAAAATAAGACAGCTGACTAGGAACTCAATGTTATTGTTTAAATATGGTTCTTTTGTCTTAAGAATTGCAATGGCTCAGTTATTTGAGAAATTTTATTTTATTTGAGGAGTATGTAAGGATCGTAGCAAGTGGCAATCTGTGGTTGCTGCCTATCCCCATGGGGACAAGGTGTGAGTGTATGAATGTTAAACAATTCAAAGTACCTACGTTGAGTTTTGTACCGGACAAAAAGTAACAACTTATTTTTATAGCATTCATTACATTTAGGTAGCTAAAACAAAAGTTTAGTAGGTAAATAAGTTAAGTAAGTTACAGAATGTATGTGCAACAGAAGTAGTAAACATTTGGCAGAAAGTGCCATGACATATTCATGTTGACGCACTAATTGGCATTTTTGCAATTTATTGTTTTTACCCGACTACCAAACGGGGTTTATTATTGAATAATGTGGAACCCGTTGCATGTCATACTTTTTTTAAAGTAAAGTAAGATAAGAAAATGTATTAACACATTCCTTAAACATGAAAAGCACAACAAATAAAAATAAAATTATAGTGTGCTCAAGAAAATACTTACAACGATTTGCATTTAAGTAGCTGGGGTGAGAATAATTGTTTGGTTACAAGACTAAACAATATTTAAAATATTATCTAGAGGTTTTTGTAGAGTGAGTATGCATCTAATATAAATGTATTTGTATGAATGGGTGAAAGGGTTGTGATACACCTGGGTGAGTCATTACAAACTTTATAATCAGGGTAAGTATCAGCAGAGCTTCAGTTCATGCATAATCATAATATAATAATAAATAGTCATAAGCTGATAGCCACCTGGTAACTTTTAATTTACAAGTAGGTACGCTTAGTATGTGTGAGTAACCTATTATGTATGGACCTTGTGATTTTTGGTAAATTAATGGTCCTGTGTATGTAAGACATATTTGAGTGAATCTAATGTGATTACTGTGTTCCATCTTATCTGTCTACATGATCTGGTAGATTTGTTTTGGCTATGGGGTTCTTGACAGTGATAGCGCTATAAGTTAAATCTAATTAAAAAATTGTCTGACCCTACATTCTTGGTTCAGACTGTCAGTTGGATACTGATGGGGCCTTTTATAAGCTCTAAGATTTATGCTTGTTCAAGTTAAGTTTGTTATAATAAAGTTTATTTAATCATTAAATATTTGAGAACCTTCCTAATGAATTAAATCTCACAATGGGTTTAGTTGAATTTTACTTGTTATGGTACATGGGTGTAAATAGATTAGTAATTTCTGACAGATTTCAAAGCTTGTTATTGGATGCACTTGCACAGAATAAAAACAATCAAAAGACAGGTTTGTTTTTTGATAATTTGTCACTTTTAGCATTCAATAACTTTCTTTTCTTTTTGCAACTTTTTACCTAGCTTGTATTCAAACTTGTTCACACATAAATGTTTTGTAATGAAATAGGTTTGTAATAGGTGTGTAAATAGGTTGTTGCGTGTGTGGTATGCAAACATGCATCATTAAAAGTAGTTTTCAACATGTTTTAACATTAATCTTTAGCTAGTGCAAACACCGTCATAAGTAATGCAGCAATCTTCATAGTTATTCATTTCAGTGTCATCAGATTCTAGTTAACTTTGAATTACTCACTTACTATTTCAAAACAATAACATAATTTAATTGTTATCAGTACTAACTCCTACTTATTTAAATATTAATAGGATCATCTTTTCTTTTATTATTATTTATCTGTATACCTTCTCACATTCCAGATTCCTGTGTCATATCAAAAATCAAAATGGTTACCTACATAGTCAAGTATTATCAAGGATGTGGAAACAAAACTAAAAATACCTGGTTTGCAAGTGACCGTGTCGCCGGGTCAGGACCTTAGAAGCTACCAACATACATACAAGCCACCAAATAGAGGTCAGCTGAAAAATGACTTCCAGCCCAACATAACTAAAGTAAAAGGTGAGAAGTTTTCAAACTATCTTCTACTCACCTCGCTAACTGATACGGTGTTGTTGTATCAGAAGGCTCAACACAATAGCCATGTCGAATAACTACATGACGCTTGTGCATGATACTACCATGCAACAAAGTACTTTTAAATTATTATTCCTGGGTTCAATTCCTAGGTTGGGCAAAATTTGTTTATGGGGTTTTTCCAATAGGGATTCCTCTGTAGCAGCCCAGAGTTTTGAAATTGGTGAACCCCCATGCTTCAAAAAGCATGTTGAGCCATTGGCCTTGTGCACCATAGTACCTCCTTATGCAGATGGCTCAACAGTCAGGAGGACTACTGTTATTATTATGTTTTTGTAACTCGTTTCAGTTTATGCTATTCTATTGTCATATTTAGTCAATTATAAAAATGAATAATAAAACAAGCTCTAATTATTGAGATGTCCAATAACCTATAGCTCTGGAGGCACTTAATAAAATAATAGGTTATATCAACACCAAACTATCAGCATCCATGGAGATGGATTTGAGGTAATAATGAGAACACAATAAACTATCTTATTATGCTGTGGAAGCAACTAAGATTGATAACACAACAAACTATCCTATTGGTATGCTGTGGAATCAAGTAATAATGATAACACAACTATCTTGTTGGTATGCTGTGGAAGCAACTAATAATGATAACACAATAAACTATACTGTTGGTATGCTGTGGAAGCAACTAATAATGATAACACAATAAGCTGTCTGTTAGTAATCCGTGGAGGAAACTAATAGTGATAATACAACACACAATCTATTGGTTTGCTGTGGAAGCAACTAATAAAGATTTAATATCCATTGGTTAGGCGTGGAGGCCGCTAATGAACAATCTCTCATGTTATCCTGCTGGGTCCACGGTGTACAAGACCACCCAGAGCCTGGTTCCTTATATCCTGTCAAATCAAAGACTTCGTGCCTGTCACGGAGCAATGATCCTAAACTCCTTAACCTTTAATCCTGTCAAATCAAAGACTTTGTGTCTATCACAGAGCGGTGTTCCTGATCCTATCCTTAAATCCTGTCAAATCAAAGACTTTGTGTCTATCACAGAGCATTACCGTCCCGTGAGAATGAAACTAAACAAAAAACAGCTGATCACTATACTCCTACACTACCTACACTATACTTACCAAATACAAGGCTGCTATGTAAGCCTTCTTATAAGTAGGTATGTGCTCATTAATGCATCAAATATTTTCATTTGAGATAAACTTAATAGTTACCTAATTTCATAAGTATTCAGTGATAAATTGATAACTTAAACTGACTATTACCTATTACAAATCAATGAATATTGTAAGATAATACAAACAATAACATTCTGCAAACAAGATTCAAATTGGACTAAATAAGCTAGCAACTGATTATTCCATGTCAAAAATCTGAAATAGAAATTGTATGCCTTCATTGACATGACATGTAGCAGTTAGTTGTTTCCTAACAACATTGGTCTTTACCATATAGCAAGTAGAATACCTAAAGCATATAGCTGTGGGTGTAAAAATACATTCAATATTTCCAAAATAAGGCATACTCAGCTTAGATTTATTACAAGCTGTCAATGATAAATAAAATCAGTTGTTATCAGATTCTAAACTTAATTAATACTGTAGGATGATAAACAACAATAATCTGCCGACAAATATTTCTCCGCTATTACAGATAACAACCAAGAAACACAGAGACTGAGGACACCGGAAGGCCCAGAGCACGAGCCTCCGATCACAATGGCCGTGTCGCCGCGTAGGCGTGAATTTGCTGATTTATTATCCTAACTAATCGTTTTAAGTGTCTATGTCTATTTAAGTTGGGTTTTGAGTTCAGCGCCATCTATTGGCTCACTGTGGAATCAGTATTGATTCATAATTCATATGCTAATTTCAATGTTTAATTAATACGAGATGTTTAAATTAAACAGGAACACTTATTGTAGGACTTTTGGATTTGTTCTCATTTTAACTATTGCACATTTGACGAAGTAAATGTGTTTCATTATGTTATTCTTATTAAGTTGTCAAACAATGGCGGATGTTATAATTTCTATGACCAATAACCAGATTTAATAATTTAATACGAGAACTAAACAAATTTGAGTAAATGATTAAATACTAAGAAGTCATAAGACTATTTTACACAGCTATGTAATAATGAGAAACTTTCTAATTAGTAAGATTGTTAGATCACCGGAAACTTGAATAGTTTTGTTATTAGATGACTATTTCAATAATAAACTACAAACCACTTTGTATTTGTGAGTATTGAGGTTGTTTAATGTTAAAATAATTAACTGATCAGCATTTTAGTATTGTTTGCTAACTTTACTCAACTATCCAAGTAATTAGTGTCTAAACAAAAACAATATGGAAGTTCCGCCCACTTAGAACGCGCGTCGCGCGGACTATGTGTGAAAAATAAGAACTGATTAATAAATGTAATCGAATAGATGTTTGAAAACCTAATTAATTGTCATAAAGTGATTGTGTAATCTATAAAAACATTTAAAAAGAGTGTCCTGGAGTTTCTTGCTAGATCTCCTCCAGCGATCGACAAGGGCTTAGCGATCTAGCAAGCCACGCGATGTGGTTTTAGCTTCAAGTTCATTTGAAAACTCAAAGTGCCTGTAACTAAATCAAATAAACACTCTTGAGTTTCAATCCAGTGTTGTGTGTTATTGAAGTAACCCGCTCCAGTCAAGAATAAAGGAATTGCCTCTAGACATTGGAATTAAAGATGGCGATTCTACGATTCATAGGTACTTCGACGTGACATGAATATTGTCGGTACGATAATCACCGATCCCGAATAATTTGGGATGATGGCAGGACGATGACAAAAAGCTGTCAGTGTAAAACGTACAGAGCTCGAAGACGCCTCGGCGAGTAAAGCTAGAGACGGTTCGTCACAACACTTTTCATACAAACTAACCATGTTAGTGGCCGGTTGTTCCTTTCATATGGAAATGTTTGCTTTTAAACATAATGGGCTCATTTTATATCGAAGGGTGTCAATATTCGCATTGGTAAAACACTTAAAGGTTATTACAAGTATCACGAGGAATTTAGGAATTGGGAAGAGGCCAAAGGAAAGTGTGAACAGGAAGGAACCACTTTATTCATGCCTACAAACACCACGGCGACTGAAGAAGTTATATCGTTCTGGAAACAACACAGAGGCGATTTATCAATTTATGCGTATTCAGATTCAGATACTTCTTGGGCCCCCCATAATTATATTTCGGTGAAAATATCAAAGTAAAACCTGGCAGTAACCAGTTTATTATGAATATTGTCGGTACGATAATCACCGATCCCGAATAATTTGGGATGATGGCAGGACGATGACATAAAGCTGTCAGGGTAAAACGTACAGAGCACGAAGACGCCTCGGCGGGTGAATAGAGGGACGGTTCATTACTACACTTTTCATACGAACCAACCATGTAAGTGGATGTTTAGACGTATACGTAGGCGTTTCTTCTTCTGAGCTCTTGGGGGCTTATAATTGTGCTCATGTATTACTTTCTTATTCTAGGTAGTCCACGCTCTAGGGAGTATAACACGGAATTGCTGCCGGTTGTGCCTTTCATATGGAAATGTTTGCTTTTAAACATATAGGGCTCATTTTATATCGAAGGGTGTCAATATTCGCATTGATAAAACACTTAAAGGTTATTACAAGTATCACGAGGAATTTTGGAATTGGGAAGAGGCCAAAGGAAAGTGTGAACAAGAAGGAACCACTTTATTCATGCCTACAAACAGCAAGGAGACCGAAGAAGTTATATCGTTCTGGAAACAACACAGAGGCGATTTATCAATTTATACGTATTCAGATTCAGAGTAGTGACACTGGCTGGCGTTGCTATCTGGGGATACTAATTAATGGTAAAATAAAACAAGAATTTGTGTGTATCAATTTAATTCAACAAACACACAATTCAACACTAAAATAATAAATTATTAACTTCTTTAAAATATCTACATAAAGAAAAACCATAGACATAAACCGGTCTATTGATCAATCTTCAATGTCTATGACTGACAAGAATGACACTTCTTTTTCATTGGAATTACTGAGACAGTACACCTGCTATAAACTTTTCATCCCAATAAGAGCTCATAAAAGCAAATAAAATGACTCGTAGGCCGCAGGGAACCAGCCCCAGATATAAATAAAGAATGTGTCAGCAGGCACTGTGAGTATTAGTTGAATTTATCTAAATTTCCATACTTGTGAAAACATGTGCGTGTTTGATGCTCATTATGCATTTCTTCTCCTTGGCAGGGCACTCTAGGATTAATTTTTATTATTAAATATAAATAAGAAAATGGTCAACTACAACTATAACTATGATTATTGAAGAAAACAGCAGTTGAACTCCAGCATTTGGTTCTGAATACAAATGGCACTTTAGCTTGCACGAGGCTGGATTATAGCTTCCCAGGCGAATGATACTGCTTGAGACATCATACCTCCGGTATTGGAAATAATGGGTAAATTGTATCCCATATAAAAGTAAGTTTCATTGTATTCTATTAACCTTAAGAAATTGTGATGACGGACTGTATGTCAAGAATTAAATTAGTTGACAAAACTGTGTGACTTTTACTTCAATCAACTTCATGCAAAACCATACCTTATCTAGTCACATGCTGATCACCTACTCCTGAGCTAGCTGATGAGTAAAGCACGAAAGATACCTTACAATGTATTTGTCAAAACACACATCTTGCAATACAAAATAGCTGCCAAAAGCTACTATAGAAAATTACGCGACAAAAATAAATTAGAGCTCGAAATAACACATGGCAGAACAGCGCTTATGAATAAGAGTACTTTCTGTATGGCCACAAAAATATTTAACAAGCTGCCTGAGACATTAAAATCACTAAATCTGGACAAATTCAAAAGTGTACTTATGAAAATTTTAATTGATAAATGTTTTTACTCAATAAAGGACTATTTGGATGACAGTACTATAATCCCTCCTTCAGATAATAAGCATTAGGTCATCATATCTTTTTTTATTTTTTATTATTTTTTGACATGCCTGCATTTATTGGGTATTTATCTAATTGACATTACACTTTATGTTTTTTCTGTTGACATTCTGGATATATTGTATTAAATCTGTACTTATTTATTAATTAATTGACATTATACCTACATACATATACTTTTTTAGACATTTATTTTTGTATTTTTTGGATTTTATTCTTGACATTTAAAAACATTTAATTGATTTATTATTTATTTTGACGTTCTTGTATTAATTTGATTAATTGAGATTATCCTATTTTAATTTTTGACATTTCTGAAATGTTTTTTTAATTTGGTACTTGTTTTTGACAAAGTACTTTTTATTGAAAATTTATTAATTGTCAGGAGAATAATAACTAAATTGTTTTATCCAATACTAACTCTTTCTAGTTTTATAATATTGTGAAATTAATGATGAAATATTTGTACGCCTAATGGCAAAGCATAGAGAACTTACAAAATTGTAAAATATCACACACCTGTGTATCTGTAACCTATGTTTACAAATAAAGAATCTGAATCTGAATCAAACACTCCCAAAAGTGATTCAAAAATGTAATCTTCGACCTGGGCTAAATAAAATATATTTGTACAATTACAAAAGAAAGCCGAAAAAAATAAAATAACAGAAAGATTGTGCATATTGTTATTTGACGAAGTGTAATTTTAAGCACAAATAACATGTAATGAAAAAAAAAGACATTACAGGGGTACTAGATAGTGGCCAGCAAAGTCAACCAGAATTTGCTAACCACGCCCAAGTGTTCATGGTGCGTGGTCTTATTAAAAACTTTAAACAGGCCATTTTTTACACCTTCTCAGCAAGTGCCACAAAGGGACCAGAGTTGGCTAAACAGATAAAAAATGTAATTACTGAGGCGCAACAAGCAGGGTTTATAAGTCTGTGACCAAGGGACAAACATTCGTCAGGCAATATGTTTGTTAATAAATGAGGCCAAGGGGTCTACTTACGAACACTTTTCATACGAACCAACCATGTAAGTGGATGTTTAGACGTATTACTTCACCATTTACTAACAGCACCTGCCGAAACTTGCGCTCACCGGTGATTGTGCGGGTACGAATATGAAAGACTAGTGAAAGATAAGGAAAGGCGTTTCAAATTGCTACCTGCGCAGCGCTTCTGTGCTCTTGGGGGCTTATAATTTTTCTTATGTATTACTTTCTTATTCTAGTTAGGTAGTCCACGCTCTAGGGAGTATAACACGGAATTGCTGCCGGTTGTGCCTTTCATATGGAAATATTTGCTTTTAAACATGATGGGCTCATTTTATATCGAAGGGTGTCAATATTCGCATTGGTTAAAAAAACACTTAAAGGTTATTACAAGTATCACGAGGAATTAAGGAATTCGGAAGAGGCCAAACGAAAGTGTGAACAGGAAGGAACCACTTTATTCATGCCTACAAACACCAAGGAGACCGAAGAAGTTATATCGTTCTGGAAACAACACAGAGGCGATTTATCAATTTATGCGCATTCAGATTCAGATACTTCTTAGGCCCCTAATAATTATATTTGGGTGAACATATCAAAAGTAAAACCTGGCAGTTACCAGTTTATTATAAATATTGACGGTACGTGTATGTTTAATAATCACCGATCCCGAATAATTTGGGATGATGGCGGGACGATGACAAAAAGCTGTCAGTGTAAAACGTACAGAGCTCGAAGACGCCTCGGCGAGTAAAGCTAGAGACGGTTCGTCACAACACTTTTCATACAAACTAACCATGTTAGTGGCCGGTTGTTCCTTTCATATGGAAATGTTTGCTTTTAAACATAATGGGCTTATTTAATATCGAAGGGTGTCAATATTCGCATTGGTAAAACACTTAAAGGTTATTACACGTATCACGAGGAATTTAGGAATTGGGAAGAGGCCAAAGGAAAGTGTGAACAGGAAGGAACCACTTTATTCATGCCTACAAACACCACGGCGACTGAAGAAGTTATATCGTTCTGGAAACAACACAGAGGCGATTTATCAATTTATGCGTATTCAGATTCAGATACTTCTTGGGCCCCCATAATTATATTTCGGTGAAAATATCAAAGTAAAACCTGGCAGTAACCAGTTTATTATGAATGTCGCCGCGTAGGCGTGAATTTGCTGATTTATTATCCTAACTAATCGTTTTAAGTGTCTATGTCTATTTAAGTTGGGTTTTGAGTTCAGCGCCATCTATTGGCTCACTGTGGAATCAGTATTGATTCATAATTCATATGCTAATTTCAATGTTTAATTAATACGAGATGTTTAAATTAAACAGGAACACTTATTGTAGGACTTTTGGATTTGTTCTCATTTTAACTATTGCACATTTGACGAAGTAAATGTGTTTCATTATGTTATTCTTATTAAGTTGTCAAACAATGGCGGATGTTATAATTTCTATGACCAATAACCAGATTTAATAATTTAATACGAGAACTAAACAAATTTGAGTAAATGATTAAATACTAAGAAGTCATAAGACTATTTTACACAGCTATGTAATAATGAGAAACTTTCTAATTAGTAAGATTGTTAGATCACCGGAAACTTGAATAGTTTTGTTATTAGATGACTATTTCAATAATAAACTACAAACCACTTTGTATTTGTGAGTATTGAGGTTGTTTAATGTTAAAATAATTAACTGATCAGCATTTTAGTATTGTTTGCTAACTTTACTCAACTATCCAAGTAATTAGTGTCTAAACAAAAACAATATGGAAGTTCCGCCCACTTAGAACGCGCGTCGCGCGGACTATGTGTGAAAAATAAGAACTGATTAATAAATGTAATCGAATAGATGTTTGAAAACCTAATTAATTGTCATAAAGTGATTGTGTAATCTATAAAAACATTTAAAAAGAGTGTCCTGGAGTTTCTTGCTAGATCTCCTCCAGCGATCGACAAGGGCTTAGCGATCTAGCAAGCCACGCGATGTGGTTTTAGCTTCAAGTTCATTTGAAAACTCAAAGTGCCTGTAACTAAATCAAATAAACACTCTTGAGTTTCAATCCAGTGTTGTGTGTTATTGAAGTAACCCGCTCCAGTCAAGAATAAAGGAATTGCCTCTAGACATTGGAATTAAAGATGGCGATTCTACGATTCATAGGTACTTCGACGTGACATGAATATTGTCGGTACGATAATCACCGATCCCGAATAATTTGGGATGATGGCAGGACGATGACAAAAAGCTGTCAGTGTAAAACGTACAGAGCTCGAAGACGCCTCGGCGAGTAAAGCTAGAGACGGTTCGTCACAACACTTTTCATACAAACTAACCATGTTAGTGGCCGGTTGTTCCTTTCATATGGAAATGTTTGCTTTTAAACATAATGGGCTCATTTTATATCGAAGGGTGTCAATATTCGCATTGGTAAAACACTTAAAGGTTATTACAAGTATCACGAGGAATTTAGGAATTGGGAAGAGGCCAAAGGAAAGTGTGAACAGGAAGGAACCACTTTATTCATGCCTACAAACACCACGGCGACTGAAGAAGTTATATCGTTCTGGAAACAACACAGAGGCGATTTATCAATTTATGCGTATTCAGATTCAGATACTTCTTGGGCCCCCCATAATTATATTTCGGTGAAAATATCAAAGTAAAACCTGGCAGTAACCAGTTTATTATGAATATTGTCGGTACGATAATCACCGATCCCGAATAATTTGGGATGATGGCAGGACGATGACATAAAGCTGTCAGGGTAAAACGTACAGAGCACGAAGACGCCTCGGCGGGTGAATAGAGGGACGGTTCATTACTACACTTTTCATACGAACCAACCATGTAAGTGGATGTTTAGACGTATACGTAGGCGTTTCTTCTTCTGAGCTCTTGGGGGCTTATAATTGTGCTCATGTATTACTTTCTTATTCTAGGTAGTCCACGCTCTAGGGAGTATAACACGGAATTGCTGCCGGTTGTGCCTTTCATATGGAAATGTTTGCTTTTAAACATATAGGGCTCATTTTATATCGAAGGGTGTCAATATTCGCATTGATAAAACACTTAAAGGTTATTACAAGTATCACGAGGAATTTTGGAATTGGGAAGAGGCCAAAGGAAAGTGTGAACAAGAAGGAACCACTTTATTCATGCCTACAAACAGCAAGGAGACCGAAGAAGTTATATCGTTCTGGAAACAACACAGAGGCGATTTATCAATTTATACGTATTCAGATTCAGAGTAGTGACACTGGCTGGCGTTGCTATCTGGGGATACTAATTAATGGTAAAATAAAACAAGAATTTGTGTGTATCAATTTAATTCAACAAACACACAATTCAACACTAAAATAATAAATTATTAACTTCTTTAAAATATCTACATAAAGAAAAACCATAGACATAAACCGGTCTATTGATCAATCTTCAATGTCTATGACTGACAAGAATGACACTTCTTTTTCATTGGAATTACTGAGACAGTACACCTGCTATAAACTTTTCATCCCAATAAGAGCTCATAAAAGCAAATAAAATGACTCGTAGGCCGCAGGGAACCAGCCCCAGATATAAATAAAGAATGTGTCAGCAGGCACTGTGAGTATTAGTTGAATTTATCTAAATTTCCATACTTGTGAAAACATGTGCGTGTTTGATGCTCATTATGCATTTCTTCTCCTTGGCAGGGCACTCTAGGATTAATTTTTATTATTAAATATAAATAAGAAAATGGTCAACTACAACTATAACTATGATTATTGAAGAAAACAGCAGTTGAACTCCAGCATTTGGTTCTGAATACAAATGGCACTTTAGCTTGCACGAGGCTGGATTATAGCTTCCCAGGCGAATGATACTGCTTGAGACATCATACCTCCGGTATTGGAAATAATGGGTAAATTGTATCCCATATAAAAGTAAGTTTCATTGTATTCTATTAACCTTAAGAAATTGTGATGACGGACTGTATGTCAAGAATTAAATTAGTTGACAAAACTGTGTGACTTTTACTTCAATCAACTTCATGCAAAACCATACCTTATCTAGTCACATGCTGATCACCTACTCCTGAGCTAGCTGATGAGTAAAGCACGAAAGATACCTTACAATGTATTTGTCAAAACACACATCTTGCAATACAAAATAGCTGCCAAAAGCTACTATAGAAAATTACGCGACAAAAATAAATTAGAGCTCGAAATAACACATGGCAGAACAGCGCTTATGAATAAGAGTACTTTCTGTATGGCCACAAAAATATTTAACAAGCTGCCTGAGACATTAAAATCACTAAATCTGGACAAATTCAAAAGTGTACTTATGAAAATTTTAATTGATAAATGTTTTTACTCAATAAAGGACTATTTGGATGACAGTACTATAATCCCTCCTTCAGATAATAAGCATTAGGTCATCATATCTTTTTTTATTTTTTATTATTTTTTGACATGCCTGCATTTATTGGGTATTTATCTAATTGACATTACACTTTATGTTTTTTCTGTTGACATTCTGGATATATTGTATTAAATCTGTACTTATTTATTAATTAATTGACATTATACCTACATACATATACTTTTTTAGACATTTATTTTTGTATTTTTTGGATTTTATTCTTGACATTTAAAAACATTTAATTGATTTATTATTTATTTTGACGTTCTTGTATTAATTTGATTAATTGAGATTATCCTATTTTAATTTTTGACATTTCTGAAATGTTTTTTTAATTTGGTACTTGTTTTTGACAACGTACTTTTTATTGAAAATTTATTAATTGTCAGGCGAAGTGTAATTTTAAGCACAAATAACATGTAATGAAAAAAAAAGACATTACAGGGGTACTAGATAGTGGCCAGTAAAGTCAACCAGAATTTGCTAACCACGCCCAAGTGTTCATGGTGCGTGGTCTTATTAAAAACTTTAAACAGGCCATGTTTTACACCTTCTCAGCAAGTGCCACAAAGGGACCAGAGTTGGCTAAACCGATAAAAAATGTAATTACTGAGGCGCAACAAGCAGGGTTTATAAGTCTGTGACCAAGGGACAAACATTCGTCAGGCAATATGTTTGTTAATAAATGAGGCCAAGGGGTCTACTTACGAACACTTTTCATACGAACCAACCATGTAAGTGGATGTTTAGACGTATTACTTCACCATTTACTAACAGCACCTGCCGAAACTTGCGCTCACCGGTGATTGTGCGGGTACGAATATGAAAGACTAGTGAAAGATAAGGAAAGGCGTTTCAAATTGCTACCTGCGCAGCGCTTCTGTGCTCTTGGGGGCTTATAATTTTTCTTATGTATTACTTTCTTATTCTAGGTAGGTAGTCCACGCTCTAGGGAGTATAACACGGAATTGCTGCCGGTTGTGCCTTTCATATGGAAATATTTGCTTTTAAACATGATGGGCTCATTTAATATCGAAGGGTGTCAATATTCGCATTGGTAAAACACTTAGGTTATTACAAGTATCACGAGGAATTAAGGAATTCGGAAGAGGCCAAAGGAAAGTGTGAACAGGAAGGAACCACTTTATTCATGCCTACAAACACCAAGGAGACCGAAGAAGTTATATCGTTCTGGAAACAACACAGAGGCGATTTATCAATTTATGCGCATTCAGATTCAGATACTTCTTAGGCCCCTAATAATTATATTTGGGTGAACATATCAAAAGTAAAACCTGGCAGTTACCAGTTCATTATAAATATTGACGGTACGTGTATGTTTAATAATCACCGATCCCGAATAATTTGGGATGATGGCGGGACGATAACAAAAAGCTGTCAGTGTAAAACGTACAGAGCTCGAAGACGCCTCGGCGAGTAAAGCTAGAGACGGTTCGTCACAACACTTTTCATACGAACCAACCATGTAAGTGGATGTTTAGACGTATACGTAGGCGTTTCTTCTTCTGAGCTCTTGGGGGCTTATAATTGTGCTCATGTATTACTTTCTTATTCTAGGTAGTCCACGCTCTAGGGAGTATAACACGGAATTGCTGCCGGTTGTGCCTTTCATATGGAAATGTTTGCTTTTAAACATATAGGGCTCATTTTATATCGAAGGGTGTCAATATTCGCATTGATAAAACACTTAAAGGTTATTACAAGTATCACGAGGAATTTTGGAATTGGGAAGAGGCCAAAGGAAAGTGTGAACAAGAAGTAACCACTTTATTCATGCCTACAAACAGCAAGGAGACCGAAGAAGTTATATCGTTCTGGAAACAACACAGAGGCGATTTATCAATTTATACGTATTCAGATTCAGAGTAGTGACACTGGCTGGCGTTGCTATCTGGGGATACTAATTAATGGTAAAATAAATCAAGAATTTGTGTGTATCAATTTAATTCAACAAACACACAATTCAACACTAAAATAATAAATTATTAACTTCTTTAAAATATCTACATAAAGAAAAACCATAGACATAAACCGGTCTATTGATCAATCTTCAATGTCTATGACTGACAAGAATGACACTTCTTTTTCATTGGAATTACTGAGACAGTACACCTGCTATAAACTTTTCATCCCAATAAGAGCTCATAAAAGCAAATAAAATGACTCGTAGGCCGCAGGGAACCAGCCCCAGATATAAATAAAGAATGTGTCAGCAGGCACTGTGAGTATTAGTTGAATTTATCTAAATTTCCATACTTGTGAAAACATGTGCGTGTTTGATGCTCATTATGCATTTCTTCTCCTTGGCAGGGCACTCTAGGATTAATTTTTATTATTTAATATAAATAAGAAAATGGTCAACTACAACTATAACTATGATTATTGAAGAAAACAGCAGTTGAAATCCAGCATTTGGTTCTGAATACAAATGGCACTTTAGCTTGCACGAGGCTGGATTATAGCTTCCCAGGCGAATGATACTGCTTGAGACATCATACCTCCGGTATTGGAAATAATGGGTAAATTGTATCCCATATAAAGTAAGTTTCATTGTATTCTATTAACCTTAAGAAATTGTGATGACGGACTGTATGTTCAAGAATTAAATTAGTTGACAAAACTGTGTGACTTTTACTTCAATCAACTTCATGCGAAACCATACCTTATCTAGTCACATGCTGATCACCTACTCCTGAGCTAGCTGATGAGTAAAGCACGAAAGATACCTTACAATGTATTTGTCAAAACACACATCTTGCAATACAAAATAGCTGCCAAAAGCTACTATAGAAAATTACGCGACAAAAATAAATTAGAGCTCGAAATAACACATGGCAGAACAGCGCTTATGAATAAGAGTACTTTCTGTATGGCCACAAAAATATTTAACAAGCTGCCTGAGACATTAAAATCACTAAATCTGGACAAATTCAAAAGTGTACTTACGAAAATTTTAATTGATAAATGTTTTTACTCAATAAAGGACTATTTGGATGACAGTACTATAATCCCTCCTTCAGATAATAAGTATTAGGTCATCATATCTTTTTTTTATTTTTTATTATTTTTTGACATGCCTGCATTTATTGGGTATTTATCTAATTGACATTACACTTTATGTTTTTTCTGTTGACATTCTGGATATAATGTATTAAATCTGTACTTATTTATTAATTAATTGACATTATACCTACATACATATACTTTTTTAGACATTTATTTTTGTATTTTTATTATTTTATTCTTGACATTTAAAAACATTTAATTGATTTATTATTTATTTTGACGTTCTTGTATTAATTTGATTAATTGAGATTACCCTATTTTTATTTTTGACATTTCTGAAATGTTTTTTTAATTTGGTACTTGTTTTTGACAACGTACTTTTTATTGAAAATTTATTAATTGTCAGGCGAAGTGTAATTTTAAGCACAAATAACATGTAATGAAAAAAAAAGACATTACAGGGGTACTAGATAGTGGCCAGTAAAGTCAACCAGAATTTGCTAACCACGCCCAAGTGTTCATGGTGCGTGGTCTTATTAAAAACTTTAAACAGGCCATGTTTTACACCTTCTCAGCAAGTGCCACAAAGGGACCAGAGTTGGCTAAACCGATAAAAAATGTAATTACTGAGGCGCAACAAGCAGGGTTTATAAGTCTGTGACCAAGGGACAAACATTCGTCAGGCAATATGTTTGTTAATAAATGAGGCCAAGGGGTCTACTTACGAACACTTTTCATACGAACCAACCATGTAAGTGGATGTTTAGACGTATTACTTCACCATTTACTAACAGCACCTGCCGAAACTTGCGCTCACCGGTGATTGTGCGGGTACGAATATGAAAGACTAGTGAAAGATAAGGAAAGGCGTTTCAAATTGCTACCTGCGCAGCGCTTCTGTGCTCTTGGGGGCTTATAATTTTTCTTATGTATTACTTTCTTATTCTAGGTAGGTAGTCCACGCTCTAGGGAGTATAACACGGAATTGCTGCCGGTTGTGCCTTTCATATGGAAATATTTGCTTTTAAACATGATGGGCTCATTTAATATCGAAGGGTGTCAATATTCGCATTGGTAAAACACTTAGGTTATTACAAGTATCACGAGGAATTAAGGAATTCGGAAGAGGCCAAAGGAAAGTGTGAACAGGAAGGAACCACTTTATTCATGCCTACAAACACCAAGGAGACCGAAGAAGTTATATCGTTCTGGAAACCACACAGAGGCGATTTATCAATTTATGCGCATTCAGATTCAGATACTTCTTAGGCCCCTAATAATTATATTTGGGTGAACATATCAAAAGTAAAACCTGGCAGCTACCAGTTTATTATAAATATTGACGGTACGTGTATGTTTAATAATCACCGATCCCGAATAATTTGGGATGATGGCGGGACGATAACAAAAAGCTGTCAGTGTAAAACGTACAGAGCTCGAAGACGCCTCGGCGAGTAAAGCTAGAGACGGTTCGTCACAACACTTTTCATACAAACTAACTATGTTAGTGGCCGGTTGTTCCTTTCATATGGAAATGTTTGCTTTTAAACATAATGGGCTCATTTTATATCGAAGGGTGTCAATATTCGCATTGGTAAAACACTTAAAGGTTATTACAAGTATCACGAGGAATTTAGGAATTGGGAAGAGGCCAAAGGAAAGTGTGAACAGGAAGGAACCACTTTATTCATGCCTACAAACACCACGGCGACTGAAGAAGTTATATCGTTCTGGAAACAACACAGAGGCGATTTATCAATTTATGCGTATTCAGATTCAGATACTTTTTGGGCCCCCCATAATTATATTTCGGTGAAAATATCAAAGTAAAACCTGGCAGTAACCAGTTTATTATGAATATTGTCGGTACGATAATCACCGATCCCGAATAATTTGGGATGATGGCAGGACGATGACATAAAGCTGTCAGGGTAAAACGTACAGAGCACGAAGACGCCTCGGCGGGTGAATAGAGGGACGGTTCATTACTACACTTTTCATACGATCCAACCATGTAAGTGGATGTTTAGACGTATACGTAGGCGTTTCTTCTTCTGAGCTCTTGGGGGCTTATAATTGTGCTCATGTATTACTTTCTTATTCTAGGTAGTCCACGCTCTAGGGAGTATAACACGGAATTGCTGCCGGTTGTGCCTTTCATATGGAAATGTTTGCTTTTAAACATATAGGGCTCATTTTATATCGAAGGGTGTCAATATTCGCATTGATAAAACACTTAAAGGTTATTACAAGTATCACGAGGAATTTTGGAATTGGGAAGAGGCCAAAGGAAAGTGTGAACAAGAAGGAACCACTTTATTCATGCCTACAAACAGCAAGGAGACCGAAGAAGTTATATCGTTCTGGAAACAACACAGAGGCGATTTATCAATTTATACGTATTCAGATTCAGAGTAGTGACACTGGCTGGCGTTGCTATCTGGGGATACTAATTAATGGTAAAATAAAACAAGAATTTGTGTGTATCAATTTAATTCAACAAACACACAATTCAACACTAAATTAATAAATTATTAACTTCTTTAAAATATCTACATAAAGAAAAACCATAGACATAAACCGGTCTATTGATCAATCTTCAATGTCTATGACTGACAAGAATGACACTTCTTTTTCATTGGAATTACTGAGACAGTACACCTGCTATAAACTTTTCATCCCAATAAGAGCTCATAAAAGCAAATAAAATGACTCGTAGGCCGCAGGGAACCAGCCCCAGATATAAATAAAGAATGTGTCAGCAGGCACTGTGAGTATTAGTTGAATTTATCTAAATTTCCATACTTGTGAAAACATGTGCGTGTTTGATGCTCATTATGCATTTCTTCTCCTTGGCAGGGCACTCTAGGATTAATTTTTATTATTTAATATAAATAAGAAAATGGTCAACTACAACTATAACTATGATTATTGAAGAAAACAGCAGTTGAAATCCAGCATTTGGTTCTGAATACAAATGGCACTTTAGCTTGCACGAGGCTGGATTATAGCTTCCCAGGCGAATGATACTGCTTGAGACATCATACCTCCGGTATTGGAAATAATGGGTAAATTGTATCCCATATAAAGTAAGTTTCATTGTATTCTATTAACCTTAAGAAATTGTGATGACGGACTGTATGTTCAAGAATTAAATTAATTGACAAAACTGTGTGACTTTTACTTCAATCAACTTCATGCGAAACCATACCTTATCTAGTCACATGCTGATCACCTACTCCTGAGCTAGCTGATGAGTAAAGCACGAAAGATACCTTACAATGTATTTGTCAAAACACACATCTTGCAATACAAAATAGCTGCCAAAAGCTACTATAGAAAATTATGCGACAAAAATAAATTAGAGCTCGAAATAACACATGGCAGAACAGCGCTTATGAATAAGAGTACTTTCTGTATGGCCACAAAAATATTTAACAAGCTGCCTGAGACATTAAAATCACTAAATCTGGACAAATTCAAAAGTGTACTTATGAAAATTTTAATTGATAAATGTTTTTACTCAATAAAGGACTATTTGGATGACAGTACTATAATCCCTCCTTCAGATAATAAGTATTAGGTCATCATATCTTTTTTTTATTTTTTATAATTTTTTGACATGCCTGCATTTATTGGGTATTTATCTAATTGACATTACACTTTATGTTTTTCTGTTGGCATTCTGGATATAATGTATTAAATCTGTACTTATTTATTAATTAATTGACATTATACCTACATACATATACTTTTTTAGACATTTATTTTTGTATTTTTTGGATTTTATTCTTGACATTTAAAAACATTTAATTGATTTATTATTTATTTTGACGTTCTTGTATTAATTTGATTAATTGAGATTATCCTATTTTTATTTTTGACATTTCTGAAATGTTTTTTTAATTTGGTACTTGTTTTTGACAACGTACTTTTTATTGAAAATTTATTAATTGTCAGGCGAATAATAACTAAATTGTTTTATCCAATACTAACTCTTTCTAGTTTTATAATATTGTGAAATTAATGATGAAATATTTGTACGCCTAATGGCAAAGCATAGAGAACTTACAAAATTGTAAAATCTCAAACACCTGTGTATCTGTAACCTATGTTTACAAATAAAGAATCTGAATCTGAATCAAACACTCCCAAAAGTGATTCAAAAATGTAATCTTCGACCTGGGCTAAATAAAATATATTTGTACAATTACAAAAGAAAGCCGAAAAAAATAAAATAACAGAAAGATTGTGTATATTGTTATTTGACGAAGTGTAATTTTAAGCACAAATAACATGTAATGAAAAAAAAGACATTACAGGGGTACTAGATAGTGGCCAGCAAAGTCAACCAGAATTTGCTGACCACGCCCAAGTGTTCATGGTGCGTGGTCTTATTAAAAACTTTAAACAGGCCATTTTTTACACCTTCTCAGCAAGTGCCACAAAGGGACCAGAGTTGGCTAAACAGATAAAAAATGTTATTACTGAGGCGCAACAAGCAGGGTTTATAAGTCTGTGACCAAGGGACAAACATTCGTCAGGCAATATGTTTGTTAATAAATGAGACCAAGGGGTCTTCTTACGAAGAGGGGAAACTCCATAAGAAAATGTTATACTAATAAATGATAAAGAAATCATTCCCCTTTATGACCCCCCCTACACCTTCTCAAGGGTATGAGCAACAATTTGGTGACAAAAAAATTAACTTAGAAAAAAGATGGCGTGACCAAAACTGACAAATGGTCTCATTTATTACAACTTCATAAAGAAAACCCAGGCTATAAATGCATAAGACTGATACTAAAGCTAAACCATTTAAACCCTGAAAAATTAAACAAAATGAAAGTTTAATTTGCACCTTAGGTGTTTAGTCGCACTGTGGCATCCAATATGGGCTACCTAGCAGGTAAGTTATATTTAGCCATTTTTTTATTGATATTGACATTTGTAGAAATGATGAGTATGTGTACCCAAGCGCCCGCTCCACCCGCGAATCCCGTTGCGCGGTCGTCTGCACCCTACTCCGAACAGGTAGTCTGGCTCGCATCACGCTCGCAAACGTCACGATTTTACACTGTCTCCTCGTCATATTTGAATTAAGTTAACTTTTCTCTACAAAACTTTATTTCGCCTCATTCACCCTACACATTTTATTTCATTTTATTTCCACATTTTATTTTACAGTAGAAACCAGTTTCCAGTAACTTAGTTACAGCACAGATAATATAATACTACAGTAGTTACAGTGAAATGTTTATTGGGGTATGCAATGTTTATTGTAACACAGAATGAACGAAACCTTCGATTTGCTGCCCTACAAAGTAAAACAGTCATAACTACGACAAATGTGCATGTATGAATAAATAACATTTTTCTTTTGTTTTTTTTTTCAGATGTTGGAATTCTACCCACAGAATGCCAGGAAACCGCAGATTTGCTATTATTTATGGATAATGTTTTCGACTTTGTCAATGGAAGTTATGCCAAGAATAAAAATTTGGCGTAGCATTTTTATTTTTGGCATAACGTCTGCCCGTAAAAAGACATGGGCAGAAGCAAAAAGAGTGTTTAACTCGATGGAGTTTGTGTTTTCTGCGGGCAGGGTCGAAAGTGTTCCTGCCTTAAAAAATTGGGTGTGGACACTGAAGGGAATTCAAGTTTTACTTTATAAATTACGTCATGAATACGGAGTAACATCAGTCTGGTTGCGGCACCTTAATCAAGATCCCCTAGAGAACTTCTTTGGGGCGGTTAGAAGTCACAGGAGCCGCAACGTTAACCCGACATGCGACCAATTTGAGTCAACTTTTGCCACTCTTCTAATAAATAACTTAGACAGTGTCCACACCCAAGGAAAATTTTTGAAAATGATTTTTGCGATGCATTATGCTCCTTCGTACTCAACCAAAATACTGAAACCAGGTCGACCTGTACAGTTGATTTAGAAATTAATTTTGAAAACAGAAAATAAAGAAAAGATCCTAGAATTATTGCACCTCTACAGTACGTCAGCGGATATTTTTTGAAAAAAATACATAGCAACAAACATATTTTTAAATTGCTCTGTCTCTGTCTGCAAAAATGATTTCAAAAGAGATGATGAAATATGATAAATAAGATACAGGGAGTATGCAGGTCGACGATGGCTTTGTACACCCAATAAAAAATAAAAAAACTAATATCAAATTTTCAAGATATAATTAATCATATACTCAAAAATAACCTACAAGCTCAAAATGTATAATTATAATGTCTGTAATGTCCTTACTTGATGTTGATTTCATTAAATGTAACACAGATAAAAATAAAAAAGTGCAAATGCAAGCAAAAAAATATCACAAAAATGTTTAAAAACCGCCCAAGTGCGAGTCGGACTCGCGCACGAAAGGGTTCCGTACCATTATCGAAAAAACGGCAAAACAATCACGTTTGTTGTATGGGAGCCCCCCTTAAATATTAATTTTATTCTGTTTTTAGTATTTGATGTTATAGCGGCAACAGAAATACATCATCTGTGAAAATTTCAACTTTCTAGCTGTTACGGTTCAAGAGATACAGCCTGGTGACAGACAGACAGACAGACAGACGGACCGCGGAGTCTTAGTAATAGGGTTCCGTTTTTTACATTGTTAATCTTTACATATGTTGTCATATGATAATTTAGTAATGTATATGTCGCCGCGTAGGCGTGAATTTGCTGATTTATTATCCTAACTAATCGTTTTAAGTGTCTATGTCTATTTAAGTTGGGTTTTGAGTTCAGCGCCATCTATTGGCTCACTGTGGAATCAGTATTGATTCATAATTCATATGCTAATTTCAATGTTTAATTAATACGAGATGTTTAAATTAAACAGGAACACTTATTGTAGGACTTTTGGATTTGTTCTCATTTTAACTATTGCACATTTGACGAAGTAAATGTGTTTCATTATGTTATTCTTATTAAGTTGTCAAACAATGGCGGATGTTATAATTTCTATGACCAATAACCAGATTTAATAATTTAATACGAGACCTAAACAAATTTGAGTAAATGATTAAATACTAAGAAGTCATAAGACTATTTTACACAGCTATGTAATAATGAGAAACTTTCTAATTAGTAAGATTGTTAGATCACCGGAAACTTGAATAGTTTTGTTATTAGATGACTATTTCAATAATAAACTACAAACCACTTTGTATTTGTGAGTATTGAGGTTGTTTAATGTTAAAATAATTAACTGATCAGCATTTTAGTATTGTTTGCTAACTTTACTCAACTATCCAAGTAATTAGTGTCTAAACAAAAACAATATGGAAGTTCCGCCCACTTAGAACGCGCGTCGCGCGGACTATGTGTGAAAAATAAGAACTGATTAATAAATGTAATCGAATAGATGTTTGAAAACCTAATTAATTGTCATAAAGTGATTGTGTAATCTATAAAAACATTTAAAAAGAGTGTCCTGGAGTTTCTTGCTAGATCTCCTCCAGCGATCGACAAGGGCTTAGCGATCTAGCAAGCCACGCGATGTGGTTTTAGCTTCAAGTTCATTTGAAAACTCAAAGTGCCTGTAACTAAATCAAATAAACACTCTTGAGTTTCAATCCAGTGTTGTGTGTTATTGAAGTAACCCGCTCCAGTCAAGAATAAAGGAATTGCCTCTAGACATTGGAATTAAAGATGGCGATTCTACGATTCATAGGTACTTCGACGTGACATATATATTAATAAAAACATTATTAGCTACATTGTATTTTATTTAACAATCCTTGAAACGAACATGACAGTTCTACGGAATAAAATTAAACACATCATTACAAACACACACCTACGCACACATACACGCACACACACAGCTATATCATCACATCCAGAACAAAGGTGTAGTTCTAACTATATAGATCAGATAGCGGTAGTTTCTTCACGAACGCAAATGACGCGTTCCACGGAACGAGATTGGTCTCTATTTCAGTACATTAAAATGTACCCTGTGAACTGCTCCAAGCAGTCGTAGTCGACTGCATTATGCGGTCGTGAAGCAGTCGTGTACGACTTCAACGCGACCGCTCTAGAGCAGTCGGTATCGACTGCAACATGCGGTGCGTAAGGCTCGTGGACTTAAACCACCATACAATGACTATATTATCAAAATTAAATTACCAAGAAACTGAAGACCAAGTTCGAGTTTTGACATTTGATTGCGGCAAAAATCGCGCAAATCTAGCACTTGGACCTCTATAAATCCATTGATACTTCAATGGATTTATAGAGGTCCAAGTGCTAGATTTAATTATTAAGACACCAATATTTGCAATCTTCCCTAGTTTTTTTTAAATTATGGAATTCCATAAATGGTATTGAATACACATGGAACTATAATTTGTTTTTTTTTTATTCATATAAAGTCCAGCTGGAATTCAAATTCATTTCGGGGACTACTTTATAAATATAATTAAAATTGGATGTGAGAGCAATTTTCGTAAACTAATTTAAACCTACCTAGACTATTTAAAGGACTTTAGATCTCACATCATTACATGAATGTATAATTATTTGTTACCATATTTTATTTAATCAATCAAAATTTTGCTTTATAAGAAAAAAATTAAGTATAATTTTGTTATAATTGTGGAGCTCTGTTAAAAGTAGGTATATCATTTTCAACATGCCTCCAAAATGTTTTATTTACCTAGACTATTCTACAAACGTATTAAGAATAGCTTGAGGCTGATTAATTAATTGCTTATTGCTAAATGTTGCTTTTAGTTATATTTAGTAAGCTCTGTAAAAGAATTAGAAGATCTTATTTTTCTTAAATTATTTTGTTGTGATTGTATTAATGTACCCACTAAATAAGTGATATCATTAAAATTTTTAGTGATATCATTACAGAATAATTGTCATTTTTTTAAGTTTATAAACTAACTTGTTCCTTAATGCTGTTTTTTTTTGCGAATTGTCTGAAAATACTTTTTTTAATTCGGTCACTTTTATACTAAGCGCACTGTTGCTCCACTCTGCTCGATCTTTTCTTATTTTTTGTTTCATTTTCACGAGTAAAATGCCCAAAACGACTAAAACATCGTCGTCTGTCACCGGTGACGCCATGGCCTTAACTGAACGTCGCTGCCGATTGGACAATTTAAAATGGATAAACATCCCCATCCCCATAAGGTCCTCTGAGAAGATTCCTGCACCCGTACCAGTACAAGTGCAATAGTTATTTGTGCAACAAGAGAGCAAAGTTGGTTTTTGCATCTCGTGTCTTTGAATCCCTCGCTGCACTCAGGATTCTAACCTACAATCACTCGCTACGCTCGTGATTTTTACATTTGTAAAATATAAAAGTAAAATTATTGCAGTTGTACGGTTAGCAACCGCACATTGTACTTTGGCCTAGTTTGAATACTGCAAAATTTGTTAATTTATAAAATGTAGTATCGGCACTTTCGCAAGAACGTCAGTCTTCGGTTTGTATCGAGCTCGCGCAACATTCAACATTTTATAACATTTTTATAACATTTTTCTATTAATTTATTATTACCTTAATTTAGTGCAATTTAGTATTAAATACCTTTTTTAACATTAACATTTACTTTATTAAACATTCAACATTAAGTGTAAAGGCTCCTGCCCTTACATTTTGGTCCTTCGAGCCGGATTTGAACCAGCGACCTATGGATTTCGTTTTTGCCGCAACCAATGCAATTTGTTGGTGTTTTCCCTCTGTAACCTTGCTGTACACTACGCACGAGAATGCTTTTTCCGATGCGTCACAGAATGCGTGTAATTCCCAATCCTTGTTTGCTTCTAATCCTAGCCATCGGTTAATTTTGAAAGGTTGCATGTTTGTTAACTCAGTTTTTAGTGTTCTCCATTCCTTTTCTATTTCATCCGAAAACAGTTCATAATGCAACATACAGCAAGCCTAAGGTGCAGCAACATACCATTCAAGGGGGAACAAAGAACATGCCGAGAACATTCCATAACAAGCAAACATTTAATAATTCCTTTATAACTTGTCCGAAATGTAATAAGCAACACGGGCTCTATAATTGCAGAGAATTTTTATGTATGTCACCAGAAGAAAGGTTAAAGACCGCTAACAACCTACATGTATGTCTAAATTGCCTATTTAGTCATAACGGCGAAAAATGTACGTCGGAAAAAAAGTGCAAGCACTGCGATGAGCCACATAGCAGCATTTTGCATGAAGCGATTGGTGTTGCGAAATCGAGAACCAGCAGGGCTAATGTAGGTCAACAATTGAACACGCATTTAGCACATGACAACTCAAATGAGGTACTGCTAGCCACGGCCCAGGTCAAAACATTAGCTTATGATGGAACTACGATCATTTTACGCGCATTATTGGACCAGGGCTCTCAGGTTAGCTTAATTACAGAAAATGCTGCACAAAGATTGCAGTTAAAACGGAACAAGTTGAGCGCGGTGGTGTCAGGTGTTGGTGCTTCAGCCACCACCAAGTGTAAAGGAGTGCTCCATCTTAAATGCCAAGCGATTTACAATGACTTCAACATTAACATTAATGCACTTATTATGAAGGCAATAACAAACAAACTGCCAAGTAAAACAGTAAATAAAGGTAATTTTGAACATATACAACATTTACAACTCGCTGATCCTGATTTCAACATACCTCAGGATATAGATTTACTTTTAGGAGCCGATGTATATTCCGAAATATTGCTAGAGGGATTAATAAAAACAAACACGTCATCCATCATAGCACAACAAACACAATTCGGCTGGGTAGTATGTGGTAATTACAAAACATTCAATTGTCATGTAATTGTCAACAACATTCAGGATCTTGCCCAGTTCTGGGAACAGGAGTCCTTGCAAGAAAACATAGAAGATGTGGACCCTGAAAACAAGTGCGAACAGCTGTACAAAGAGACAACAACACGACTTCCTGATGGACGATACCAAGTTCGTCTCCCCCTCAAGGACAATTTTATTGAACACTTAGGAACATCAAAACCACAGGCTATCACTCAATTTCAACAACTAGATCGAAAGATGGCAAAAAATCATGCGTTTGCAAAAGATTATAAAGCTTTTATGGAAGAATATGAAGAAATGGGTCACATGGAGCATGTCGAAAGTAACACTAGGAACAAAAACATTGAATATTTTCTCCCGCACCACGGTGTTGTGCGGCCAGGTGCTATCACAACGAAACTTAGAGTTGTGTTCAACGCGTCGGCAAAAACCAGTTCAAAACACAGTCTTAATGACTTAATGGAGGCGGGACCGAATCTACAAAAAGATATCCTTAGCATTTTGTTGAAATGGAGACAATACAAATACGTCTTAACATCGGACATTGAGAAAATGTACCGATTTATAATGGTACATCCAGAACATCAACACTTACAGAAAATAGTGTGGAGGAATTGTCCACGGCAACTGCTAAGAGAATATCAACTGCGTACAGTCACCTATGGTACTAAGGCCGCTCCGTTCTTAGCACTACGAACACTTCAACAGCTAGCGATGGACGAAGGTGACAAGTACCCGGAAGCTAAAAACATCCTACTCAACCAATTTTTTGTAGATGATGCGTTATTTGGAAAGGATACCATGGAAGAGGCCCGAGACACAAGAGACCAACTTATAAAGTTATTGAAAGAAGGAGGCTTCAATCTCAGAAAGTGGTCGAGTAACGAACATCAACTGCTTGAAGATCTGCCAGAACATATGGTTAGCCCAGTCAGTTTAAGCTTTACAGAGGCATCGGCTTCCAAAGCATTAGGCTTGACATGGGATCCGAAACACGATGAATTTATATTTTCACCCACATTAAAAAACAAAAACAACATTGGCATTAACAAAAAATCGTCAAAACGACAAATATTAAGCGACATATCAACAATTTTTGATCCTTTGGGGTTGCTATCCCCAATAACAATCAAGGCAAAAATTTTATTCCAACAAATCTGGAAGTACAAAATCGAATGGGATGATACTGTTCCGGATGAAATAGAAAAGGAATGGAGAACACTAAAAACTGAGTTAACAAACATGCAACCTTTCAAAATTAACCGATGGCTAGGATTAGAAGCAAACAAGGATTGGGAATTACACGCATTCTGTGACGCATCGGAAAAAGCATTCTCGTGCGTAGTGTACAGCAAGGTTACAGAGGGAAAACACCAACAAATTGCATTGGTTGCGGCAAAAACAAAGGTCGCTCCAATCCAAAAACAACAAACACTTCCCAGACTTGAGCTATGCGGTGCTCAGCTGTTAGCTCAACTGGTCAAGAAAATAAAACATTGCCTCGGTAAACCTAACATTAAAGTAACAGCATGGACGGACTCAATGATCGTGCTTGGCTGGCTGAAGGGCGATGTCTCGCGATGGAAGGCCTATGTCGGACACAGAGTTCAGGAGATAACAGCAGTAGTGCCCGCTGGGAGTTGGAAGCACGTAAGATCGGAGCAAAACCCGGCTGACTGCGCGTCACGTGGACTACTACCTTCTCAGTTACATAAGTTTCCTCTGTGGTTTTATGGACCCGAATGGCTAAACAGTGAAGACATCCCTGAAACATATGAAATGTTTAAGATACCAGAAATAGAAGTTAAAAGGGTGCATGCAGTTACGTCAAGAACTACTGAAAACATGAACTTTGTAACAGAACTCCTAATCAAGAACAGCTGTATTATGACTATAATACGCATCGTAGCTTGGGTGTCGCGTTTCATAACAAACACGTCACAAAACAATCGTCACAGGGAAGACGCAGCTATGAATCATACAAACATGAAAGTCCGCCCGCAGTGGGCCAGCTTGGGGCGTTGAAATGCCACTCTATCCCCATCTCGGTGTTCTTTTTCGATAAGATGTCGTTGTTAAATGTTTGCGAGATATGTAGTTGTTTGGCTAACTCCCTTTCGGCTCCAACAAAGTTTGTTCCGTTGTCGGAGTAAATATGTTTCGGACAGCCTCGTCGCCCAATCATGCGATTGAGGGCCAGTATAAATGTTTATGTCGTTGTATTCGTATGCATGGCAACAAAGGCAGTGCATTTGGAACTTGCATCAGATCTAACGTCACAAACATTTATACTGGCCCTCAATCGCATGATTGGGCGACGAGGCTGTCCGAAACATATTTACTCCGACAACGGAACAAACTTTGTTGGAGCCGAAAGGGAGTTAGCCAAACAACTACATATCTCGCAAACATTTAACAACGACATCTTATCGAAAAAGAACACCGAGATGGGGATAGAGTGGCATTTCAACGCCCCAAGCTGGCCCACTGCGGGCGGACTTTGGGAGGCTGCAGTTAAGTCTATGAAATATCACCTAAAGCGTGTCCTAGGAGAGCAAAAGTTAACATACGAAGAGTTTTTAACACTGCTTACTCAAATCGAAGCCTGTATGAACTCTAGACCACTTTGTCCTTTAACGGAGGACGTGGACGATATTGATTATCTTACTCCAGCACATTTTTTAATTGGCCGACCAATAACATTCTTACCAACGGAAAATTTCGAAAAGCAAAACATCAACATTCGACATAGGTGGCAGTTACTAAACAAAATGAAACAAGGGTTTTGGACCAGGTGGTCGTCAGAATACCTGCAACAACTTCAAGTTCGTAGTAAATGGCTGAACAAAACAAATAATTTATCAATAGGGGATATTGTCTTGATCAAAGAAGACAACCTCCCTCCTGCGAAATGGGCACTTGGGCGAATACAGGAAGTTCACCCGGGAAGAGACAATCTAGTCAGAGTAGTGACAATGAAAACTAAAACAGGGCTGCTAACAAGACCAATAACAAAATTAGTCAAACTCCCAATACCTGAATCGCATATACAAATACCTGACACTACCACCAATGACAAAATCTGCACAGAAAACCAAAAATCTACAAAAAATAACTCCAACAGGAAACAACGATTTAAATCAAAGAATATAAGTTGCAGCCTGCTATGTATACTCGTAACATTACTAACATTATTTAAGCCCACATATCAAAGCAACGACGCCATAAATATCACACCGTTTGAACCAAATAGAGCAGTGTACTTTGACAAAATCGGCAATTTGCAAAGCGTACACGATGATTGGAAGATTGTTACCTACTATAATATGACATCTTACTGGCAAGGCATGGAAAACATACATAGAGTTGTAAAACACCTGGGAGAAAGGTGTGAGCAATTTGCATACCAAACGATGTGCAAAACCATTATGACTGAATTCGATCAGGAACTCAACGAACTAGATCATAACAATTACATGTTGGCAACACATCATGGTCAGACAAAGGGACGCGTTACCCGAGGTCTAGTCAATGGAATAGGCTACCTTGCAAACAGCCTATTCGGCGTGCTAGATGAAAGGTTCGCGATACAATATAAAAAGGACATAGAAACATTACAAAATAACAGAGACCATTTATTGAACCTGATCAAAGGTCAAACATCAATCATTGAGGCACATAATAACATTTTAAAGAGAAATGAAGAGACGATGAACACTCAATTCAATCTCTTAAACCAACATCTAAACGCTACCGAGAACTATTTACAGAAATTGGGTAATGTTGTTGAGCAAGAGGAAGCTTTGAACTACTTCAACACAATGGCTCTGACTAGTTCAACAATTCTGTCTAAACTGCGCCACATCCAACACACGCTTCTAGAAACAGCTATTAACATTCACCATGGTCATGTAGATACCAGACTTTTACCGCAGAACCAGCTCTTTCAGGAGCTCAACATTATCTCTGGACAATTGCCACAACAATTATCGTTACCTGTTGACAACATACAAAACCAATTAGCTGACATATACAAACTACTAGAGGTGAAATCCAGACTATTTGATAAATATTTTATCATCGAAATTACATTACCATTAACAGGCGACACACCATTCACAATCTATAAAACAGTTCCTATTCCGATGATAAAAAACAACAAACATTCACTCACAATGAAAACAAATTCAGAATATGTTGCAGTGAATATAAGAAAAGAAACATATATGCAGCTCACCGACAGTGACCTGGAACATTGTATAAAAATTGAACCAAGTACATATGTATGTTCACTAAACAAACCAACACGTAACATGAGAAATCATCAAATTCCATGCGAAATCGGCGCAATAACAAACATTACATTATCAAAATGTATCTATACATCCGAATCCTGCAACAACAAATGGACACCTTTACGAAATCCCAACACCTGGCTCTATGTCTGCTGCACGGATTGCCAACTGCAAATAATCTGTGAAGGTCGTATGACCACCAAGGCAATACATTTAACGGGCATTTTAGAAGCCAAGGAAGGATGTATAATCAGAAACAACGAAGAAACATATCACACACAAGTTAACAACGCAAACAAAATCTATGTCAACCCGGAAATACCACTAATTGATCTGGAAGACATCAACAATTTAACATCTGTCCAGCCACTTGATTTATCAACTAGACAACAGAACACACAATTTGTAAGAAACGATTATGAAACACTTCATAATTCGTTGAAAGAATTAGAAGATCAAACAAAACAGGCTGAAATGTCGCAACACGACGTGCATCAATACATCGTATCATACTCTACGATGGGACTTCTGGTCTTGGCAATAGTCGTCGCGGGAGGAGCCTACGTGTACTGCAAACGCTGCGGCAAGGTCGCCGTCAGCGCCGCCGGCGCGTCCGCCAGATTACCGCCACGGAAGCCACCAAGAGCTGAAGCATCCACTGAAAACATAGAACTTACCTACGCGAGACCTCATTCTTTTAACATTTAACTTTAATAATTTTTTATTCACATTGTTTTAATTTAATAATTTTCATTTACATTAGGAAAATATTCTGTAATAGTTTATCTTAATTATTATCTTTTGCCTTTTGCGTTTGCCCCGCCAAGATGTACGGTTAGCAACCGCACATTGTACTTTGGCCTAGTTTGAATACTGCAAAATTTGTTAATTTATAAAATGTAGTATCGGCACTTTCGCAAGAACGTCAGTCTTCGGTTTGTATCGAGCTCGCGCAACATTCAACATTTTATAACATTTTTATAACATTTTTCTATTAATTTATTATTACCTTATTTTAGTGCAATTTAGTATTAAATACCTTTTTTAACATTAACATTTACTTTATTAAACATTCAACATTAAGTGTAAAGGCTCCTGCCCTTACAGCAGTTTTGCAAATTAAAAGTAACAGTTTTGTTTGGAACGGATATTTTTGTGTTAGCGACTTCAGTTTGTCGTTTTAATGTTGTGTGGTCGGCTCCTGAATCAGCCAAAAGCATGGCTTACGTTCGCCAAAAGCATGTGTGTGGTCGGCTCCTGAATCAGCCAAAAGCATGGCTTACGTTCGCCAAAAGCATGTGTGTGGTCGGCTCCTGAATCAGCCAAAAGCATGGCTTACGTTCGCCAAAAGCATGGCTGAATTTCGCCGAAAGCAATGTCCACTGTAAAGCTGAGGTTCCTGTTGTTTAAGAAAAGTGGCTATGTCTCGCGGCGTCCCGCTATTTTGTTCTTTGTGACTTCCATAGTCTGTCTGGAACACTTATCGTTATGACACTGCATGGAGCACACAACCCGTGGAGGGAGCGTGCGGGGCTACCGCGGGCGCCAAGCGTATGCTAACCAAACCTAACTACATATACCTAGGCGAAATTTTGGTCAGTCGCAGCATCTGTAAGCTAAACTTACGAACGTCACGCGCTTCCTTATTTATGAGCCGTTACTGAATCGCATTTGTATCGCGACAGAAGCGCCACAGTATCGCGTTTTCATCGCGACTGAGAATCGTGGTGTGTGCGAGGGCAAACAGCATCGCTACTAACGCCTGTTAGTCGCATTTGCAACGCGCTACAGAAGCGATGCCAACGCGCTACTAACGCGCTGCAGCATCGCGACTGTATCGATACAAATGCGCGACCGTGTCGGACGACATCGGGGAAAGAACGGAGGGAGGGTGACGCGTGAGTCGAGAACCGAGCATCAGTGCAACACAGACAGGTCGAGAGTGCTGTTGTCCGTCACATGCAAAATGGAGTCGTTCGACACAGAAACATTTATTATGGCTATTCAGAACCGTCCTGTAATATGGGACTCGCGTCTTCCTGAGTATTCGAATAAAATTGCAAAAAGAAAGGCATGGGAAGAGATAAATGAAATATTTGATTCAGGATTTGGAGAAAAAACAAATAAAGTGAAACGGATAAATAAAAACCGGGCAGAGGTTTGTTCAGATCTTGTATTCACAATCGAAAGAGACAAATGAAATGACAGGCAATCGCTTATATTAACACATCCCCGCTGCTTGTCATGGCTTGACTGGAAGGGGCTTCAATATGGTGGCTTAGCTTCGGCGGGCTCGGCGGGCATTGGTCGGATGCACGTAGGCTGACGTCACATCCGTTACATTCGGCCATCCTGGAAATATTGCTCCCGCAATGGAAGCAAAAACATTCATTAGCTTTCAAATAAATCAATTAGGGCTTCAGTGTCAGTACTATTGTTACTGTCCTTTATAGATGCTTTACTTACATATAGTCTTAGCGCATTTACCGACTAAGCATCCGTGAGATTTTGTAACCACGTATACTTTTTATGCTCTTATTCCAGTTTCTATAATTACACAGTTTACATAAATGCATTTTCATTACGGACTTGACTGTTTCTTGAAAACCAGTGTACCGCATTTAATGCAAATAAGTTATGGCTATGGAAAATAAGTAATGGCAATGTCAAATAAGTAATGGCTATGGCAAATAAGTTGTCTTTGAAAGGCTTGTTACTATATTATTTACCTGCACCTGCACACTAACCTGCAGTTACTATATTGTATTCTGGAGACTAGAATAAAAACTTCCCTTTTGTACACATTATCACTTGCGTTATCAGAAGCTTTATTTTTTCATTCAATATTTGATATTCAAAAGTGCCGCTTAATGGGCTGGTTTGTCTGGCTTGGCCTGGCATGGCCTGCTTGGCCTGGCATGGCCGGGTTGGTTGGCTTGGCCTGGCTAGGCGGCTTGGCCTGGCATGGCCGGGTTGGTTGGCTTGGCCTGGCTAGGCGGCTTGGCCTGGCATGGCCGGGTTGGTTGGCTTGGCCTGGCTAGGCGGCTTGGCCTGGCACGGCCGGGTTGGTTGGCTTGGCTGGCTTGGCTGCTTTGGCATTACTAGGCGTAACTAGGCGTTTCTAGGCGTAACTAAGCGTTACTAGGCGTAACTAGGCTTTACTAGGCGTAATATTTATTTATTTAATACTACATGCACACAAACGTACAGAGGCGGACTTAATGCCTTAGGCATTTTCTACCAGTCGACCTTTGGGTGATCAGATACAAATAGTGGTAAGTGCAATATTTAAAGTTAAACATGATACCTAAGGTAGGTTTATTCAAATACAAATACTAGGCATTACTAGGCGTAATACTGGGCTTTACTAGGCGTAATACTAGGCTTTACTAGGCGTAATACTAGGCTTTACTAGGCGTAATACTAGTCTTTACTAGGCGTAATACTAGTCTTTACTAGGCGTAATTCTAGTCTTTACTAGGCGTAATACTAGGCTTTACTAGGCGTTATACTAGGCTTGACTTGACTTTACTATGCTTCACTTGACTACTAGGCCTGACATGACTTTACTGACTACTAGGCCTGACATGACTTTACTGACTACTAGGCCTGACGTGACTTTACTGACTACTAGGCCTGACATGACTTTACTGACTACTAGGCCTGACATGACTTTACTGAATACTAGGCCTGACACGACTTTACTGACTTTGCTAGGCCTGACATGACTTTACAGGCCTGACTTTACCCTACTAGGCTTTACTTTACCTTACTAGGCTTTACTTTACCTTACTAGGCTTTACTTTACCTTACTAGGCTTTACTTTACCTTACTAGGCTTTACTTTACCTTACTAGGCTTTACTTGACTTGGCTTTACTTGATTTGGCTTTACTTGACTTGGCTTTACTTGACTTGGCTTTACTTGACTTGGCTTTACTTGACTTGGCTTTACTTGACTTGGCTTTACTTGACTTCTACGTTTAAAGTAACCAGTAGTATGTGGACAAGCAATATCATTTAATATGTACCTAAACTGTTTAACATTACCAAACTTTTTTTTTTAATGTCTGCTCGTGAAGGCCTTAATATGGTACCTCACACCATGATTGGGCAACCAAAAAGGCAAAATATATTTTTATTAAATATAGTGACCGAAGTCATTATGATGCATTTGCACTATCTTATCTATCTACCTAACTTACACTCATCCTTATGTACCTCTGTAGGAATCGCGGGATCGTACAAGCCAACAAAGGCTTAGAACACGAAATATTTTGCAATTATTGTTCAAAACTAATCCATTAACGGGTACACAATTAACGCGAAATTTGGATTAAACTTCATAAAACAACTGCACTATTCGATAAATTTACGTACCCACATGATATACATTACTAGGCAAATGAAACTTGAAACTGCCAACCCGGCTGTATGCCGCTGGCGGCAATTGGACCTGACCATTTAAGAAAATTGATTTTTCGAAACTAGTGCATTTACAAGAATTCATATTTTTAACTTTCAGTATTAAGTCCCTTGTTAAACATTTTATAAAATTATAACACCAGAATTTATCTCAGTTAAGGGTAGAAGTAAATCTTCTAAAAATGCCAATACCTACTTTCTCTAAAGGTCGAATGACGGTGAATCTCACACTGAAGGTCGGTTTGCTAAACTAAATGGAACCCTGGTATACCTATAGTGACCTTGGCTAGTTCTGAAATCTGTTTTGTGAGCGTCATCTGGATTAATTACTAATTGATTGTAGCTTTGGACTATATTGATACGTAACAGTTAAAGTTATCTTCGCCAGCTAACTCAGAAACTTGATATTCTATATAAGGTAAGGGAAATATTTATTTTGCAGTGACATTTAAGCGCGGTTATCAACACAGAGGCACAAAGTATGTAAGTGGCGGTGTTCTTTTTTATGACAGAGCTTATTATCGACGTTCTTTTTTTTTGACTTAGTTCACAGGATAAACGTAACTGGATTCAGATTCCTAAGGATGTAATGATATCTAAGGAAGTCTTGTGCATGGCTGTATATAGATACGGGTTGATCAGTTGTGTGTACCCGAAGCAAAACAATATTTGTATTTGGTTAATCTATTTTGTTTTTACTACCTCAGATCAGACAACAGTAAATAAGCACATACATGAAGTCACACCTTTTTTCCATGAGGGTAGACAAACTACAGAACGCCATCTGCTACTATCCTTATAACTCTTGTTTCGTTAACGTTAAAACATAGTCATACACGCACATACACGGATGCTGGTTATGCAAACCAGTTTTATCCTTATTATTGAAAATATGGCGACGAGTAAAACAAAGTGGCTAGGGCCTGAATAGAATTAGAGTTATCGATATTGCGAATATGGAAATGAGAAAGACAACGTACCTGGCTAACTGGCTGTGGCAACTGGCAGACTGGCTGTGGCAACTGGCAGACCGGCTGTGGCTCCTGGCAGACTGGCTGTGGTTCCTGGCAGACTGGCTGTGGTTCCTGGCAGACTGGCTGTGGTTCCTGGCAGACTGGCTGTGGTTCCTGGCAGACTGGCTGTGGTTCTTGGCAGACTGGCTGTGGTTCCTGGCAGACTGGCTGTGACTCCTGGCAGACTGGCTGTGACTCCTGGCAGATCTCGGCCCTCGTTAGGACCTCTCCGTGCAGTCACACGCAGCTCATGTTGAATACTTTGATGCAGTCTTGCTCGGCGTGCAGTTGGGTCGATGGCAGAGTGTAGAAAACGCAGTGAAGCTCGTAGTGTCGTTCCGGCCGTGAATAACATATACTTCTTCAATTTTTCTACTGAGTCAAGGTGATCTTGCGGTTGTGGCGTGGATGTGTTATTAAACGAAGATTATTTTTTGTTCATCCCACTTCTGAGTGAAACGGATAAATAAAAACCGGGCAGAGGTTTGTTCAGATCTTGTATTCACAATCGACAGAGACAAATGAAATGACAGGCAATCGCTTATATTAACACATCCCCGCTGCTTGTCATGGCTTGACTGGAAGGGGCTTCAATATGGTGGCTTAGCTTCGGCGGGCTCGGCGGGCATTGGTCGGATGCACGTAGGCTGACGTCACATCCGTTACAAAAGAAAAGAATGCTTGTGGTAAGTTATTTAACTGCATTCAATGAAAATATTTTATCATGTTAAATGTAGATGAGTGGTGAGAATAATGAGATGTTCTAGAATGAGTGAATCAAGTTACGTTTACAGCTCTTTCTAGTTACTTATAGCTATTTTAGGTTACATTATTTCAAATTTTTGAATCTTGCCACGGTACAGATCCTACACCGGTGAAATAGTCAGTATATATGTTTCGGATTGCAGTACCACTTAGTTCTGATCTTCGTCTTCCAATTAAATGTAAATTATCTCTGGCAGGTGAATCTTGGAATCCGACTATACTCAAAGTGTGATCAAAGTTGTACCCATCTCGCTTACGTATAAAATTGTGCAATACGCAACACGCTTTAACAATATTCGTAGCAAAATCAACATTAACGTTTATTGCCCGGTTGAAAATTTTAAATTTGTTACTCAATATACCAAACGTACATTCTATATAACGCGCGTCAAGCGGTAATTGTATATTCTCTTATTTCGTGGTAAATGTTTTCCAGCGTATGGTCTTTGCAAGTGTTGTGATAAGGCAAATCCTTCATCGCCAATAAACGAAAACGGTATTCCATTGTTAGATATAGGTCTTGGTTGAGGTATATTATAATTTCCTTGTCGTAACTTTTTTACCCATTCGCTGCTGTCATGTATTGTTGAATCTGAGCTCTTTCCATAGCATCTATATCTATGAAATTGTAATTAGCGTCACATATTGCTAGCAACACGATGGAAAAAAAATGTTTATTATTGTAATATTCTGAGCCGGTATGACATGGTTTTATAATTCTTATATGATTTCCATCTATTGCTCCAATTAAGTTAGGAAAATTAGCATGTTTCATAAATCCTTCTGCGGTTTCTAAATGTGATTCTTCTGTTGGTTCTGGCATGGAGATGTCTTTTAATTTTTTCCATATTACTTCCACAGTTTCCTTCACAATCGTACGTGCAGTAGTATGTCCACATTTAAAATCCAAATGAAGATCTGTCAAATTACATCCAGTTGCTAAGTACCTGTAAAAAAAGGAAAAAAGAAAATAAATTATTATAAAATACGTACATATTCCGGACGACTATTTTTACCGTCTTGAAAAAAATAGGGTATAATAGGTGAACGGAGTAGAAGCCACAGCATTGAATTTTTTTCTGTTTTTTTTTACAATATCATTCAAAGAAATTGATCTATCAATAAATACTACACATTTGAAGTAAACTTTTCATACTAGAAAAACATTTTCTTTCTCTCCAGTCATGTCACATTGTTTATGTTTCCGCTTGTACATCGGGCGCCCGGTGATAGTTATTTATTTATAGATCAATTTCTTTGTAAGTTATTGAAAATCAAAAAATACTATGCCATATTAGCTCCACTCGCATTAATTTTTCAATTGCATAAAAATAATAAACTTGTAAATCTTTTTCCAGCTATTGAACTCCAGAAAAAATGGAAAAGTTTAAGATTCCTTTAACAGAGAACGGCTAAAGGAAAAAAAATGTCCCAGTGGGTCAGGGGCTAAACCCAGAAAACAATATGTTTACTATAAATTATTAACATTTTTACAACCTTTGACCGAAATCAGACCGCCAAGTCAACCTACAGTTACTGAGGAAAACGACTCCGAAGGCTGTTTGGAATCTTTTGTTATTCCAAAATCAAAGAAGCTTAAAAAAAGTGATGGCGTTGATGATGCACAAAACAAATTATATGAAATTCTAACTGAGAAATTGAACAAAGTCACGCCCACCATTTAACATCCAGATCAACATTTTTTACTTTCGCTTTTTCCACATTTTAGTTCCATAAAGGAAGAATATAAACTTGATGCGAAAGCTGAAATGATAAATTTACTTCGCAAATATGACACAAACGTCTGCATACACCACTCACTATGGATATCAGTCTGGAAATCAAGGCTACGACACTCGTACAAGTACTGAAAGTAGCGTGTCGCAACTAATAAATAGCTACCACTCGTCGCCAACGCCTGCTGGTGCCAATGTCAATACTGCAGGTGGTTCATTGCAACATAATGATAATGAATATAATTTCACTAATGATAACTCTACACAAGATTCTATTATAACAAACCTATATTCGCCGTAAAATAAAAAGTAAGAAATTACAAACCTGTTTATGATTAATATTGAATTATTAATAAGTATTATTTTTAGTTGTGATTAAAGCTGTGATTAAAAATGTGCAAAAACTATTAAAAGATAATTAACATAATATCTATCTAAATTAACATATCTTACCTTCAAGTTATTGTTAGTCGTTCTTCAGCTGATATACATTGTCTCATCACTGTATTTCTGCGTGTCCACTCTGGTTTTACAATGGAAAGCAATTCACAAAACGTCGAATATGACATTCTATAACAACTTCGGAATTTCAGATCATAGTTTTTTAGTATTTTAAACGTTGTTACATGATGTCCACAAAGTAATCTCTCTTTATTAAATGGGTGCACCCAATATTGACGCTGGCACACAGCTAGCGACCGCTTCGCGACTGTATCGATGCGGACGCGCGACAGCATCGCTACTGCATCGCTATAAAAAGTCGCCGTGGGCAAGCGGCCTAACGTTACGTTCGCGACTGTATAGATGCGAAAGCGCGACAGCATCGCTACAAAAAGTCGTCGTGGGCGAGGGGCCCATACGAAGGGAATGTTTTATACTGTCGAGTTTGCGAGAAAAATATTTCGTGCACAAAAAAGTTTCAAATATACCAACATTTCAAGATAAGTTCACACACATTCACATCGCAGGATTGGAAAAGAATGGTCCACGACAGCAACGTACAACCGCGTCTACATCTAGCGCTGAATGCAAACAAAACAAACAATTTAGTATGAATTTATGTGAAGCATTGCTTGCAAGTAATATTCCTCTGCATAAAATTAACAATCCAACCTCAAACAATTTCTAAAAAAATATTGCTTAAATCAAAATGTAACGGACGAATCAACATTGCGTAAAAATTATATACCAACTGTTTATCAATATGTTATAGAAGAAATACGAAATGAACTCAAAGACTTCATTTCATCAACAACTTCATTTGGATTTCAGCTGACGAAACTACCGACAGTTGTGGACGTTATATAGCGAATTTAATTGTTGGTACATTAAAACTGGCTTCATCTTCCTATTTGGTGGTCTGCATAGAATTGGAAAAGACAAATAATTCTACGATGGCCAGATTTGTGAATGAGGGTATAAAAACAATATTGCCTGAATCAGCTGCAGCGGAAAGAGCATTGATATTTCTGTCAGATGCTTGTCCCTACAGCTCGTGGCTAAATAATAACAGCCGCACGGGGCGATCATCAAGGTTAAGCAACGCTTGACGAGGTCGGTTCGTGGATGGGTGACCATTTTCAACATACCGAGTTTCCTCCGTGCCTCGGAAAGCACGTTAAGCCGTTGGTCCCGGCTGTCATTTAAAGATCTTTGACAGTCGTTATGAGTAGTCAGAAGCTTGAGATCTGACACCAGTCTAGCCAAGGGGTACCCTGTTACCCGTTACTGGGTTGTGGAGGTCAGATAGGCAGTCGCTCCATGTAAAACACTGGTACTCAGCTGAATCCGGTAAGACTGGAAGCCGACCCCAACATAGTTGGGAAAAGGCTAGGCAGATAGATAGCTTGTCCCTATATGATCAAGGCAGTCAAGGCCCTTCAATTACTGACTTGATTGTAATAAATAAAGTATTTTATCCGAATTTGATGCATGTTACGTGCTTTGCTCACGGAGTACATCGACTTGCTGAAGAAGACCACGTTTGGGATTGTAATAAACTGATTTCATCAACAAAAAAGTTTTTCTTAAGGCACCTGCTCGTAATAAAGCCTACAAAGAAAAATTACCAAATGTGCCACTCCCTCCCGAACCAGTTATAACTCGATGGGAAACGTGGATCGAAACAGTGCTGTTTTTCAATGAGCATTGTGAGGCTATGTAAGTTGTAGTGAATGACTTTGACAGTACCGATTCAATAGCAGTTTATCAGTCTAAGGAAGCATTTAACGATTCTATAAAAAAAAAACAGAACCTTGATTTGCACTTATTTTTTCTACATACCTGAAAGCATTAAAAAGCTTGAAACTCGCGGTTTGGCATTGACTGAATCTATCCAAACAATGAATAAAATTCGCTAAATGAACTCCACGTTGCCTATGGCCCAATACCATCCTGGCAATGATCGACGACATACTAGACTGCCCTTATATCCGGCATGGCTGTGGCAAGCATGTTGCGGCTCCAATGCCGGTTAGGAAACTATAATGATTATGTTTTATTTTATTGTGTAATTTTAAATTAACTGAAATGTTTTTATCTAATTTAACGTATATTTTTAATGTATCAAATTTTAGTTGTTTTGTATTTTATTTGAGTTTAATCAATGTGTCTGCGTGTGCTACTATTATTGTTATTATGTTATGAGTCTGTGTTGCTTGAAGTTAATAAATTTGAATTGAATTGAATGGCATTGCGGCATAAGCTTAAAGAAAATTTAAAAACATATTGAACAATAACCCAGGTTTTAAAAGTTTGTGCCAAATTGATAGTCTCAAGTTCAAATTCTGCCCAGTTACCTCAGTGGATGTGGAGCCTTTTCCACTTACAAAAATATTCTAAATGATCGAAGACACTATCTTACCACTGAACATTTAGATCAATACATGATTATTTACGTTTACAAAAATGTTAAACAATTTTAATGTCATGTAATGTACCTATAATTGCCTATCAAGAGATAATTTACTAATTGTATGCTAATTTTGAAATAAAAAATTTAAACTTACTTTTTTCATTTTTTTTGGGTTCCTAATATTTTTCATTTAATTTCGCATATTCTGCTAAATTGCCTACAGATTTCAAGCATTTTTCATGCATATAACAAGATTTTTATGTTGCATATAATCCGATCCTTAGTCATTACTTTTAGGCAAACTATTACATAATTATGTTTGTAGTTATATTTACATGGTAGAACCATTGTTACACTTTGTACTTTCAGATAATGGTTCAAAATGCCTTTGGCTGGACAAGACATAAAAAGCAAAACAGAGCGTGTATTCTCGTAAATTACAAAAGGAAAATTTAAATATCTACTGTGGCTAGTGCAAAAAATAAAGACGCTAAACATGAAAAAGTAACAGATATATACGTAGAACGATATACATATATATGTCGGAAACACGAGGACTTCCTTCCATATACCCTCGTACTTGTGGGCTTATCGTGGGTTATGCATGCACAAAGCAGGTAACTAATGCCGTTTCAGTGATAGTCCTTGATCCAACAACGAAGCAGTGGATTCGGCCACCAATCGTTTCGCTTTCTTTCAACAAAACCACACTTTGTCAAGTTTATACACGCCACTTTAGAATTCCTCCAAACTCATTTTCAAACACCTAAAACGCGTGTCCGCGCGTTTTCTTTTTAACTCCAGAACCACAATGGCGGAAGAAAACCACTCAGAGCGCCAAGTATGGCACTCGCCGCTTTATTATTGGCTCAAGCACACATCCGGCAAAACCACCGCTTTGAACATCCAATCGAATTCAAGTATTTTGACATAAGGGAAATGAAGTGTTGTCAATCGAATAAAATCTAATTGAAATTTGAATCAGAAGCTAAATGTTGCCAATTAAATAAAACTGAATTAATAAGTTTACAAGCGATATTTCTTCGTTCCCAACTATTAATTATTTACCTTCCTCCGATATATAGATATGTTAAATAATAGAACACTTGACACAAAAAATAATAATTCATTCTATAGCTAATAGCAGTGAACAAAAAGAACAGATAAGACATATTGATGAGAACAAAGATACTCCATATTCTTAGACTGAAAAAAATATGAAGGAAACGGTTCCCAAAATTTCGACAACGGCGAAAAATATAGGAAAGAGATTTTTTTTAAATTCATTATAGGCTCGCGCTTGACCACTATCTCACCTGATGGTAAGCGATGATGTGGTCAACGGTGTAGCACGCTTGCCTAGAAGTAACCTATTCACTCTTGACTTAAAGACCCCTAGATTGTAGCTATCGGGAAATACAGACTCCGGCAGGACTCCGATATTGTTAGAAAATCTTAATATAAAAGAATCATTACAAAACCAATATTGCCAAGCAACGAATAATTCCGAACGACACTTATGAAACAATTCACAATTATATGACAGAAAAATCTAAAATGAAAACCAAGTTAAGTGCACGCAGTGGGACTAAAAGTAAGATTAAGATTTCGACAAAAATTACATAAATATAAAATGAAACTTTTGCAAGAACTCACATCATTTTATGAAAGAGACGATCGTAGCCGCGCTACTGTCTACTAGTCCGAGTACAGTACTGGATTTCACATCACACAAGGAGCCTCATTGAAGACAGAAGGAACATACATTTGAAACTTCTTGAGACCCGTGATCATGCCGAACGAGCCGACCCCAATGCTCAATACCGTCAGAAGCGAAAGGCGATTTATCGTAGTACGCGTGCAGATAGAAAGCGGTGGGTGGATGTCGTTGCTGATCGTGCTTAACACGCTGCGAACACCGGCAACCTGAAAGAGCTGTATAAAGCCACCAATTCCTTGGCATGGAACAGAAGGCTCAAAAAGAAGCCGCTGCTACTATGCTGGTGACAACTCTTTGAGGAGGTCTTCTAATTGTCAGCATCATCAACGCCTGACGCGTTTCAGGTCTGTTCCTCAACACCTCAACCTCTCAACATCATAATGGAACCACCGTCAGCCTCCGAGGTGGCTGAAGCGACCCTCTCTTTGATGGCAAGCAAAGCACCAGATCTGGACCTGATAACGGGGGAAATGTTACAAGCCGACTTACGTCTCCGCCGTCGACGTGCTGACGCCTTTGTTTGAAAAGATATGGACCACTGAAGAGCTCCCGGACGACTGGAACAAGGGACTTCTACAACCGTGCCCAAGAAAAGCGATCTCAGTAGCTGCGATAACTGGAGAGGCATTACATTGCAGTCGATTCCTTCAAGTCTTCTGTAAGATAATCCTAGATAGACTGTCGAATGTCGTGGAACTTCCTCTGCGTAAGGAGCAGGGGTTTCCGTTCGAAACGCTCGTACACGGACCAGATTAACACTCTTCGTACACTCCTAGCAACTTATCTGTGAAATGGCGAAAATTGGAACTACGGCCGTCATTTTGAAATGTCATTCGATTGTCAGTGTCTACATCCACTCGGCGGTCGGCAACGCTAATTTAGCGCAAAAAAATTTGGCCTAATCGGTCGCGAGCGCTTAATTAGATCTCGTTCACGCGCGTTCGTTTTGGCGGTTATATTCTAACTAGTGCCGTACCTGCACGTGCGGAAAGACGCATACGTTTTCGGACATAGACAAGGATGACGTAAATTCATTGAAATAACCGGCAACACCGATACTCGCTCCTTGAAGATTTTACAAAGTCGCCGCATGTCAGTACGCGTCCCGACCTGAGCTAAGTGGTCACGTAGTCCGGTTTTGGTGCCATAGTTTTTGTCAATTTGTATTGTGAGTGAGTTTGTGGCTCAAGAATAATATGGATCGGTAAGTGATGAACAGTTTTTTTGAGCGGCATTGTGTGTTTGACCTAAATTCCATCAGAAAATGTATTTCAACGAAAACAGCCCTCCATTGTTCTCGTCGCGCCGGCCGTTGACCTTTTTTCTCGGGAGTGTTTTGTTCTGTAATTTTGCAAAATTCTCATCAAACTATCGTTGTTATCATTCCTACACTAATTAGTAACGCATCTGAAGCCGCTAATTGAAGTGATAGCGCCGGTACTTTGATTTTAGTAGAAAACAAAAAAATCTGACCCAAAAGGTCACTGAGAATCGTGACGTCACTACGTCATACGGATTTTAGTACCTGTAATATTTTTAGGTATCTGTTTTTTTGTTTTGGGTCGTTTCTTTTTGCTTTCTTACTACTTTTGGATTTGTGGGTATATTTTTTTTTGTTTTTTTGAGTGAATCTTTCATCTGCATATAAATGCAGATGAAGGCTTGGCATGTTTTTAGGAGACTGGTTTTTCAGTTGGTTTGCCTGGTTTTGTCTATTGGTTTGCCTGGTTCTGTGCGCATTTTGCATTTGCTTTTTTTTTGCATGGCGTTCAAGTGATAGACGCCTCGAGCACCACCTGCAAGATGGTCGCCATCGACTTCGCCTGTGCGCGGGCGCGCCTCACCTGATCCGCCATCTTTGCCTGTGCGCGGGCGCGGGCGTGGTCGCGCCTCGCCTGATACGCCATCTTCGCCTGGGGGCGGTCGCAGGCGCAGGCGTGCCTCGCCTGATGCGCCAGCTTCGCCCAATGCGCCAGCTTAGCCTGATGCGCCAGCTTCGCTTGAGCGCGTGTGCGGGCGAAAGCGCAGGCGTGCCTCGCCTGTTCCGCCACCTTCCCCGCATTCGTCGGCTGCGCGCGAGCGCGCCTCACCGGATCCGTCATTTTCTCCGCCATCTTCGCCGCCAGCTCCACCAGCTCGTCCAGTATCACCTCGTGTGATAATACTGGCAAACGAGCATTTGGTACCTGCGCACGCGAATGGGCGTGGTGGTGCGAATCAGCACGGCGGGCGCGCGCGCCGTGCTCCTCCTGGCCGAATGGGCTTGGGGCAATACCACCCGGGACCCCACAGCTATGAAGAGTACCTATGCTTTTTAACGCTTTTTTTTCACTAATCCTTTCTTTTTACTATCTCTAACTCAATTCGAGTATTAAAATGGGCTGTTTTGAATTTTAGCCTCGTTATCCGGAACATTGAAGACATGCCCAGAGAGCGTGTCCTGGAGACGCCGATCCATGTGTGGCGTCCGCGCGTGTGGCAACCGTAAGTTGTTCTACTTGTGCTGCATGTTAGTTCTAATACTATGTTGTGTAATTTTTTTTTAATATCCATCTAGACCACTTCCGGCGAATGCACCACCACGACCAGTTGCTGTGACACCACCACTCCCATTGCCATCACCACCACCACCAGTTCCTGTCACACCACCACTCCCATTCCCATCACCACCGCATTGTGGTGATGGCAATGGGGAAATGGTAGGCGGGGAGGAAAATGGTTGTGGTGTTGGTGAACGCGTAGGTGCGCGTGATGGTGCCGAAGCGGGCCCATCCAGCTCTGCTATGTAAGTCTCTGACGGTCTTTCCTTTTCATTTCATTTATAAAGGAATAGGTACGACAACACTGGTTTTGTTCCAGGGATACCGCACCGAAGCCAGCCCCGCAGCCAGCCAGCGCAGCACCGGCGGCGGCGGCATGTATGGCAGTCTCTATGCCTTCGCCAGCTGCGTAAGTTGTTTTCGTATCGGACTTTCGTTTGTATTCATCTCCTAAAGACACAGGTACTACAACACTACTTTTGTTCCAGATTCCTTCATTACAAGGACTCATCGTCCGGCGTCGGGAATCTAACACCTCTATAGCGCCCACGTCAGAGTCTTCGAGAGGATGACATTTCCAGGATAATAAACTTCGGCAAGTGCTGCTGATTTCGGTCTGGTTTGGGGCTATGGGCAAACTTCTGGTATCTTTCGGAATTGAAGCCTATTTATCATTGTCTACAGATAGTGACGACGGCGACTCTGACGCGAGCGATGATGAGGTGGGGTTGCCGCTTCCCATGATACCCAGGGTAGCCAGGATCATGATGCCCTGGGTAGATCATGATGATGACGACGGTGAGGTCCAAGGTAATGCCGCCGGAACTGCGCCTGCTGACGAAGATGAGGACCCCGCGCCTGACTTTGACGTGCCGATTCTGGACACTGATCCAAGTGCGACGGACCAGCCTTGGAACTTTTATGAGTTTGATTGGAGGGAATTTCCGACCGACCCCATTTCACCTGAATTGAGGCGGGAACCTTTCTCCCAGAATAATGTAGGTCCGACAATTCCTGATGTCGACCCATACAGCATTTTCGTTGCTATATGGGATAGGCAATTTATGGAATACATTGCCTTGGAGACGAATAGGTATGCTCAGTAGGTGGCAACCCAGATGCTTGAGGACCACAGCCTCGATACCACGGCTGATGAGCTTTATACCTTATTTGGTGTAATCCTGGCGTTGAGGGTTGTGGTCAAATCACGGCTCGAAGAGTACTGGGGTGCCACCCCTGACATATTCTATACTCCAGGGTTTAGCGCACATATGTCCATCAATAGATTAAAAAATTTACAAAAATGTTTACATTTCGTGGACAACGATGGCATGTGTGCGGTAAACCAGGATGTCGCCGAGGCTCGACTTTATAAAATTCGCCCAGTACTGGACCACCTGAACTCGAAATGTATGTGCTCGAACAGAACAACGCTCTAGACGAAAGTCTTTTGATGTGGAAGGGCTGGCTGGACATCGGCTAGCTGGTCCCTCATAATGCTACTATCAAAGGCATCAAGACTTAGTGAGGTTTGTGAATGTCGAACCGGCTACTTGGGGCTTTTCGAGGTTCACAGCCACAAGGCTGTAGCCCGGCAGCCGGAACCAGAAGATCCGATCCTTCAACACACCCAATAAACAACCATAACCAACCATAACATGTCTAACGAAAGGACTCTTCAGTACCAATCTAGTGAAAATTATAAAAAAGATATAGCATGTAGATTTTTTCGAATTTCAATTAGAATTAGTAAAAAAGTAAATTTTCTCATAAAAATACAAAATAAATTATTACTCTGCAGGGGAGTAACAAATACGCTCACAAACTTTCGCCTTCATAATATTACTTCTGCTAGCGGCTTCGCCCGCATGATAAATTTTCTCATAAAAATACAAAATAAATTATTACTCTGCAGGGGGGTGACCTTAAGGAACTCCCGAAGATTTTTTTTTGCAGCTGGTGACCCCATCTAACCCCTAGTTGCGTTTGATCGACGACTTTTTGGCCACCCTGTATAAGGTAAGTCACGAATTTCTTAGGGAACTATTTCAAAATATTAATATTATGAGTTTCTTGCCAATTAATTTATGAAAATATTTTGTATTTAAGAAAATATAAATCTCTTTAGTAAAGTCAGTGATAGACACAATTGTAATAAGAGAAATAAAGATAAGTTAGATCAACCATCTTATAGATTAGCTAAAGTACACTAATTTTTCATTGGGTATTGTGTTAAATTCTATACCTTGTGATATATTAAAACTAAATGAAAGGAAATTTAAAACCTTAGTTAAAAGCACACTTTGTAAACTACATATTACAAATAAGATGATTATATTCAAAATAAGAAAGAATACTTCGAAACATGCTGGTCCTGCTCCATAGGGCAATCTTTAGTGTAGACAAAATCTAGGAGAATGACCAAAAGTGGTACCAAAAAGTCTCACGCATCAAGACCAAAATTTTATAGTAATTAGTTTCATAATTTTTTACGACATTACGCATCGCGAATTTGATTTTTGAATAGGGAATTTACTTTTAAGTTTAAAAGTATGTATATTGTTTTACTCTCTATATATGACGTTCCATTTCACATGATAAATGATTAACGTAACCTTTATTTGAAAGTGTCATGATCACTGTAAAAAAAAATATGCGTTTCCAATTCTACAATAATTAAAAAAACTAGAATAGAATCTTAACATTTACTCTAAAAGATTAGGTATCATTATTTTATCTATGGTTTATTGGCCGTTCACAGCAGCCGGTCATAAAGATGTAGAATGCAATAGAATCGATTTTTGACGAATCTACTAACCAGTAATGGATTCTTTTGTTTAATAAATAACTATAAGAATCATGTATAACGTGTCTATAATAAAATACGTCGTTGATAGTGTCGAACAAAAGAGCCCTAGTTTTTAGGTTATTTCCGATTTTATGAAATAACTCCAAAACCCGTGTTTTGTTTTCAAAAAGAAGTTTGGTAGAAGTTAACATGGTCAGTGTAGTCTATAAAAAACAAAGTTTGATTTTGATGCAGCTTGGTACGGGATTCCATACATCGATGAGCATTCTCCTTTCTTTAACTGTATTACTTTTTTTGTTGTTCAAGAAATTGATTCGCACACTGTTCCGTTGTTGTTGAATTAAGTGTTTTACATGTGTTTGCAATATTTGTAAGTGTTCAGAATAGAACAGGATGTCATAACAAAACATATGGTTATTGTAAATAGGCCTAGCATTTCTAGGAATACATTAGGGGTGTGTCGTGTCCCGAGCAAATAAATGACTCGTGATTGATCGATGCGAAACTCCAAAAACGCTACCATATTTGGTAATGCACGGGCGCTACGCACCCTGATGGGCCTCTTAAATTTAAACCAGAGGTTCGCAAAAAGGGAGCGGACCATACTATCCAAAAACACTACCATATTTGGCTATGTCAGAAATTCATATCTAGAAGTTTGGCAACGTACACAGAGTAAACTATAGACTGCTGGATATCTTCCTTTGCATTCGCACAAGAAAAAGAAGAACATATTAGCGTCACTAGCAAAGGAAAGAGGCAGAGAATAAATATTTGTCCTTTATCGCGTGCCGGCTGAGCACAACATTGTGCACAACAAGTTTGACGTTTATGGCGGTGGCAGATTGACATCCAATTGTTTTATATTATCAAAAGATGCTACCAATTTTATTGACATAAAAGTAGCTCATAGGTAATGAATAATAGCGTAAACACTATTAGAATCCCTTCCAGTGTTGTGGTTGATTAAGGCAGAGTTTTATCGGAGAAATTTTAAGAGGTATTAAACAAAAGTTAAACTTTAACTCATCGCGTCTTATACGTGTAACTGGAATGTAGTGTATTGAGCATACTGAAGCCTATAAAGATACGACCGTGCCTTAAGGTATATTATGAAAAAATATTTGTGTCAACTGTGTTTGTGTGTGTAAATTAGTACACCACTTGCAACTGACGATGGACAAGAAGCAAGGCTCTTGTTCTTTATGACAAGTAAGTAGAAATGGAAGTTCTTATTTAGAAGCGCGGTAGGCACACTGCTGAGTAAAATAAAGATGGTTCGATAGAGCATAGATAGACAAAATGTTTTTGAGCTGTAGTTTTGATTAAGAATTAAATAACAAAGTTAAGTTTAATGGCACCTCATTTAATTTGATGAGGTCTTTTAACTATGCGTTGAGAGACTTTGTACTCAAAATGTTGTGATGTTTATAAGTGCGCTCTATCGTGAGCATTGTAGTGTGCTGTAGCTACGGGGATGGTTACGATACCTGGTCACTGGGTTGGCTATGGTTGAGTGAGTGGTCAGTGAGATGATTGCTGTAGCCACTGGGATGGTTAAGAAACTTTGTCACTAGGTTGACTATGGTTGTGTGAGTGGTCAGTGAGATGACTGCTGTAACCACTGGGATGGTTAAGAAACTTTGTCACTAGGTTGACTATGGTTGTGTGAGTGGTCAGTGAGATGACTGCTGTAACCACGGGGATGGTTACGAGACCTGGTCACTGGGTTGACTATGGTTGTGAGAGTGGTCAGTGAGATGACTGCTGTAGCCACGGGGATGGTTACGAGACCTGGTCACTGGGTTGACTATGGTTGTGCGAGTGGTCAGTGAGATGACTGCTGTAGCCACTGGGATGGTTAAGAGACTTGGTCACTGGGTTGACTATGGTTGGGTCACTGGGTTGACTATGGTTGGGTCACTGGGTTGACTATGGTTGGGTCACTGAGATGACTGCTATAGCCACAGGGATGGTTACGAGATTTAGTCACTGGGTTGATTATGATTGGGTCACTGAGATGACTGCTGTAGCCACAGGGATGGTAACGTGGTTTGGTCACTGGGTTGACTATGGTTATGAGAAGATCAGAAGGATGACTGTCGTGATGGTTACAGGAATAGCTATCCGAAGCCACAGGGCTGGCTGTGGCTGTGACTAAGGATCTCTTAGTTAATTGAAGTCAGAATGACCGAACGGTATTATTCTGTGTTGGAAATATCTAGTATTGTAGATTTACACACGCGGACGTGTGCTACGTAGGATGGCCGTGTCGGATCTTGTCATGGTTTGTTTACATAAAATGATACACAAGTACCTTTTTGGTACTGGGTGGAGTCTAGTGTCTCGTATGTTGTCGATACGGTTCATGTAGAGCGACAGTGATCGTTCAGACATGGCCGTGACAACATATTGGCCTAGAAACTGCTCAGTGTTTCCTTGTAAGTCTAGAGTAGTACTTAGTAGGGCATGAATATCGGAATCTCTGCATCTCTTACAATCGGAATCTCGGAACGAAATTACCGATATTTCAATTCCGATACTGATTGATACAATATCGGAATCTTGGAATAAAAAAATACATTATTTAAGCTCCTTGTGAACCGTCGAGCGACAAAGCGCAGTTAAGCCCGTTGACTATGGTGATTAGCAGTGGTCGGATATTCTGTTTACTAACCGGGCGCTTATTTACTTACTCTTCACTTCACGAAAACTTAATATGTGCCTTCATAAGAGTACAAGTAAATATAAAGTTTGATAGAACCCGTTGTAACAATGATATTTTCATTGAATAATGCTTCAGCAGTGGACGTCTTTCGGCTGAAAGGACGATGACGTTGATGATGCTAAGAGAGTTTTTCATACTTTTGCACAGACTGCGCAGATTTAGAAATTTTTTCTTAGAGAATTAAAATCAAAACTGCTTGTTGGTGAAACAGATTGTGGGCGTGGCAATTGTATATCACTCGAAGACATTACAATTTTAAAATTTAGTGAAATCCGCTATGAAAAAAAAAACAATCTATTTACTAAACTGTCTTCTGAACCTAATACTGACATGAATGAATCTTTAGGATGTGACCCTATAATCAACATAGATCATGATTATTTAACAGATCCTTCTAGGCTTACTGTTTATTCTAAAGAAGTAATAACCTATAATAGTGCTGGTTTTATTGCAAGAAAGTTGAGGAAAGTTATTAAATGTGAGGATTGCCTTTTGGCTTTGATCACAGATAAATATCACGGAATCATTGCCAGGAGAGACAAAGGAGGCCTTATATATCCTTCTACTGACTTTTAAATAAAGTCTGTGAATTGGCAGAGAAGATATTTCGAGCGCGTCACACAAGGGCATTACAATTTATAATGAAAAAAATTTGATGCCAAAACTTATATTATCGTGTTTCAAGGAATTCAATTCATTTAATTCATTTATTCAATAACGATTTTCACATCATGTCTGAATTTCTATCATAATAATCATCAAAATTAAATTAAAATCTGAATAATAATAAGAATAAAACAAAAAAAAGATTTAATGTCATAAGTCAATTAACAAAATACAATAAAATTTCCATTTCAAGTCAACGATTTAAAATTCATCAATAGAATATAGACACTTGTTTAACAAGAACTGTCTGAAACTAACTTGTATATACTTGACTTTTTATTTCTGTCGGCAGTTTATTGAACGTTTTTATTGACTTGTAGTAGGCGCTATACTTTACAACGTTTAGGTGAGGTACTTGCTTCGTCTGGAGATCTTTTCTTCTTGTACTCTCCCTTTTCTGCCTTTAATCTTCAGTCTCATATTCAAAGATATATTTTGATAAGTGACTAAGTAGGACCAAAATGTACAAGCCTGGGACTGTCAATATATTTAAGTCATTAAAATGTGGCTTGCATGATTCTTGTTGTTGAATTCTTACTATGGTTCTGATGGCTCTCTTCTGAATCACAAAAGCTTTTTGAGTGTTGTAATCATAACTTCCTCCCCAGAAAAGCGACTCTACTAATGCGTAATAGACCATTTTTAAATGTTTTATGGTTACCTCGTTTCTTAGACTTCTAAGTACGTAACATGCAGAGCTGATTGCTTTCTCCAGGTATGTTAGCTCTTGTTTCCACTTTAACTGACTATCGATATGGACTCCCAGAAACTTAACCACCTGGACCACTTTCACTGTTTCTCCATTTATGACACAGTTAATGCTATCTTTATTATTGGATGTGGAACGAAAAAGCATTACATTGGTTTTACTGGCATTAACTTTAAGACCGTTAACAGTAAACCAACTGTGGAAGATAGCCAAGGTTTGATTAACTATGGAGTTAAGTGCGTGTATATTGCCAGCCGAAACAACGGCATTGGTATCATAGGCAAACACCACAAGCTGGATAGATCCCGCAGCTTTGTCCCTCATGTGTTGTATAAGGTCATAAATAAACACGATAAAAAATATGGGACCCAGTATGGATCCTTGTGGTACGCCAGTGTGCACAGGAGATAGTTGGGACCTGTATGTTTCTTCAATTGGACAATTTTTAGTGGAGCAATTTGACACAACAGCTTTGATCTCCACGAACATCTTTCTGTTTTTTAAATATGACGTGAGAAGTGCCAATATTTTACCCCTGACACCGTAGTGTTCAAGCTTTTCTAGCAGTAGTTTATGTTCCACCAACGCACACGTACCTATATTAATATTTTTATAAATGACCATTTCGACAGTCAGCCATTTATAGTGGAATCACAGAACTCTCCTCATTAAATCTATTGCAATGCATTACTTCGAAACTCGTATTCACCATCGTACCAAACAATGTTTTGAGCCAAAATCGAAAGTAAGAAATTTTCATAATAAGTTGGTGCTTTTTTAAAGACAATAATTTGTTTTTTTATGAATAAAACTTAGCATTCGCATCATTGCTCATGTGTTTTTTATTTCTCATCATAGAAATCTGAAGTAAAAACCTCATTTAAAAAAACTTGTTTTGTGAAGAATAATGGGTAAAATGTACATCACTTGGTAACCCTAAACAATGGATGTACTTTATTTTTGTCCCTTTCGATATCACAGACTTCACGAGTCTATAGTTTACTCTGTCTACGTTTGGCATAGACGCGGAATTTACAACCCCCTCCCGCACCTCATACGTCGCTATACTGTTTAAATACTTCCGCACAGTACAGGAGCGACTAGGATTGCCACTAGTCGCGCACCTGCACACACGTATTTTGAAATACCATCACCGCACGGACCAAACTCTTATCACCGATAGTGTAAATTTTTTCAAGTTTGCACTTTCGGGGACACTTCGGGTGGACTTCGTTGCCGCCTAACGGTTATTGCTTGCGCGATAATCGTTAAAGTGGTCGCGGAGACTAGTCTTTAGCACGTATGCTTCATGCTAGTCCCACAGCATAACCAAGAAGAGAAGAAAGAAGAAGATGCCACCGCCCGGCGACCGTGGCCCCCCTGGCTGCGGCGGCCCCAGCCCTCAACGGACGTCGTCGCTCCCCAACTTGGAGACCATGATGCCTGGAGTCCAACGAGAGGAGCCAGCACGCAGCCAGCAGGGTGTAGCTGCCAGGAGACAAGGTAGGCCACCCGCCACCGACTCCCCAGCATCACCACCACCTACAACACCTTCCAGGTACAGTGCCTCATCAACAAGTCGCCCTGTACCCACAAAAAAACCCCGTCATCCGCCGATCGCGTATCGACTGTGCTTACCCCGGAAAACCATTTTTCAACGGTTTCTCCGACTACCCGCACCAGCTAAACATCATCGACAAACCGCCCAAATGTAATTTCTTCGCGTTCAAATCAGAACCCGTCGCGCTCTGTAACTCAACACTCGCGACAGCAAACAAGTACAACTTATGCGCCCGCTACAGAACCACCTACGCGTTTCAACGCGAACCAAGCACCTACGCAGTCGCGTAAAGGCGGGTCCAGACATGTATCATTTGTCCGATCCGCTCACCGTATCCGCATCGTCGACGCGTTGCATGATCGCATATGTGGACGGGTAATGATATACGTATCATGATACGGGATCTCGATACGCCGTTATGATACGGCCCGTCCCATGTCGTGTCGGTTTTTGTCCGATCATCAAAGGTGATACAGATACGGGTGTCCGTTATGCTAGCGTACACCAGAACTGCAACGAGTTAGTTTCTATGCCAAAAAACTCTGTGTAAATACTGCCTAATTACTGTAAAAATAAAAAAAAATCTTCCTCTTTAGTTTAGGAAATAAACACCATTTTCACTATGTACGCTAGCGTCACGATCAAGCTAGCGTACACATGGCCGTACTCGAAAACGGCTAATTGTAAAGCAACAGATTTGGACACAAAAATACTGTTCTAATACTTCTCCCGCTATGCAAAATTTCATAACGATTGCTCTTGTAGGAACAGAGATATTGAACAAGACTTTTCAATGACATTCGGAGCTGGCGTCATGGCAGCGTACACATAGTAGTTCTTATAGAAAGGGAACTTTTCTTGTAATGAATGCTATATATATAAATAGTGCGTGAAATTCTGCCTCTATTAGTGTAAATACTTTATGCGAATTCGCAGGGGAATAAGCAAAAAAACCTATGTTAAGTTCTAGGAACAAATATACTGACGTACTGTCGCGAACAAAATGAATTATTTGTGAAATTAAAAACAGAAATATAGCATTATTTTCTAATACACGTTAGCATGATGTGTTTTGACATAAATAAAATTAAAATGATTACATACTGTAACACCGCATTGCAAGTACGACATTGCACGGTGTTCGAAAACAGTGGCCCCTCAAGGAAACGACAGGGGCAGGCGCGCGCGCCGGAATTCACCCGCGCAACTACCCCTCCAAGAGCACTCGGCCGCCCGCTACGACAAGGGCAATACGTGCCGCGCGTGAGCACGTCCGTGATAATAATATTATCATCCCCGTAGAATGATAATACTAAAACCGTGTTGTGTATGTGTACCAAATAGTTGTGTAATTAATAATATTATATCAGTACGAAGACAATCATCACAGTCATTACATTACCTATTTATGTGCTTGACTGTAAAAAATTGGTTTGTGTGAAATGGAAAATTTTCTAATTCTAATGTGAAATAGACAATACGTTGTTCGCGCGTGCACAACTTATGGCAGCTCTCATGGTCTTTAAAAAGATGAGAACAATATCATTGCCGTTCACGGATTTAGTCGGACCCTGATGTGTTTAGAATTGTGGCAGTCAATTTATTAGGTAAGTTTACAAATTATTATTTTATGAATTACTAGCTGATGCCACGGCTTCGCCCGCGTGAAATTTTGATCCTGTTCCCGCGTCCCTTGGGACACGTTTCCCGGGATAAAAAGTAGCCTATGTGTTATTCCAGGTTCTATTCTACCCCTGTACCAAATTCCAGCCAGCCGTTAGAGCGTGATTGTGTAACAAACTACTAAACATCTTCACAAACTTTCACATTTATAATATTACTAAGATGTTGTCATTTTGATATCCTAACTTTGGTCATTTTAACTTTTTATCTTGAGTTTGTTCAAATTAAAATGAAATAATTTCATATAATTATCTTCTCTTTTTGTAGCAGGTTTAAATAATTAGTAGCCACGTATGTAGCCGGTACGCGCGGGCACTATTTATACATTCATGTTCATCCCCCTCCCCCCGGTCGTAAACCACATAGTTCACCGTCCCCAATCCTCGTCCCAGACCCTGAAGTTGCATAAAATCTACTAATTCTATTTAAAAATAGTAAATCTAAATACAATTTTATTTTACTTATTTCAGGTCGAAGCCAACAACTGCAGCGATAACCCACGACCATGACGTTATCGTAAACTGGACAGGACCTTGAGTCATCACGACACGTGCCTCCGATAAATTGATACTGGATTGAACTGAATTATGGATACTAACTCAAAAAGGGGTCCAAAACCGAAGGTGCCATTAGAGATACAAAAAGATGTTTATTTACAATTCAAAGATGACTTTTGTAATGGCATAATACCACCTATTTCGCATACTGTCTATAATAGTGTTCAATCTGCTTTAAAAAACAAAATGACAAAAAAGGGTATTCAAATGAGTATAAAAACTAATTATGTTTTTTTCTTTGGACATGTCATGAGCAAAAAAACACTCCCTTTTGTCACTGAACCTATGAGCTGTTCTTCTTCTGGCACAAATTATGACACGGACAATCCAGAACAGGACCGTTCTTGGAATTCTTTGACTGATAACAGTCCTAATAGTATAATACACATTTTATGCGTAGATAAAATAACTTGGGAAGAAATCAAACCAAAATATTATCACTATCGTCGTAATAGTAAAACGGATTGTAAACAACAAAAGAGACTTAAGCTCCAAATAAATAGGTGGACCAATGTCATACAAGGACAACTGTGGAATGCACTAAAATTAAGCTGTACATGGTGTTTTAAAGGAAATTATGCCAAGAGTGATTTTGAAGTTACTTGTAAGGGGTATTGTAAACAATGTCATGCAAATATCACAGTCACATCACAACTTAAAACTGAAAATTTAATTGAATTAAAATGTTTAATAACCAATTGGCACAATGATTACAAACATTCCGTTACTATAAAAAATCATATTAGGGCACGTACACGGCATATTCTTTCTCAAAATTTGCAAAATAGATCACCTATATCGGTCAGAAATGAACTAGCTTTTAAACTGATGCAAAAAAATGATGAAGAACCTCCAGTCCTACCAAAATTAGAGACATTACGTCAAATAAAACACCAAAGTAGGAAATCGTTACATTTTCACGAAAACCTTATTTTATCGCTTACGTGTATGGCTTTTACTCCACCGTATGATAAATGTGTGAGAGCTGTATCAGCACTCCCTTTTTATGTTTATTATTGGACAGATGACCAAATAAACTATTATCAAAATTGTCAAAAAACTTGTAACTTTATAAGAGTCTCTATAGATGCTACTGGATCCCTATTTTGTAAAAAAATAAGACCAATTGTTAACGAACACACGGAAATTGCAGAAAAATGTCAAGGCCCTATATTTTTGTACACTATTATGACCGATACTACGGTGAAAAGCAGTGTGCCATTAGGGCAGTTTATTTCTGAAAGACATACAATGGCTAGTATTTCGCAATGGCTAAATACTTGGCTTTCAGGCAGGAAACCTCCTAACGAAGTTGTTACTGATGACTCAGCCGCCCTAATTGGAGCTGTTGTTAAAGCATTTTGTGGTTACAACTCCACAAATGAATATTTGGACAGTTGTTTTAAATTATTAGAAAATAAATCAGATAAAGTCCCCATTTGCCACGTTAGACTGGATACATCTCATTTTATTAAGACGCTCTATAATCTTACTGTTTTCAAACATGTAGACACGAGAATTATCCATTTTTATGTACAATGCTTTAAACAAATAAAAAATTCTATATCTTACATTCAGATTAAACAAATTATTCAGGATATTATTATTGTGTCCAAACATAAATATCGCGGAAGTATAAATGGACAACAAACACGATGCGAAAGTTCACTACAAAAATTACGAAATATAATTACAGCAGATAAAGAAACGAGTTACCTAGAATACGAGAAAAATGCAGATTATCCAAATTTTGAAAGTAATAATATTTTCGAGGACACTGACATAGATTTAGATACGACATTAATAAAGTTTATTGAAGACGTTGATGCTAAGGAAGATTTATTTATCACATTAAGCGGCGATGACGTAACCGAATTTGAAAACATATTCTATTTTCCACTTCTGAAAGGTACTTTAATCAGACTGTTACGCAAATTACCTATGTGGGGTAATATCATGTGTCCTTTTTTTCAGTCAGATGTTTGTAATAATTCAAGCTCTAACATAGAAAGTTATTTTAGAGATATCAAAAAGCTATTTTTCAATTTTAATTTTGGTAAACTGCGTATTGACGAATTTATCATAAAACATTATACTCTAATAACAGGAGCGTTAAGACTGGGTTCAAGCGATTTAAATAACTTAAAAGCTGAAGAGGAAATGGATGTAAATTCGCGTAATGAAGACGACATGTTTTACGACAACTCTATTTTTAAAGATAACCCCAAATATATTGAAGATTGGCGAGGCCTTGTCAGTAAGCAATATAAAAAAGTGCGTACTACTGGTGTAACATTACACGTTCTACGAAATGGTAATATTAGCACGTCTGGAAACTCTAACATTTTCACCAACACAATATGTGCATTTGACTCAGTAGTACAAAGTTTAGGTATAGCTTACTTAGACTATCCACGTTTTAAGAAATATATTTCTGACAAAGAAAATATTCTTACAAAATTGATTCAAAATCTAATTATATCAAAACCAAAATCTAAGCAACAATATACCACTAAAGGCATATACGATTCAAGGGCTAATATTTTAATGGATATATTTGAAAACGAAACAGCAGCGTCAGCAGATAATATTATAAATTGTGTTTGTAACGTGACACGAATAATAGACAATATAGCAAAATATGACTTATACAGTGCAGGACGTAGCTTAAAATGCACAAACATAGATTGTGATGTTAATAAGGATAACGTTCGAAAATGTAGTTGGATACCTTTGAACACAAATACCATTGAATCAGAAGGTTTGAAGGCCTTAAGTAAAGCAGCTTTGATTACAGATTCGTATAGAAAATGCAAAATTTCGGCTTGTGTTGGTTACAATAAATACGAATATGATTTATCTAATTTAATTTTTTTCGAATTTAACGATGAAACTGCGGTTAACATAAACGACTTCCCGAAAACGATTGAATTAAATGGGAAATGCTTTCAAATTGTTGCCATTGTTGACTACATTAATAATGGCAGTAATAGCATAGGACATTATAGAACACGGTGTTTCCGTAGACGTACAAAAACTTGGCAGTGTTACGACGATATGTTACCAACACAACGTAAAAGTAAGTCTCCCCCCCTTGTTGTTCCCCACTGTGCTATTTATATCAAGCTGTGATGATTGTTTATTTAAGTAGAGATGAATCTCTATTATTATATACAAATTTCTGTAATGTAAATTTTTAAATTATAACTATTTTGTATACAAGTTTTAAAACACTATTGTAAATAAAAATTAGTTTTGTAAGTCTAACTTAAACTGTGATTTGTCAGTAACAATGTGATTATACTGTGATTTAATTTAGTAATTATTTGTACAAATGAATGATTTCATGCAGCAGTTATTATTAGTAAATATTCTCTAAGACTGATTATTGTAACGGTTCCTAATGTGATTATACTGTGATTTTTAATATAGATACTTATTAATGATTGTACAATTTTTATTATTTGTAAATATTCTCTAAGACTGATAAATATGGTTAAATCGTAACCTGTTATGTTGTATTACATTATAAACACAAACAAAAACTAGTACTAAAAAGAAGTAAATTGTCATTATTGTACCAAATCAGTAATAATATGATTATACTGTGTTAAAAAATAATTGTTTTTGGCATAATAAATGTTATTTGAATTTTTCCAATTATTTAATTTTCACTCAGAACTATATCTACAATGAAGTGTACATACTCCTAGTTCAGTACTTCATCACGTTTCAGTTTTAGTTCTCTATTAAAAAAAACTTGACAAAGCACCTTTGAGCATATCTGTACCTGTACTATGAACAGAAATTAACAGGGTTTTTTACTTATTCCCCTGCGAATTCGCATAAAGTATTTACACTAATAGAGGCAGAATTTCACGCACTATTTATATATATAGCATTCATTACAAGAAAAGTTCCCTTTCTATAAGAACTACTATGTGTACGCTGCCATGACGCCAGCTCCGAATGTCATTGAAAAGTCTTGTTCAATATCTCTGTTCCTACAAGAGCAATCGTTACGAAATTTTGCATAGCGGGAGAAGTATTAGAACAGTATTTTTGTGTCCAAATCTGTTGCTTTACAATTAGCCGTTTTCGAGTACGGCCATGTGTACGCTAGCTTGATCGTGACGCTAGCGTACATAGTGAAAATGGTGTTTATTTCCTAAACTAAAGAGGAAGATTTTTTTTTATTTTTACAGTAATTAGGCAGTATTTACACAGAGTTTTTTGGCATAGAAACTAACTCGTTGCAGTTCTGGTGTACGCTAGCATAACGGACACCAGATACGGACGTGGGTCAGTCTGGACGCGTCACTCGCGGCGCTCGGTCGGTTGCACGTGCGCGTCATTTTCAGTCCTTGCCGTGAAGTAAAAACAATGAATTGGAAAAATGGAAATGTTATTAAATTTATCGAGGCCTATAAAGAAAAGCAAGTATTATGGGACCCCAGCCACAAAAGCTATTACAACAGGAATCTGAAGCAGGAGGCCTGCCTGGGATGAACTCTCCGTCGAAATGGAGTGTCCAGTTGGCGAATTGAAGAAAAAGATAGATTATTTGTTGGCTGCCCTTCGCCGTGAAAAATCAAAAATCGCTAAAACCAGCACAACAGCAAAAGTGGTGGTAGATACTGCTAGTGCATGCAAAATCTATGCCGGTTTGTAAAGTTCGCACAAGTCGCCCGCCCGGGGAGGGCCCCGGTTGGCGAACAGAGTGGCATTATTTTGGACGCACTCTACTCGTACCCGTTCATGAAAACTCAATTGATATTTTATAATTATTATTTTATTATTATTCCTCTTTATTTATCTTTATCTACACCCATGCTATAAATCCTCTATAAAAGTTCTTGAAACAGTTAGCTTATTGCCAACATTAAAACAGCCAGTGTCATAGTAACCATAATATCATCCAAACGGGTGTTATAATGTTGTACTAAATTATCGCATCTAATGTTATTAACAACGCCATACCTTAATAATTAGGGCACTAACCTGTTGGCTACATCTATGCTTTGTTATGGCTAACGCCTAACGCCGATGAAGGTGAAGCAAAAGCATTACAAAGAAATGTCCGACGTCACTAACGCAGCGACACTGCGGCAGCTCTATACATGCATTTAAAGATTGGGTTTCGTCTCAAATTATGTAATACTTTATTCCATGCTCATTTCAATCGGTCCGAATTGTAGGTGTGCGATTCAAATTTAAATGGTTATTTTTTTTATAAGATATGATTATTGTTTAATGTGAAATTATCTCTCAAGATATGTTTATAAAATTTAGTTTATTGTTTCTTCCCCAAGTGTGTTGAAAAATATTGATAAATCTTTGACTGTATTTACGAACTTTGCCTTAATCTTATAACAAAATGTTCTTTATCTTAGTAGTTACTTATTTTATTGTTTTGGTGCTTATACAGTTACACATACGTTCATTCGTTGGAAAATGATGGCAAGATAGATCGTGCTGACAAGCACAGAATTAACACAGCGTGGATGAAATTGCAGTGTCGGCAGGTAATGCGAACGACCTCCGTATTTACCTTACCCTAAATTCAAAGGGAAGATGGGAAAATAATGGTCAAGTCTTGTATCAAAATGTTCGGGGCTACAAACGAGTTGAATGAAATGGAGATCATGAATGATGATGATTTGTGAGTATTTGTGAAACTACTCGTATTTATGACTGCTAATTGACGCCGCTAAACTAGTGCTACGAAATCCTCTAGACAGCATGCTCCCTATGGACGTCCACTGGAGTGGTGGAGTTTAAATGTCTTCTTGGAAAGTGAGAACCTGCAGGAGAATTATCTTCTTAGGGTGGTGAATGTTATAAACAGACCCCAGAGCAGGTGGCACTACTAGTGCGACTGGAGATTATGGCAGAAGCAGTACAGGTCTTGCTATGGTACCGGCAACAAGCGAGGGCAGGTACCACAGAAGAGCCACCAAGGGTGCCAAATCCGCAACAGTTCGTAGAGGTCACCCACGAGGAAGAGTTGTTATCTTCACAAGGTAAGCTTTTTAGGGTGCCTGGCTATCGGCTACGTCATACTCCGCGGTCGAGAGCTGTTCGCGCGGGCCGTGTTGGGGGCGTAGGGTTTTATCTGCGCCGTGGCCTAAGCGCGTGTATCTTTACTGGCACGGTTGATTCCAGGTTTGATTCTGTCGAACAAATGTGGCTGACTACCTCACTAAGTGGGAAAAAAATTGCCATTGGTACCGAGAATCGGCCACCGTGGTTGGACGTTGATCTGTTCTTGGATGCCATCACTAGTACTCTTGCATCGTTGGGTAACTGTGATCATCATATATTGTTGGGTGATTTCAACGTGAACATGCTTAACACTAACGAGGCCAAAACAGTGGAAGATTTGTGTGCCATAACTGGAACTTTGAGTGACTACATCCTGGATAGATACCCTAGTTTGATTAGCCGGGACTCGCCGACTAAACCCAGACGAAAACACTTGTGGACCATACCCCAAGAAGAAACGTTTGATAACAGTAAGAAATTGATCTATATTATCTATACTGACCTACTACCAGCTACAAATGTTGTATGTGAGTTTAAATGTTTGTACATGCACCCTCGATACAGAAATTGTTACTAGTGTGGGGCAACGATTAAAACATGTTTATTTCAACACACTTGTGTGGAAATGCGCCTTACTTAACGCATTAAATGAGTGGCTAGATTTATGGAACTCTGCTATAGTTTATTTGTCGTGAATTAGTGTGTTAAATGTATTCAAAATGGAAATAGAAGCTGCTGTCGTGTATAGTATTTTAACTATTATTTTCGTGTCTCTGGAAGAATAATAGAAAACAAATAAAATCAGAGCCGCAAGATTTGTGTGCCATAACTGGAACTTTGAGTGACTACATCCTGGATAGATACCCTAGTTTGATTAGCCGGGACTCGCCGACTAAACCCAGACGAAAACACTTGTGGACCATACCCCAAGAAGAAACGTTTGATAACAGTAAGAAATAGATCTATATTATCTATACTGACCTACTACCAGCTACAAATGTTGTACGTGAGTTTAAATGTTTGTACATGCACCCTCGATACAGAAGTTTTTTACCAGTGTGGGGCAACGATTAAAACATGTTTATTTCAACACACTTGTGTGGAAATGCGCCTTACTTAACGCATTAAATGAGTGGCTAGATTTATGGAACTCTGCTATAGTTTATTTGTCGTGAATTAGTGTGTTAAATGTTTTCAAAATGGAAATAGAAGCTACTGTCGTGTCTAGTATTTTAACTATTATTTTCGTGTCTCTGGAAGAATAATAGAAAACAAATGAAATCGGAGCCGCAAGATTTGTGTGCCATAACAGGAACATTGAGTGACTAAATCCTGGATAGATACCCTAGTTTGATTAGCCGGGACTCACCGACAAAACCCAGACGAAAACACTTGTGGACCATACCCCAAGAAGAAACGTTTGATAACAGTAAGAAATTGATCTATATCATCTATACTGACCTACTACCAACTACAAATGTTGTATGTGAGTTTAAATGTTTGTACATGCACCCTCGATACAGAAGTTTTTTACTAGTGTGGGGCAACGATTAAAACATGTTTATTTCAACACACTTGTGTGGAAATGCGCCTTACTTAACGCATTAAATGAGTGGCTAGATTTATGGAACTCTGCTATAGTTTATTTGTCGTGAATTAGTGTGTTAAATGTATTCAAAATGGGAATAGAAGCTGCTGTCGTGTATAGTATGTTAACTATTATTTTCGTGTCTCTGGAAGAATAATAGAAAACAAATAAAATCAGAGCCGCAAGATTTGTGTGCCATAACTGGAACTTTGAGTGACTACATCCTGGATAGATACCCTAGTTTGGAGATTTGGTGATTATCGCATCTAATGTTATTAACAACGCCATACCTTAATAATTAGGGCACTAACCTGTTGGCTACATCTATGCTTTGTTATGGCTAACGCCTAACGCCGATGAAGGTGAAGCAAAAGCATTACAAAGACATGTCCGACGTCACTAACGCAGCGACACTGCGGCAGCTCTATACATGCATTTAAAGATTGGGTTTCGTCTCAAATTATGTAATACTTTATTCCATGCTCATTTCAATCGGTCCGAATTGTAGGTGTGCGATTCAAATTTAAATGGTTATTTTTTTATAAGATATGATTATTGTTTAATGTGAAATTACCTCTCAAGATATGTTTATAAAATTTAGTTTATTGTTTCTTCCCCAAGTGTGTTGAAAAATATTGATAAATCTTTGACTGTATTTACGAACTTTGCCTTAATCTTATAACAAAATGTTCTTTATCTTAGTAGTTACTTATTTTATTGTGTTGGTGCTTATACAGTTACACATACGTTCATTCGTTGGAAAATGATGGCAAGATAGATCGTGCTGACAAGCACAGAATTAACACAGCGTGGATGAAATTGCAGTGTCGGCAGGTAATGCGAACGACCTCCGTATTTACCTTACCCTAAATTCAAAGGGAAGATGGTAAAATAATGGTCAAGTCTTGTATCAAAATGTTCGGGGCTACAAACGAGTTGAATGAAATGTAGATCATGAATGATGATGATTTGTGAGTATTTGTGAAACTACTCGTATTTATGACTGCTAATTGACGCCGCTAAACCGACCCTAGTGCTACGAAATCCTCTAGACAGCATGCTCCCTATGGACCACTGGAGTGGTGGAGTTTAAATGTCTTCTTGGAAAGTGAGAACCTGCAGGAGAATTATCTTCTTAGGGTGGTGAATGTTATAAACAGACCCCAGAGCAGGTGGCACTACTAGTGCGACTGGAGATTATGGCAGAAGCAGTACAGGTCTTGCTATGGTACCGGCAACAAGCGAGGGCAGGTACCACAGAAGAGCCACCAAGGGTGCCAAATCCGCAACAGTTCGTAGAGGTCACCCACGAGGAAGAGTTGTTATCTTCACAAGGTAAGCTTTTGACTACATCCTGGATAGATACCCTAGTTTGATTAGCCGGGACTCGCCGACTAAACCCAGACGAAAACACTTGTGGACCATACCCCAAGAAGAAACGTTTGATAACAGTAAGAAATTTATCTATATTATCTATACTGACCTACTACCAGCTACAAATGTTGTATGTGAGTTTAAATGTTTGTACATGCACCCTCGATACAGAAATTGTTACTTGTGTGGGGCAACGATTAAAACATGTTTATTTCAACACACTTGTGTGGAAATGCGCCTTACTTAACGCATTAAATGAGTGGCTAGATTTATGGAACTCTGCTATAGTTTATTTGTCGTGAATTAGTGTGTTAAATGTTTTTAAAATGGAAATAGAAGCTACTGTCGTGTCTAGTATTTTAACTATTATTTTCGTGTCTCTGGAAGAATAATAGAAAACAAATGAAATCGGAGCCGCAAGATTTGTGTGCCATAACAGGAACATTGAGTGACTAAATCCTGGATAGATACCCTAGTTTGATTAGCCGGGACTCACCGACAAAACCCAGACGAAAACACTTGTGGACCATACCCCAAGAAGAAACGTTTGATAACAGTAAGAAATTGATCTATATCATCTATACTGACCTACTACCAACTACAAATGTTGTATGTGAGTTTAAATGTTTGTACATGCACCCTCGATACAGAAGTTTTTTACTAGTGTGGGGCAACGATTAAAACATGTTTATTTCAACACACTTGTGTGGAAATGCGCCTTACTTAACGCATTAAATGAGTGGCTAGATTTATGGAACTCTGCTATAGTTTATTTGTCGTGAATTAGTGTGTTAAATGTATTCAAAATGGGAATAGAAGCTGCTGTCGTGTATAGTATGTTAACTATTATTTTCGTGTCTCTGGAAGAATAATAGAAAACAAATAAAATCAGAGCCGCAAGATTTGTGTGCCATAACTGGAACTTTGAGTGACTACATCCTGGATAGATACCCTAGTTTGGAGATTTGGGGATTATCGCATCTAATGTTATTAACAACGCCATACCTTAATAATTAGGGCACTAACCTGTTGGCTACATCTATGCTTTGTTATGGCTAACGCCTAACGCCGATGAAGGTGAAGCAAAAGCATTACAAAGACATGTCCGACGTCACTAACGCAGCGACACTGCGGCAGCTCTATACATGCATTTAAAGATTGGGTTTCGTCTCAAATTATGTAATACTTTATTCCATGCTCATTTCAATCGGTCCGAATTGTAGGTGTGCGATTCAAATTTAAATGGTTATTTTTTTATAAGATATGATTATTGTTTAATGTGAAATTACCTCTCAAGATATGTTTATAAAATTTAGTTTATTGTTTCTTCCCCAAGTGTGTTGAAAAATATTGATAAATCTTTGACTGTATTTACGAACTTTGCCTTAATCTTATAACAAAATGTTCTTTATCTTAGTAGTTACTTATTTTATTGTGTTGGTGCTTATACAGTTACACATACGTTCATTCGTTGGAAAATGATGGCAAGATAGATCGTGCTGACAAGCACAGAATTAACACAGCGTGGATGAAATTGCAGTGTCGGCAGGTAATGCGAACGACCTCCGTATTTACCTTACCCTAAATTCAAAGGGAAGATGGTAAAATAATGGTCAAGTCTTGTATCAAAATGTTCGGGGCTACAAACGAGTTGAATGAAATGTAGATCATGAATGATGATGATTTGTGAGTATTTGTGAAACTACTCGTATTTATGACTGCTAATTGACGCCGCTAAACCGACCCTAGTGCTACGAAATCCTCTAGACAGCATGCTCCCTATGGACCACTGGAGTGGTGGAGTTTAAATGTCTTCTTGGAAAGTGAGAACCTGCAGGAGAATTATCTTCTTAGGGTGGTGAATGTTATAAACAGACCCCAGAGCAGGTGGCACTACTAGTGCGACTGGAGATTATGGCAGAAGCAGTACAGGTCTTGCTATGGTACCGGCAACAAGCGAGGGCAGGTACCACAGAAGAGCCACCAAGGGTGCCAAATCCGCAACAGTTCGTAGAGGTCACCCACGAGGAAGAGTTGTTATCTTCACAAGGTAAGCTTTTGACTACATCCTGGATAGATACCCTAGTTTGATTAGCCGGGACTCGCCGACTAAACCCAGACGAAAACACTTGTGGACCATACCCCAAGAAGAAACGTTTGATAACAGTAAGAAATTTATCTATATTATCTATACTGACCTACTACCAGCTACAAATGTTGTATGTGAGTTTAAATGTTTGTACATGCACCCTCGATACAGAAATTGTTACTTGTGTGGGGCAACGATTAAAACATGTTTATTTCAACACACTTGTGTGGAAATGCGCCTTACTTAACGCATTAAATGAGTGGCTAGATTTATGGAACTCTGCTATAGTTTATTTGTCGTGAATTAGTGTGTTAAATGTATTCGAAATTGAAATAGAAGCTGCTGTCGTGTATAGTATTTTAACTATTATTTTCGTGTCTCTGGAAGAATAATAGAAAACCAATAAAATCAGAGCCGCAAGATTTGTGTGCCATAACTGGAACTTTGAGTGACTACATCCTGGATAGATACCCTAGTTTGATTAGCCGGGACTCGCCGACTAAACCCAGACGAAAACACTTGTGGACCATACCCCAAGAAGAAACGTTTGATAACAGTAAGAAATAGATCTATATTATCTATACTGACCTACTACCAGCTACAAATGTTGTACGTGAGTTTAAATGTTTGTACATGCACCCTCGATACAGAAGTTTTTTACTAGTGTGGGGCAACGATTAAAACATGTTTATTTCAAAACACTTGTGTGGAAATGCGCCTTACTTAACGCATTAAATGAGTGGCTAGATTTATGGAACTCTGCTATAGTTTATTTGTCGTGAATTAGTGTGTTAAATGTTTTCAAAATGGAAATAGAAGCTGCTGTCGTGTATAGTATTTTAACTATTATTTTCGTGTCTCTGGAAGAATAATAGAAAACAAATAAAATCAACTGCATTTACGTAATTATTTTTCAATATAAAAAATACTAATTCAAAAAATTCATCGTTGTTCCTAAAGACATGGTTCAATAAGTTCTTACTCGACGCGTCCTGCGCACCTTATGTCAGTTCTAATGTTGACCATACAGATTAACGGTATACTTATCGCACTAAAACCCTTTGAGGTGTTCAAAAACCCGTGACCCGAATTATCGCATCTAATGTTATTAACAACGCCATACCTTAATAATTAGGGCACTAACCTGTTGGCTACATCTATGCTTTGTTATGGCTAACGCCTAACGCCGATGAAGGTGAAGCAAAAGCATTACAAAGAAATGTCCGACGTCACTAACGCAGCGACACTGCGGCAGCTCTATACATGCATTTAAAGATTGGGTTTCGTCTCAAATTATGTAATACTTTATTCCATGCTCATTTCAATCGGTCCGAATTGTAGGTGTGCGATTCAAATTTAAATGGTTATTTTTTTATAAGATATGATTATTGTTTAATGTGAAATTATCTCTCAAGATATGTTTATAAAATTTAGTTTATTGTTTCTTCCCCAAGTGTGTTGAAAAATATTGATAAATCTTTGACTGTATTTACGAACTTTGCCTTAATCTTATAACAAAATGTTCTTTATCTTAGTAGTTACTTATTTTTTTGTTTTGGTGCTTATACAGTTACACATACGTTCATTCGTTGGAAAATGATGGCAAGATAGATCGTGCTGACAAGCACAGAATTAACACAGAGTGGATGAAATTGCAGTGTCGGCAGGTAATGCGAACGACCTCCGTATTTACCTTACCCTAAATTCAAAGGGAAGATGGTAAAATAATGGTCAAGTCTTGTATCAAAATGTTCGGGGCTACAAACGAGTTGAATGAAATGGAGATCATGAATGATGATGATTTGTGAGTATTTGTGAAACTACTCGTATTTATGACTGCTAATTGACGCCGCTAAACCGACCCTAGTGCTACGAAATCCTCTAGACAGCATGCTCCCTATGGACCACTGGAGTGGTGGAGTTTAAATGTCTTCTTGGAAAGTGAGAACCTGCAGGAGAATTATCTTCTTAGGGTGGTGAATGTTATAAACAGACCCCAGAGCAGGTGGCAATACTAGTGCGACTGGAGATTATGGCAGAAGCAGTACAGGTCTTGCTATGGTACCGGCAACAAGCGAGGGCAGGTACCACAGAAGAGCCACCAAGGGTGCCAAATCCGCAACAGTTTGTAGAGGTCACCCACGAGGAAGAGTTGTTATCTTCACAAGGTAAGCTTTTTAGGGTGCCTGGCTATCGACTACGTCATACTCCGCGGTCGAGAGCTGTTCGCGCGGGCCGTGTTGGGGGCGTAGGGTTTTATCTGCGCCGTGGCCTAAGCGCGTGTATCTTTACTGGCACGGTTGATTCCAGGTTTGATTCTGTCGAACAAATGTGGCTGACTACCTCACTAAGTGGGAAAAAAATTGCCATTGGTACCGAGTATCGGCCACCGTGGTTGGACGTTGATCTGTTCTGGGATGCCATCACTAGTACTCTTGCATCGTTGGGTAACTGTGATCATCATATATTGTTGGGTGATTTCAACGTGAACATGCTTAACACTAACGAGGCCAAAACAGTGGAAGATTTGTGTGCCATAACTGGAACTTTGAGTGACTACATCCTGGATAGATACCCTAGTTTGATTAGCCGGGACTCGCCGACTAAACCCAGACAAAAACACTTGTGGACCATACCCCAAGAAGAAACGTTTGATAACAGTAAGAAATTGATCTATATTATCTATACTGACCTACTACCAGCTACAAATGTTGTATGTGAGTTTAAATGTTTGTCATGCACCCTCGATACAGAAATTGTTACTAGTGTGGGGCAACGATTAAAACATGTTTATTTCAAAACACTTGTGTGGAAATGCGCCTTACTTAACGCATTAAATGAGTGGCTAGATTTATGGAACTCTGCTATAGTTTATTTGTCGTGAATTAGTGTGTTAAATGTTTTCAAAATGGAAATAGAAGCTGCTGTCGTGTGTAGTATTTTAACTATTATTTTCGTGTCTCTGGAAGAATAATAGAAAACAAATAAAATCAACTGCATTTACGTAATTATTTTTCAATATAAAAAATACTAATTCAAAAAATTCATCGTTGATCCTAAAGACATGGTTCAATAAGTTCTTACTCGACGCGTCCTGCGCACCTTTTGACAGTGCTAATGTAGACCATACAGATTAACGGTATACTTATCGCACTAAAACCCTTTGAGGTGTCCAAAAACCCGTGACCCGAATTATCGCATCTAATGTTATTAACAACGCCATACCTTAATAATTAGGGCACTAACCTGTTGGCTACATCTATGCTTTGTTATGGCTAACGCCTAACGCCGATGAAGGTGAAGCAAAAGCATTACAAAGAAATGTCCGACGTCACTAACGCAGCGACACTGCGGCAGCTCTATACATGCATTTAAAGATTGGGTTTCGTCTCAAATTATGTAATACTTTATTCCATGCTCATTTCAATCGGTCCGAATTGTAGGTGTGCGATTCAAATTTAAATGGTTATTTTTTTATAAGATATGATTATTGTTTAATGTGAAATTATCTCTCAAGATATGTTTATAAAATTTAGTTTATTGTTTCTTCCCCAAGTGTGTTGAAAAATATTGATAAATCTTTGACTGTATTTACGAACTTTGCCTTAATCTTATAACAAAATGTTCTTTATCTTAGTAGTTACTTATTTTTTTGTTTTGGTGCTTATACAGTTACACATACGTTCATTCGTTGGAAAATGATGGCAAGATAGATCGTGCTGACAAGCACAGAATTAACACAGCGTGGATGAAATTGCAGTGTCGGCAGGTAATGCGAACGACCTCCGTATTTACCTTACCCTAAATTCAAAGGGAAGATGGTAAAATAATGGTCAAGTCTTGTATCAAAATGTTCGGGGCTACAAACGAGTTGAATGAAATGGAGATCATGAATGATGATGATTTGTGAGTATTTGTGAAACTACTCGTATTTATGACTGCTAATTGACGCCGCTAAACCGACCCTAGTGCTACGAAATCCTCTAGACAGCATGCTCCCTATGGACCACTGGAGTGGTGGAGTTTAAATGTCTTCTTGGAAAGTGAGAACCTGCAGGAGAATTATCTTCTTAGGGTGGTGAATGTTATAAACAGACCCCAGAGCAGGTGGCACTACTAGTGCGACTGGAGATAATGGCAGAAGCAGTACAGGTCTTGCTATGGTACCGGCAACAAGCGAGGGCAGGTACCACAGAAGAGCCACCAAGGGTGCCAAATCCGCAACAGTTCGTAGAGGTCACCCACGAGGAAGAGTTGTTATCTTCACAAGGTAAGCTTTTTAGGGTGCCTGGCTATCGGCTACGTCATACTCCGCGGTCGAGAGCTGTTCGCGCGGGCCGTGTTGGGGGCGTAGGGTTTTATCTGCGCCGTGGCCTAAGCGCGTGTATCTTTACTGGCACGGTTGATTCCAGGTTTTATTCTGTCGAACAAATGTGGCTGACTACCTCACTAAGTGGGAAAAAAATTGCCATTGGTACCGAGTATCGGCCACCGTGGTTGGACGTTGATCTGTTCTTGGATGCCATCACTAGTACTCTTGCATCGTTGGGTAACTGTGATCATCATATATTGTTGGGTGATTTCAACGTGAACATGCTCAACACTAACGAGGCCAAAACAGATTTGTGTGGCATAACTGGCACTTTGAGTGACTACATCCTGGATAGATACCCTAGTTTGATTAGCCGGGACTCGCCGACTAAACCCAGACGAAAACACTTGTGGACCATACCCCAAGAAGAAACGTTTGATAACAGTAAGAAATTTATCTATATTATCTATACTGACCTACTACCAGCTACAAATGTTGTATGTGAGTTTAAATGTTTGTACATGCACCCTCGATACAGAAATTGTTACTAGTGTGGGGCAACGATTAAAACATGTTTATTTCAACACACTTGTGTGGAAATGCGCCTTACTTAACGCATTAAATGAGTGGCTAGATTTATGGAACTCTGCTATAGTTTATTTGTCGTGAATGAGTGTGTTAAATGTATTCAAAATGGAAATAGAAGCTGCTGTCGTGTATAGTATTTTAACTATTATTTTCGTGTCTCTGGAAGAATACTAGAAAACAAATAAAATCAGAGCCGCAAGATTTGTGTGCCATAACTGGAACTTTGAGTGACTACATCCTGGATAGATACCCTAGTTTGATTAGCCGGGACTCGCCGACTAAACCCAGACGAAAACACTTGTGGACCATACCCCAAGAAGAAACGTTTGATAACAGTAAGAAATAGATCTATATTATCTATACTGACCTACTACCAGCTACAAATGTTGTACGTGAGTTTAAATGTTTGTACATGCACCCTCGATACAGAAGTTTTTTACTAGTGTGGGGCAACGAATAAAACATGTTTATTTCAACACACTTGTGTGGAAATGCGCCTTACTTAACGCATTAAATGAGTGGCTAGATTTATGGAACTCTGCTATAGTTTATTTGTCGTGAATTAGTGTGTTAAATGTTTTCAAAATGGAAATAGAAGCTGCTGTCTTGTCTAGTATTTTAACTATTATTTTCGTCTCTCTGGAAGAATAATAGAAAACAAATTAAATCGGAGCCGCAAGATTTGTGTGCCATAACAGGAACATTGAGTGACTACATCCGGGATAGATACCCTAGTTTGATTAGCCGGGACTCACCGACTAAACCCAGACGAAAACACTTGTGGACCATACCCCAAGAAGAAACGTTTGATAACAGTAAGAAATTGATCTATATCATCTATACTGACCTACTACCAACTACAAATGTTGTACGTGAGTTTAAATGATTGTACATGCACCCTCGATACAGAAGTTTTTTACTGGTGTGGGGCAACGATTAAAACATGTTTATTTCAACACACTTGTGTGGAAATGCGCCTTACTTAACGCATTAAATGAGTGGCTAGATTTATGGAACTCTGCTATAGTTTATTTGTCGTGAATTAGTGTGTTAAATGTATTCAAAATGGAAATAGAAGCTGCTGTCGTGTATAGTATGTTAACTATTATTTTCGTGTCTCTGGAAGAATCATAGAAAACAAATAAAATCAGAGCCGCAAGATTTGTGTGCCATAACTGGAACTTTGAGTGACTACATCCTGGATAGATACCCTAGTTTGATTAGCCGGGACTTGCCGACTAAACCCAGACGAAAACACTTGTGGACCATACCCCAAGAAGAAACGTTTGATAACAGTAAGAAATAGATCTATATTATCTATACTGACCTACTACCAGCTACAAATGTTGTACGTGAGTTTAAATGTTTGTACATGCACCCTCGATACAGAAGTTTTTTACTAGTGTGGGGCAACGATTAAAACATGTTTATTTCAACACACTTGTGTGGAAATGCGCCTTACTTAACGCATTAAATGAGTGGCTAGATTTTTGGAACTCTGCTATAGTTTATTTGTCGTGAATTAGTGTGTTAAATGTTTTCAAAATGGAAATAGAAGCTGCTGTCGTGTATAGTATTTTAACTATTATTTTCGTGTCTCTGGAAGAATAATAGAAAACAAATAAAATCAACTGCATTTACGTAATTATTTTTCAATATAAAAAATACTAATTCAAAAAATTCATCGTTGATCCTAAAGACATGGTTCAATAAGTTCTTACTCGACGCGTCCTGCGCACCTTATGACAGTGCTAATGTAGACCATATAGATTAACGGTATACTTATCGCACTAAAACCCTTTGAGGTGTCCAAAAACCCGTGACCCGAATTATCGCATCTAATGTTATTAACAATGAAGGATTCAAAGACTGCGATGTCACATGGCAATGTTGCTTTTCATGCAGGGTTTGGATCATATGTCCTCTGCCGTCCTGTATCAACGAAACGTGAATTCCGTACCTGGGTTCAAAAGAGATATGCCGCATTCTTATCCTCCATTCAGCAGACTGTTGATCCCTCTGAGATACCGGATCTACAAGCTGGAGGAACTCGTGTGAATAGCCTAGCAGTGTCAAGATCATCACTTAGGATGGCCGTATTTACAGTGATTAAGTCAGAGTTTAAAGATGTTGGTATGGCTGCAGTCAAGAATCAAGTAAAAATGCTCACAGCCTTATCAGAAATGACAACCTATTCTCTCGTTCAAAAGGTTATAGCCACTGGAGGGAGTGTCATCCTCATGCGACCTCTCCCTGATCAAGTCCTAACGTTCATGCGCGAAAAGCAGGCGATGCACCAGAAGTTGTCCGAATGGGGTTATACAGAGGCTGATCTCATTTACATTCATCTATTCAGACCAAATGTCCAATGCTTCACCTCCGCAACTTATGCGGACTTGATTGTCACAGCCAACATCATGGAAGAACTCCAGGATCCAAAGAACAAGACACTCGACAGGTACAAGGCCAAAACTGAGACCTCCACGATAAATACAAGTCAGCTGAAAGCCTCAAAAACAAAGGGCTCAATCAACCACAATCACCTGCACCATAGACAACGAGACACGCCTAAAGATGAGAGAACTCTTTGGAGATGCTATAGACGCCATGATCGAAGACGCCGATCGTGTCACCAAGATCCTCAACAGGCAGAACAGGATGGAATAGATGTTAAGTTCTAGGTTAAGAAAAACCCGATTACCAAAAAAAACTGACACAAGACATAGTATCAAAGCTCTACTTATAAATACCTAAGATACACATCCACGTCTTTCTACTCCAACACCAATCACCATGCCTCCACCATCTCATCCACCAGCGAGCAGCAGCAAAGGCTATCCGTCTAATAGCGAGGATTTGGAATTGGCTCGTCGAAGGTTCACGGATGCTCGTAACACACTTGTTGACAAATATGAGGACAACCCTTCAAGGGCAGCTATCATTGAGACTATCCAGCTCATTGATATAATGAGGGAACCCAAAATTGCAAGTATGATCCTAACAGCCAATAAGAAAGATCTCAATATTGCTTTATCTGCTATCATTGAAAAACTCGCCACTAAGAAAGCTGCCGAACTCAAGGCAAGACTCCCATACCTTAATAATTAGGGCTCTAACCTGTTGGCTACATCTATGCTTTGTTATGGCTAACGCCTAACGCCGATGAAGGTGAAGCAAAAGCATTACAAAGAAATGTCCGACGTCACTAACGCAGCGACACTGCGGCAGCTCTATACATGCATTTAAAGATTGGGTTTCGTCTCAAATTATGTAATACTTTATTCCATGCTCATTTCAATCGGTCCGAATTGTAGGTGTGCGATTCAAATTTAAATGGTTATTTTTTTTATAAGATATGATTATTGTTTAATGTGAAATTATCTCTCAAGATATGTTTATAAAATTTAGTTTATTGTTTCTTCCCCAAGTGTGTTGAAAAATATTAATAAATCTTTGACTGTATTTACGAACTTTGCCTTAATCTTATAACAAAATGTTCTTTATCTTAGTAGTTACTTATTTTTTTGTTTTGGTGCTTATACAGTCACACATACGTTCATTCGTTGGAAAATGATGGCAAGATAGATCGTGCTGACAAGCACCGAATTAACACATCAGTCACTTTTTAATGTAATAAAATCACAACAGTCGTTTTTAATGTAATTCCGTTTTAAACAACATAACGATGAACTTTCCACAAAGTGGGGGCAGACGCCCAAATTTTCAACAACCTGGTCAATCCGGTGGTAACCGCCGTGGACGCAGGGACGCAGAGAGGGGATATCAGCATTTTGTTGATAGAAATCAGGTGGCCCAATGGTCATACGAGCCACCCCCTTATGACCCGCGCTTCGAGTCACAGCCAGACCGAAATAGAAATACCAAAAGGTCAGAAGGCTTTAAGAAGAATGTTCAGCAGAAGAAAGCTGAACGGGAACAGGCGATGGTTAATTCCGCCCTACCCAGATCAACAACAGAGACGCCGCCCATGGACGAGCCAATGTATGACATAGGGCCGCACACATCATTGACAGCCATGAGGGATGTGCATTGTCAAAATTTCGAATTTTCAGGCTTCATAACACTGGTAGAAGAAACGTATGAAAAGCTGAGAGCTATAGATCCTCGATTAGTAGACAGATTGCCATTCTCACTGTTTCAGCATGTGATGTGCAATCACCTGAATCTCACTGTCGCTGAAAGAGCTAGACAGAACGGTCAGAATATTCTAAATCAGAGAACCGATATACTGGAGACGTTGCCAGATTACCAATGTATACCAAAATCGATTTCCGATTATTTAACTCATATTTCTAATACACTTACTGGCACAGGCATAGAAATAAAGCTGAATCTACCAGCAATAGCGATTCCAGAAGGAGATGGTGAACTATCTGGAACATTTGGCGCTTGTAACGCGCAGTCACACAATGTATACGAGGCGTACGTAAGTCCTTATGTAACATTAGCCCGGGTAATCGCAAGCAGAGACAACAACCCCAACTACAATCCGTTACCAGTCGTTTATTCCCCAGCAAATTTATTACCAACTAGGAATCTTTTAGGCTATGGACCTATAGATAGCCAGAATTTTGGGATGAGACAAAGATTTGAAAGATTGAATTTTGTTGCCAACGATACCATTGAGGGGAGATATAAAGTAAATTCAACGGCCTGCAATAGGGTTTACAACATACTAGCCGAACTAAAAGATAAATTCAAGATGGTCGAACTAAGTCGTGACAATAATCCGAATGGTTTGAATATAATGCCCAGACTTCCAACGATAACAACCGCCGCTAATTTAACATTCGTCGAAGTAGTCGGACCAGATCACCCTTTGGAAATACCGCTGCATGAATGTAGTGTTAATATTTACGCTAACGCAGCACAGGGCTCCGGTACTGCGAATCAGACATCACTTGAAGTAATGCATAGAAGACGAATAATACGTGGCGACGAGGCTGCACCTGGAGTATGCTTTTTTTGTCAAGCCAATGGAGGAACACAGCGTGGATGAAATTGCAGTGTCGGCAGGTAATGCGAACGACCTCCGTATTAACCTTACCCTAAATTCAAAGGGAAGATGGTAAAATAATGGTCAAGTCTTGTATCAAAATGTTCGGGGCTACAAACGAGTTGAATGAAATGTAGATCATGAATGATGATGATTTGTGAGTATTTGTGAAACTACTCGTATTTATGACTGCTAATTGACGCCGCTAAACCGACCCTAGTGCTACGAAATCCTCTAGACAGCATGCTCCCTATGGACCACTGGAGTGGTGGAGTTTAAATGTCTTCTTGGAAAGTGAGAACCTGCAGGAGAATTATCTTCTTAGGGTGGTGAATGTTATAAACAGCAGTCGTCAGCCACACGAGGGGTATCTCACCCCAGAGCAGGTGGCACTACTAGTGCGACTGGAGATTATGGCAGAAGCAGTACAGGTCTTGCTATGGTACCGGCAACAAGCGAGGGCAGGTACCACAGAAGAGCCACCAAGGGTGCCAAATCCGCAACAGTTTGTAGAGGTCACCCACGAGGAAGAGTTGTTATCTTCACAAGGTAAGCTTTTTAGGGTGCCTGGCTATCGGCTACGTCATACTCCGCGGTCGAGAGCTGTTCGCGCGGGCCGTGTTGGGGGCGTAGGGTTTTATCTGCGCCGTGGCCTAAGCGCGTGTATCTTTACTGGCACGGTTGATTCCAGGTTTGATTCTGTCGAACAAATGTGGCTGACTACCTCACTAAGTGGGAAAAAAATTGCCATTGGTACCGAGTATCGGCCACCGTGGTTGGACGTTGATCTGTTCTTGGATGCCATCACTAGTACTCTTGCATCGTTGGGTAACTGTGATCATCATATATTGTTGGGTGATTTCAACGTGAACATGCTCAACACTAACGAGGCCAAAACAGATTTGTGTGCCATAACTGGAACTTTGAGTGACTACATCCTGGATAGATACCCTAGTTTGATTAGCCGGGACTCGCCGACTAAACCCAGACGAAAACACTTGTGGACCATACCCCAAGAAGAAACGTTTGATAACAGTAAGAAATTTATCTATATTATCTATACTGACCTACTACCAGCTACAAATGTTGTATGTGAGTTTAAATGTTTGTACATGCACCCTCGATACAGAAATTGTTACTAGTGTGGGGCAACGATTAAAACATGTTTATTTCAACACACTTGTGTGGAAATGCGCCTTACTTAACGCATTAAATGAGTGGCTAGATTTATGGAACTCTGCTATAGTTTATTTGTCGTGAATTAGTGTGTTAAATGTATTCGAAATGGAAATAGAAGCTGCTGTCGTGTATAGTATTTTAACTATTATTTTCGTGTCTCTGGAAGAATAATAGAAAACAAATAAAATCAGAGCCGCAAGATTTGTGTGCCATAACTGGAACTTTGAGTGACTACATCCTGGATAGATACCCTAGTTTGATTAGCCGGGACTCGCCGACTAAACCCAGACGAAAACACTTGTGGACCATACCCCAAGAAGAAACGTTTGATAACAGTAAGAAATAGATCTATATTATCTATACTGACCTACTACCAGCTACAAATGTTGTACGTGAGTTTAAATGTTTGTACATGCACCCTCGATACAGAAGTTTTTTACTAGTGTGGGGCAACGATTAAAACATGTTTATTTCAACACACTTGTGTGGAAATGCGCCTTACTTAACGCATTAAATGAGTGGCTAGATTTTTGGAACTCTGCTATAGTTTATTTGTCGTGAATTAGTGTGTTAAATGTTTTCAAAATGGAAATAGAAGCTGCTGTCGTGTATAGTATTTTAACTATTATTTTCGTGTCTCTGGAAGAATAATAGAAAACAAATAAAATCAACTGCATTTACGTAATTATTTTTCAATATAAAAAATACTAATTCAAAAAATTCATCGTTGATCCTAAAGACATGGTTCAATAAGTTCTTACTCGACGCGTCCTGCGCACCTTATGACAGTGCTAATGTAGACTATATAGATTAACGGTATACTTATCGCACTAAAACCCTTTGAGGTGTCCAAAAACCCGTGACCCGAATTATCGCATCTAATGTTATTAACAATGAAGGATTCAAAGACTGCGATGTCACATGGCAATGTTGCTTTTCATGCAGGGTTTGGATCATATGTCCTCTGCCGTCCTGTATCAACGAAACGTGAATTCCGTACCTGGGTTCAAAAGAGATATGCCGCATTCTTATCCTCCATTCAGCAGACTGTTGATCCCTCTGAGATACCGGATCTACAAGCTGGAGGAACTCGTGTGAATAGCCTAGCAGTGTCAAGATCATCACTTAGGATGGCCGTATTTACAGTGATTAAGTCAGAGTTTAAAGATGTTGGTATGGCTGCAGTCAAGAATCAAGTAAAAATGCTCACAGCCTTATCAGAAATGACAACCTATTCTCTCGTTCAAAAGGTTATAGCCACTGGAGGGAGTGTCATCCTCATGCGACCTCTCCCTGATCAAGTCCTAACGTTCATGCGCGAAAAGCAGGCGATGCACCAGAAGTTGTCCGAATGGGGTTATACAGAGGCTGATCTCATTTACATTCATCTATTCAGACCAAATGTCCAATGCTTCACCTCCGCAACTTATGCGGACTTGATTGTCACAGCCAACATCATGGAAGAACTCCAGGATCCAAAGAACAAGACACTCGACAGGTACAAGGCCAAAACTGAGACCTCCACGATAAATACAAGTCAGCTGAAAGCCTCAAAAACAAAGGGCTCAATCAACCACAATCACCTGCACCATAGACAACGAGACACGCCTAAAGATGAGAGAACTCTTTGGAGATGCTATAGACGCCATGATCGAAGACGCCGATCGTGTCACCAAGATCCTCAACAGGCAGAACAGGATGGAATAGATGTTAAGTTCTAGGTTAAGAAAAACCCGATTACCAAAAAAAACTGACACAAGACATAGTATCAAAGCTCTACTTATAAATACCTAAGATACACATCCACGTCTTTCTACTCCAACACCAATCACCATGCCTCCACCATCTCATCCACCAGCGAGCAGCAGCAAAGGCTATCCGTCTAATAGCGAGGATTTGGAATTGGCTCGTCGAAGGTTCACGGATGCTCGTAACACACTTGTTGACAAATATGAGGACAACCCTTCAAGGGCAGCTATCATTGAGACTATCCAGCTCATTGATATAATGAGGGAACCCAAAATTGCAAGTATGATCCTAACAGCCAATAAGAAAGATCTCAATATTGCTTTATCTGCTATCATTGAAAAACTCGCCACTAAGAAAGCTGCCGAACTCAAGGCAAGACTCCCATACCTTAATAATTAGGGCTCTAACCTGTTGGCTACATCTATGCTTTGTTATGGCTAACGCCTAACGCCGATGAAGGTGAAGCAAAAGCATTACAAAGAAATGTCCGACGTCACTAACGCAGCGACACTGCGGCAGCTCTATACATGCATTTAAAGATTGGGTTTCGTCTCAAATTATGTAATACTTTATTCCATGCTCATTTCAATCGGTCCGAATTGTAGGTGTGCGATTCAAATTTAAATGGTTATTTTTTTTATAAGATATGATTATTGTTTAATGTGAAATTATCTCTCAAGATATGTTTATAAAATTTAGTTTATTGTTTCTTCCCCAAGTGTGTTGAAAAATATTAATAAATCTTTGACTGTATTTACGAACTTTGCCTTAATCTTATAACAAAATGTTCTTTATCTTAGTAGTTACTTATTTTTTTGTTTTGGTGCTTATACAGTCACACATACGTTCATTCGTTGGAAAATGATGGCAAGATAGATCGTGCTGACAAGCACCGAATTAACACATCAGTCACTTTTTAATGTAATAAAATCACAACAGTCGTTTTTAATGTAATTCCGTTTTAAACAACATAACGATGAACTTTCCACAAAGTGGGGGCAGACGCCCAAATTTTCAACAACCTGGTCAATCCGGTGGTAACCGCCGTGGACGCAGGGACGCAGAGAGGGGATATCAGCATTTTGTTGATAGAAATCAGGTGGCCCAATGGTCATACGAGCCACCCCCTTATGACCCGCGCTTCGAGTCACAGCCAGACCGAAATAGAAATACCAAAAGGTCAGAAGGCTTTAAGAAGAATGTTCAGCAGAAGAAAGCTGAACGGGAACAGGCGATGGTTAATTCCGCCCTACCCAGATCAACAACAGAGACGCCGCCCATGGACGAGCCAATGTATGACATAGGGCCGCACACATCATTGACAGCCATGAGGGATGTGCATTGTCAAAATTTCGAATTTTCAGGCTTCATAACACTGGTAGAAGAAACGTATGAAAAGCTGAGAGCTATAGATCCTCGATTAGTAGACAGATTGCCATTCTCACTGTTTCAGCATGTGATGTGCAATCACCTGAATCTCACTGTCGCTGAAAGAGCTAGACAGAACGGTCAGAATATTCTAAATCAGAGAACCGATATACTGGAGACGTTGCCAGATTACCAATGTATACCAAAATCGATTTCCGATTATTTAACTCATATTTCTAATACACTTACTGGCACAGGCATAGAAATAAAGCTGAATCTACCAGCAATAGCGATTCCAGAAGGAGATGGTGAACTATCTGGAACATTTGGCGCTTGTAACGCGCAGTCACACAATGTATACGAGGCGTACGTAAGTCCTTATGTAACATTAGCCCGGGTAATCGCAAGCAGAGACAACAACCCCAACTACAATCCGTTACCAGTCGTTTATTCCCCAGCAAATTTATTACCAACTAGGAATCTTTTAGGCTATGGACCTATAGATAGCCAGAATTTTGGGATGAGACAAAGATTTGAAGGATTGAATTTTGTTGCCAACGATACCATTGAGGGGAGATATAAAGTAAATTCAACGGCCTGCAATAGGGTTTACAACATACTAGCCGAACTAAAAGATAAATTCAAGATGGTCGAACTAAGTCGTGACAATAATCCGAATGGTTTGAATATAATGCCCAGACTTCCAACGATAACAACCGCCGCTAATTTAACATTCGTCGAAGTAGTCGGACCAGATCACCCTTTGGAAATACCGCTGCATGAATGTAGTGTTAATATTTACGCTAACGCAGCACAGGGCTCCGGTACTGCGAATCAGACATCACTTGAAGTAATGCATAGAAGACGAATAATACGTGGCGACGAGGCTGCACCTGGAGTATGCTTTTTTTGTCAAGCCAATGGAGGAACACAGCGTGGATGAAATTGCAGTGTCGGCAGGTAATGCGAACGACCTCCGTATTAACCTTACCCTAAATTCAAAGGGAAGATGGTAAAATAATGGTCAAGTCTTGTATCAAAATGTTCGGGGCTACAAACGAGTTGAATGAAATGTAGATCATGAATGATGATGATTTGTGAGTATTTGTGAAACTACTCGTATTTATGACTGCTAATTGACGCCGCTAAACCGACCCTAGTGCTACGAAATCCTCTAGACAGCATGCTCCCTATGGACCACTGGAGTGGTGGAGTTTAAATGTCTTCTTGGAAAGTGAGAACCTGCAGGAGAATTATCTTCTTAGGGTGGTGAATGTTATAAACAGCAGTCGTCAGCCACACGAGGGGTATCTCACCCCAGAGCAGGTGGCACTACTAGTGCGACTGGAGATTATGGCAGAAGCAGTACAGGTCTTGCTATGGTACCGGCAACAAGCGAGGGCAGGTACCACAGAAGAGCCACCAAGGGTGCCAAATCCGCAACAGTTTGTAGAGGTCACCCACGAGGAAGAGTTGTTATCTTCACAAGGTAAGCTTTTTAGGGTGCCTGGCTATCGGCTACGTCATACTCCGCGGTCGAGAGCTGTTCGCGCGGGCCGTGTTGGGGGCGTAGGGTTTTATCTGCGCCGTGGCCTAAGCGCGTGTATCTTTACTGGCACGGTTGATTCCAGGTTTGATTCTGTCGAACAAATGTGGCTGACTACCTCACTAAGTGGGAAAAAAATTGCCATTAGTACCGAGTATCGGCCACCGTGGTTGGACGTTGATCTGTTCTTGGATGCCATCACTAGTACTCTTGCATCGTTGGGTAACTGTGATCATCATAATATTGTTGGGTGATTTCAACGTGAACATGCTCAACACTAACGAGGCCAAAACAGATTTGTGTGCCATAACTGGAACTTTGAGTGACTACATCCTGGATAGATACCCTAGTTTGATTAGCCGGGACTCGCCGACAAAACCCAGACGAAAACACTTGTGGACCATACCCCAAGAAGAAACGTTTGATAACAGTAAGAAATTGATCTATATTATCTATACTGACCTACTACCAGCTACAAATGTTGTATGTGAGTTTAAATGTTTGTCATGCACCCTCGATACAGAAATTGTTACTAGTGTGGGGCAACGATTAAAACATGTTTATTTCAACAGACTTGTGTGGAAATGCGCCTTACTTAACGCATTAAATGAGTGGCTAGATTTATGGAACTCTGCTATAGTTTATTTGTCGTGAATTAGTGTGTTAAATGTATTCAAAATGGAAATAGAAGCTGCTGTCGTGTATAGTATTTTAACTATTATTTTCGTGTCTCTGGAAGAATAATAGAAAACAAATAAAATCAGAGCCGCAAGATTTGTGTGCCATAACTGGAACTTTGAGTGACTACATCCTGGATAGATACCCTAGTTTGATTAGCCGGGACTCGCCGACTAAACCCAGACGAAAACACTTGTGGACCATACCCCAAGAAGAAACGTTTGATAACAGTAAGAAATAGATCTATATTATCTATACTGACCTACTACCAGCTACAAATGTTGTACGTAAGTTTAAATGTTTGTACATGCACCCTCGATACAGAAGTTTTTTACTAGTGTGGGGCAACGATTAAAACATGTTTATTTCAAAACACTTGTGTGGAAATGCGCCTTACTTAACGCATTAAATGAGTGGCTAGATTTATGGAACTCTGCTATAGTTTATTTGTCGTGAATTAGTGTGTTAAATGTTTTCAAAATGGAAATAGAAGCTGCTGTCGTGTATAGTATTTTAACTATTATTTTCGTGTCTCTGGAAGAATAATAGAAAACAAATAAAATCAACTGCATTTACGTAATTATTTTTCAATATAAAAAATACTAATTCAAAAAATTCATCGTTGATCCTAAAGACATGGTTCAATAAGTTCTTACTCGACGCGTCCTGCGCACCTTATGTCAGTGCTACTGTTGACCATACAGATTAACGGTATACTTATCGCACTAAAACCCTTTGAGGTGTCCAAAAACCCGTGACCCGAATTATCGCATCTAATGTTATTAACAACGCCATACCTTAATAATTAGGGCACTAACCTGTTGGCTACATCTATGCTTTGTTATGGCTAACGCCTAACGCCGATGAAGGTGAAGCAAAAGCATTACAAAGAAATGTCCGACGTCACTAACGCAGCGACACTGCGGCAGCTCTATACATGCATAAAAAGATTGGGTTTCGTCTCAAATTATGTAATACTTTATTCCATGCTCATTTCAATCGGTCCGAATTGTAGGTGTGCGATTCAAATTTAAATGGTTATTTTTTTATAAGATATGATTATTGTTTAATGTGAAATTATCTCTCAAGATATGTTTATAAAATTTAGTTTATTGTTTCTTCCCCAAGTGTGTTGAAAAATATTGATAAATCTTTGACTGTATTTACGAACTTTGCCTTAATCTTATAACAAAATGTTCTTTATCTTAGTAGTTACTTATTTTTTTGTTTTGGCGCTTATACAGTTACACATACGTTCATTCGTTGGAAAATGATGGCAAGATAGATCGTGCTGACAAGCACAGAATTAACACAGCGTGGATGAAATTGCAGTGTCGGCAGGTAATGCGAACGATCTCCGTATTTACCTTACCCTAAATTCAAAGGGAAGATGGTAAAATAATGGTCAAGTCTTGTATCAAAATGTTCGGGGCTACAAACGAGTTGAATGAAATGGAGATCATGAATGATGATGATTTGTGAGTATTTGTGAAACTACTCGTATTTATGACTGCTAATTGACGCCGCTAAACCGACCCTAGTGCTACGAAATCCTCTAGACAGCATGCTCCCTATGGACCACTGGAGTGGTGGAGTTTAAATGTCTTCTTGGAAAGTGAGAACCTGCAGGAGAATTATCTTCTTAGGGTGGTGAATGTTATAAACAGACCCCAGAGCAGGTGGCACTACTAGTGCGACTGGAGATTATGGCAGAAGCAGTACAGGTCTTGCTATGGTACCGGCAACAAGCGAGGGCAGGTACCACAGAAGAGCCACCAAGGGTGCCAAATCCGCAACAGTTCGTAGAGGTCACCCACGAGGAAGAGTTGTTATCTTCACAAGGTAAGCTTTTTAGGGTGCCTGGCTATCGACTACGTCATACTCCGCGGTCGAGAGCTGTTCGCGCGGGCCGTGTTGGGGGCGTAGGGTTTTATCTGCGCCGTGGCCTAAGCGCGTGTATCTTTACTGGCACGGTTGATTCCAGGTTTGATTCTGTCGAACAAATGTGGCTGACTACCTCACTAAGTGGGAAAAAAATTGCCATTGGTACCGAGTATCGGCCACCGTGGTTGGACGTTGATCTGTTCTTGGATGCCATCACTAGTACTCTTGCATCGTTGGGTAACTGTGATCATCATATATTGTTGGGTGATTTCAACGTGAACATGCTTAACACTAACGAGGCCAAAACAGTGGAAGATTTGTGTGCCATAACTGGAACTTTGAGTGACTACATCCTGGATAGATACCCTAGTTTGATTAGCCGGGACTCGCCGACTAAACCCAGACAAAAACACTTGTGGACCATACCCCAAGAAGAAACGTTTGATAACAGTAAGAAATTGATCTATATTATCTATACTGACCTACTACCAGCTACAAATGTTGTATGTGAGTTTAAATGTTTGTCATGCACCCTCGATACAGAAATTGTTACTAGTGTGGGGCAACGATTAAAACATGTTTATTTCAAAACACTTGTGTGGAAATGCGCCTTACTTAACGCATTAAATGAGTGGCTAGATTTATGGAACTCTGCTATAGTTTATTTGTCGTGAATTAGTGTGTTAAATGTTTTCAAAATGGAAATAGAAGCTGCTGTCGTGTGTAGTATTTTAACTATTATTTTCGTGTCTCTGGAAGAATAATAGAAAACAAATAAAATCAACTGCATTTACGTAATTATTTTTCAATATAAAAAATACTAATTCAAAAAATTCATCGTTGATCCTAAAGACATGGTTCAATAAGTTCTTACTCGACGCGTCCTGCGCACCTTATGACAGTGCTAATGTAGACCATACAGATTAACGGTATACTTATCGCACTAAAACCCTTTGAGGTGTCCAAAAACCCGTGACCCGAATTATCGCATCTAATGTTATTAACAACGCCATACCTTAATAATTAGGGCACTAACCTGTTGGCTACATCTATGCTTTGTTATGGCTAACGCCTAACGCCGATGAAGGTGAAGCAAAAGCATTACAAAGAAATGTCCGACGTCACTAACGCAGCGACACTGCGGCAGCTCTATACATGCATTTAAAGATTGGGTTTCGTCTCAAATTATGTAATACTTTATTCCATGCTCATTTCAATCGGTCCGAATTGTAGGTGTGCGATTCAAATTTAAATGGTTATTTTTTTATAAGATATGATTATTGTTTAATGTGAAATTATCTCTCAAGATATGTTTATAAAATTTAGTTTATTGTTTCTTCCCCAAGTGTGTTGAAAAATATTGATAAATCTTTGACTGTATTTACGAACTTTGCCTTAATCTTATAACAAAATGTTCTTTATCTTAGTAGTTACTTATTTTTTTGTTTTGGTGCTTATACAGTTACACATACGTTCATTCGTTGGAAAATGATGGCAAGATAGATCGTGCTGACAAGCACAGAATTAACACAGCGTGGATGAAATTGCAGTGTCGGCAGGTAATGCGAACGACCTCCGTATTTACCTTACCCTAAATTCAAAGGGAAGATGGTAAAATAATGGTCAAGTCTTGTATCAAAATGTTCGGGGCTACAAACGAGTTGAATGAAATGGAGATCATGAATGATGATGATTTGTGAGTATTTGTGAAACTACTCGTATTTATGACTGCTAATTGACGCCGCTAAACCGACCCTAGTGCTACGAAATCCTCTAGACAGCATGCTCCCTATGGACCACTGGAGTGGTGGAGTTTAAATGTCTTCTTGGAAAGTGAGAACCTGCAGGAGAATTATCTTCTTAGGGTGGTGAATGTTATAAACAGCAGTCGTCAGCCACACGAGGGGTATCTCACCCCAGAGCAGGTGGCACTACTAGTGCGACTGGAGATTATGGCAGAAGCAGTACAGGTCTTGCTATGGTACCGGCAACAAGCGAGGGCAGGTACCACAGAAGATCCACCAAGGGTGCCAAATCCGCAACAGTTTGTAGAGGTCACCCACGAGGAAGAGTTGTTATCTTCACAAGGTAAGCTTTTTAGGGTGCCTGGCTATCGGCTACGTCATACTCCGCGGTCGAGAGCTGTTCGCGCGGGCCGTGTTGGGGGCGTAGGGTTTTATCTGCGGCGTGGCCTAAGCGCGTGTATCTTTACTGGCACGGTTGATTCCAGGTTTGATTCTGTCGAACAAATGTGGCTGACTACCTCACTAAGTGGGAAAAAAATTGCCATTGGTACCGAGTATCGGCCACCGTGGTTGGACGTTGATCTGTTCTTGGATGCCATCACTAGTACTCTTGCATCGTTGGGTAACTGTGATCATCATATATTGTTGGGTGATTTCAACGTGAACATGCTCAACACTAACGAGGCCAAAACAGATTTGTGTGCCATAACTGGAACTTTGAGTGACTACATCCTGGATAGATACCCTAGTTTGATTAGCCGGGACTCGCCGACTAAACCCAGACGAAAACACTTGTGGACCATACCCCAAGAAGAAACGTTTGATAACAGTAAGAAATTTATCTATATTATCTATACTGACCTACTACCAGCTACAAATGTTGTATGTGAGTTTAAATGTTTGTACATGCACCCTCGATACAGAAATTGTTACTAGTGTGGGGCAACGATTAAAACATGTTTATTTCAACACACTTGTGTGGAAATGCGCCTTACTTAACGCATTAAATGAGTGGCTAGATTTATGGAACTCTGCTATAGTTTATTTGTCGTGAATTAGTGTGTTAAATGTATTCGAAATGGAAATAGAAGCTGCTGTCGTGTATAGTATTTTAACTATTATTTTCGTGTCTCTGGAAGAATAATAGAAAACAAATAAAATCAGAGCCGCAAGATTTGTGTGCCATAACTGGAACTTTGAGTGACTACATCCTGGATAGATACCCTAGTTTGATTAGCCGGGACTCGCCGACTAAACCCAGACGAAAACACTTGTGGACCATACCCCAAGAAGAAACGTTTGATAACAGTAAGAAATAGATCTATATTATCTATACTGACCTACTACCAGCTACAAAAAAAATGTTGTACGTGAGTTTAAATGTTTGTACATGCACCCTCGATACAGAAGTTTTTTACTAGTGTGAAGCAACGATTAAAACATGTTTATTTCAACACACTTGTGTGGAAATGCGCCTTACTTAACGCATTAAATGAGTGGCTAGATTTATGGAACTCTGCTGTAGTTTATTTGTCGTGAATTAGTGTGTTAAATGTTTTCAAAATGGAAATAGAAGCTGCTGTCGTGTCTAGTATTTTAACTATTATTTTCGTCTCTCTGGAAGAATAATAGAAAACAAATTAAATCGGAGCCGCAAGATTTGTGTGCCATAACAGGAACATTGAGTGACTACATCCTGGATAGATACCCTAGTTTGATTAGCCGGGACTCACCGACTAAACCCAGACGAAAACACTTGTGGACCATACCCCAAGAAGAAACGTTTGATAACAGTAAGAAATTGATCTATATCATCTATACTGACCTACTACCAACTACAAATGTTGTACGTGAGTTTAAATGTTTGTACATGCACCCTCGATACAGAAGTTATTTACTGGTGTGGGGCAACGATTAAAACATGTTTATTTCAACACACTTGTGTGGAAATGCGCCTTACTTAACGCATTAAATGAGTGGCTAGATTTATGGAACTCTGCTATAGTTTATTTGTCGTGAATTAGTGTGTTAAATGTATTCGAAATGGAAATAGAAGCTGCTGTCGTGTATAGTATTTTAACTATTATTTTCGTGTCTCTGGAAGAATCATAGAAAACAAATAAAATCAGAGCCGCAAGATTTGTGTGCCATAACTGGAACTTTGAGTGACTACATCCTGGATAGATACCCTAGTTTGATTAGCCGGGACTCGCCGACTAAACCCAGACGAAAACACTTGTGGACCATACCCCAAGAAGAAACGTTTGATAACAGTAAGAAATAGATCTATATTATCTATACTGACCTACTACCAGCTACAAATGTTGTACGTGAGTTTAAATGTTTGTACATGCACCCTCGATACAGAAGTTTTTTACTAGTGTGGGGCAACGATTAAAACATGTTTATTTCAACACACTTGTGTGGAAATGCGCCTTACTTAACGCATTAAATGAGTGGCTAGATTTATGGAACTCTGCTATAGTTTATTTGTCGTGAATTAGTGTGTTAAATGTTTTCAAAATGGAAATAGAAGCTGCTGTCGTGTATAGTATTTTAACTATTATTTTCGTGTCTCTGGAAGAATAATAGAAAACAAATAAAATCAACTGCATTTACGTAATTATTTTTCAATATAAAAAATACTAATTCAAAAAATTCATCGTTGATCCTAAAGACATGGTTCAATAAGTTCTTACTCGACGCGTCCTGCGCACCTTATGACAGTGCTAATGTAGACCATATAGATTAACGGTATACTTATCGCACTAAAACCCTTTGAGGTGTCCAAAAACCCGTGACCCGAATTATCGCATCTAATGTTATTAACAATGAAGGATTCAAAGACTGCGATGTCACATGGTAATGTTGCTTTTCATGCAGTGTTTGGATCATATGTCCTCTGCCGTCCTGTATCAACGAAACGTGAATTCCGTACCTGGGTTCAAAAGAGATATGCCGCATTCTTATCCTCCATTCAGCAGACTGTTGATCCCTCTGAGATACCGGATCTACAAGCTGGAGGAACTCGTGTGAATAGCCTAGCAGTGTCAAGATCATCACTTAGGATGGCCGTATTTACAGTGATTAAGTCAGAGTTTAAAGATGTTGGTATGGCTGCAGTCAAGAATCAAGTAAAAATACTCACAGCCTTATCAGAAATGACAACCTATTCTCTCGTTCAAAAGGTTATAGCCACTGGAGGGAGTGTCATCCTCATGCGACCTCTCCCTGATCAAGTCCTAACGTCCATGCGCGAAAAGCAGGCGATGCACCAGAAGTTGTCCGAATGGGGCTATACAGAGGCTGATCTCATTTACATTCATCTATTCAGACCAAATGTCCAATGCTTCACCTCCGCAACTTATGCGGACTTGATTGTCACAGCCAACATCATGGAAGAACTCCAGAACCCAAAGAACAAGACACTCGACAGGTACAAGGCCAAAACTGAGACCTCCACGATAAATACAAGTCAGCTGAAAGCCTCAAAAACAAAGGGCTCAATCAACCACAATCACCTGCACCATAGACAACGAGACACGCCTAAAGATGAGAGAACTCTTTGGAGATGCTATAGACGCCATGATCGAAGACGCCGATCGTGTCACCAAGATCCTCAACAGGCAGAACAGGATGGAATAGATGTTAAGTTCTAGGTTAAGAAAAAACCCGATTACCAAAAAAAACTGACACAAGACATAGTATCAAAGCTCTACTTATAAATACCTAAGATACACATCTACGTCTTTCTACTCCAACACCAATCACCATGCCTCCACCATCTCATCCACCAGCGAGCAGCAGCAAAGGCTATCCGTCTAATAGCGAGGATTTGGAATTGGCTCGTCGAAGGTTCACGGATGCTCGTAACACACTTGTTGACAAATATGAGGACAACCCTTCAAGGGCAGCTATCATTGAGACTATCCAGCTCATTGATATAATGAGGGAACCCAAAATTGCAAGTATGATCCTAACAGCCAATAAGAAAGATCTCAATATTGCTTTATCTGCTATCATTGAAAAACTCGCCACTAAGAAGGCTGCCGAACTCAAGGCAAGACTCCCATACCTTAATAATTAGGGCACTAACCTGTTGGCTACATCTATGCTTTGTTATGGCTAACGCCTAACGCCGATGAAGGTGAAGCAAAAGCATTACAAAGAAATGTCCGACGTCACTAACGCAGCGACACTGCGGCAGCTCTATACATGCATTTAAAGATTGGGTTTCGTCTCAAATTATGTAATACTTTATTCCATGCTCATTTCAATCGGTCCGAATTGTAGGTGTGCGATTCAAATTTAAATGGTTATTTTTTTTATAAGATATGATTATTGTTTAATGTGAAATTATCTCTCAAGATATGTTTATAAAATTTAGTTTATTGTTTCTTCCCCAAGTGTGTTGAAAAATATTAATAAATCTTTGACTGTATTTACGAACTTTGCCTTAAATCTTATAACAAAATGTTCTTTATCTTAGTAGTTACTTATTTTTTTGTTTTGGTGCTTATACAGTTACACATACGTTCATTCGTTGGAAAATGATGGCAAGATAGATCGTGCTGACAAGCACAGAATTAACACAGCGTGGATGAAATTGCAGTGTCGGCAGGTAATGCGAACGACCTCCGTATTTACCTTACCCTAAATTCAAAGGGAAGATGGTAAAATAATGGTCAAGTCTTGTATCAAAATGTTCGGGGCTACAAACGAGTTGAATGAAATGTAGATCATGAATGATGATGATTTGTGAGTATTTGTGAAACTACTCGTATTTATGACTGCTAATTGACGCCGCTAAACCGACCCTAGTGCTACGAAATCCTCTAGACAGCATGCTCCCTATGGACCACTGGAGTGGTGGAGTTTAAATGTCTTCTTGGAAAGTGAGAACCTGCAGGAGAATTATCTTCTTAGGGTGGTGAATGTTATAAACAGACCCCAGAGCAGGTGGCACTACTAGTGCGACTGGAGATTATGGCAGAAGCAGTACAGGTCTTGCTATGGTACCGGCAACAAGCGAGGGCAGGTACCACAGAAGAGCCACCAAGGGTGCCAAATCCGCAACAGTTTGTAGAGGTCACCCACGAGGAAGAGTTGTTATCTTCACAAGGTAAGCTTTTTAGGGTGCCTGGCTATCGGCTACGTCATACTCCGCGGTCGAGAGCTGTTCGCGCGGGCCGTGTTGGGGGCGTAGGGTTTTATCTGCGCCGTGGCCTAAGCGCGTGTATCTTTACTGGCACGGTTGATTCCAGGTTTGATTCTGTCGAACAAATGTGGCTGACTACCTCACTAAGTGGGGAAAAAATTGCCATTGGTACCGAGTATCGGCCACCGTGGTTGGACGTTGATCTGTTCTTGGATGCCATCACTAGTACTCTTGCATCGTTGGGTAACTGTGATCATCATATATTGTTGGGTGATTTCAACGTGAACATGCTCAACACTAACGAGGCCAAAACAGATTTGTGTGCCATAACTGGAACTTTGAGTGACTACATCCTGGATAGATACCCTAGTTTGATTAGCCGGGACTCGCCGACTAAACCCAGACGAAAACACTTGTGGACCATACCCCAAGAAGAAACGTTTGATAACAGTAAGAAATTTATCTATATTATCTATACTGACCTACTACCAGCTACAAATGTTGTATGTGAGTTTAAATGTTTGTACATGCACCCTCGATACAGAAATTGTTACTAGTGTGGGGCAACGATTAAAACATGTTTATTTCAACACACTTGTGTGGAAATGCGCCTTACTTAACGCATTAAATGAGTGGCTAGATTTATGGAACTCTGCTATAGTTTATTTGTCGTGAATTAGTGTGTTAAATGTATTCAAAATGGAAATAGAAGCTGCTGTCGTGTATAGTATTTTAACTATTATTTTCGTGTCTCTGGAAGAATAATAGAAAACAAATAAAATCAGAGCCGCAAGATTTGTGTGCCATAACTGGAACTTTAAGTGACTACATCCTGGATAGATAACCTAGTTTGATTAGCCGGGACTCGCCGACTAAACCCAGACGAAAACACTTGTGGACCATACCCCAAGAAGAAACGTTTGATAACAGTAAGAAATAGATCTATATTATCTATACTGACCTACTACCAGCTACAAATGTTGTACGTGAGTTTAAATGTTTGTACATGCACCCTCGATACAGAAGTTTTTTACTAGTGTGGGGCAACGATTAAAACATGTTTATTTCAAAACACTTGTGTGGAAATGCGCCTTACTTAACGCATTAAATGAGTGGCTAGATTTATGGAACTCTGCTATAGTTTATTTGTCGTGAATTAGTGTGTTAAATGTTTTCAAAATGGAAATAGAAGCTGCTGTCGTGTATAGTATTTTAACTATTATTTTCGTGTCTCTGGAAGAATAATAGAAAACAAATAAAATCAACTGCATTTACGTAATTATTTTTCAATATAAAAAATACTAATTCAAAAAATTCATCGTTGATCCTAAAGACATGGTTCAATAAGTTCTTACTCGACGCGTCCTGCGCACCTTATGACAGTGCTAATGTAGACCATACAGATTAACGGTATACTTATCGCACTAAAACCCTTTGAGGTGTCCAAAAACCCGTGACCCGAATTATCGCATCTAATGTTATTAACAACGCCATACCTTAATAATTAGGGCACTAACCTATTGGCTACATCTATGCTTTGTTATGGCTAACGCCTAACGCCGATGAAGGTGAAGCAAAAGCATTACAAAGAAATGTCCGACGTCACTAACGCAGCGACACTGCGGCAGCTCTATACATGCATTTATAGATTGGGTTTCGTCTCAAATTATGTAATACTTTATTCCATGCTCATTTCAATCGGTCCGAATTGTAGGTGTGCGATTCAAATTTAAATGGTTATTTTTTTTATAAGATATGATTATTGTTTAATGTGAAATTATCTCTCAAGATATGTTTATAAAATTTAGTTTATTGTTTCTTCCCCAAGTGTGTTGAAAAATATTGATAAATCTTTGACTGTATTTACGAACTTTGCCTTAATCTTATAACAAAATGTTCTTTATCTTAGTAGTTACTTATTTTTTTGTTTTGGTGCTTATACAGTTACACATACGTTCATTCGTTGGAAAATGATGGCAAGATAGATCGTGCTGACAAGCACAGAATTAACACAGCGTGGATGAAATTGCAGTGTCGGCAGGTAATGCGAACGACCTCCGTATTTACCTTACCCTAAATTCAAAGGGAAGATGGTAAAATAATGGTCAAGTCTTGTATCAAAATGTTCGGGGCTACAAACGAGTTGAATGAAATGGAGATCATGAATGATGATGATTTGTGAGTATTTGTGAAACTACTCGTGTAGCGCTGTGTTGCATGTTACTCCTGCGTCGCCGCGTCAAGGATAGGTACTTGCCTTGTTTCTCCGCCCCCGCGCCCCCGCCAGCGCTCGCTCGCGTGGCCAGTCGACTCCACGCTACGTACCGAGAGAGATCGCGCCGCGTACGCTGCGATCGTGTGACGTCCGCTCTAATACTTGTATTATATACAACGCTGGTTATTCCTCAAGATTACACCTAAGAACTTATAATACGTACATAATAAAGATATATTGTGTTATAAATTGCGCCCAACTCGTGGCACGTGCTCCGTACGGCAAATACCTACGACACGGAAAATAACCGACGCGAGTGCGAACGAAATCCACGCGAACAGTGTTCTACCTAGTCACGGATCGAATCGAATTAGTGCATCTACTGGACTATACTGCCATTATTTACCGTTTGCGTTCGATTACCGAGTGTTATCGTCGAGAAAATGCCGCCGAAAACACGCCGCGCGCACGCCAACGAAGAGGAAAACGTTAGTTCCAGTAGCGATAAGGAAAGCCACGCGGTAGCAAACCCCGCGAGCGTGAACACCACGGCAACGGCTACACCGATCCCGGCCACGACATGTGGTAACATGATTTCCATGTCCGAAGAACAGCTCACACGATTGCTATCCAACGTCATGAGAAGCGTAGCGACGTCGACGCCGACGTCAACGAGTAGCGACCCTACGGGGCCGACTCAACCCACCGATGCACACACTGGACCAACCGTGCATGGCATGCACAGCAACTTTACCCGGTGCACGGCTCGCTTCGACGGAGCCGCTCGCAGTACCGAAGTCCTAGAAGCATTTGTCGAGAGCGTGCTCATTTACAAAGAGTGCGCAAGTGTATCCGACGAACACGCCCTTCGAGGTCTACCTATGTTGCTGACCGGAGACGCCGCAGTGTGGTGGCAAGGAGTGAAATCTACCGTGGAGACCTGGGACGACGCGATACGCCGCCTTCGATTCATGTACGGCGCCCCGCGCCCCGCCCACCGGATCTTACGAGAAATATTTGCGCGCGAACAAAGTGATAACGATAGTGTCGATTCCTTTATATCGCGAGTGCGAGCAGAAATGTCGCGTATACCATATAAGCTACCAGATGTTATGCAAGTAGACATAGTTTACGGCCTTTTACATCGTAAGTTTCGTAAAAGAGTGTCACGCGATAGTGTAAGTAGTGTCGACTGTCTACTCGAGCGAGCAAGGTATGTTGAGGAGACGCTAGGTGAGGTAAGTCATACTAAATAACAAATTCAGCCTCATAACGCGAATATTTCCACTAATAATAGTAATTACACTACAAGTTCCGCGAAATCTCGTAATGTAAACATTAACCCTCCGACTACAACGGTTAATCAAAGTAACCCTTCGCGCGCTGTGTCCGACTCTAGTTCGAATATTTGTAACGATACGAATTCGAATATGAAACGCGTACGACCGCGCTGCGCTTTTTGTAAACGGTTTGGTCATTCGATAGATGAATGCAAAATTAAAATAAAATCAGGTGACCAAAGTAATAATGCACCGCTGTCTTGTTACGGCTGCGGTCGAGAAGGAGTAATACGCTCGAAGTGTCCAACGTGTAAAGGCATGCCCTCCACTGATAAGGTGAGTTTCCAAAGTGCTATCACCCATGAGTCTGATCCGTCACACCCTACGGTCAAAATAGAAGTTGCGTCCTTAGTAGGTGTTGCAATGCTGGATACAGGTGCTACTGAGAGTCTCGCTAGTCCCGGACTCTATAAAATATTATTAGATAGCGGGACTACTTTTACGAAGACACGTCGCAACCTCGGCCTCGCCGATGGAACGCAGAAGGTACGTGAGTTGTTATCATGTGACACGAACGTCACCATTCAGGGACGCGTTATCCCCACCACTTTCCTAGTGATACCGGAAGCAGATAATAGGACACTTCTAGGACAGGACTTTATTGCTAAAGCAAGTATATTAGTGGACCTCCAACATAACCGTTGGCATTTTAATAATTTCCCAGGGCAGTTTACTTTTATGCAGTCTTTTAGCCTTACATCCACCAGCGATGCAGAGCTGATGCAGGTTGATACCACCGGCTTGGCGCTGAGAGAGGATGAAGGGACGAAGCTGTCACCTGCTCAAAAGACACAACTCAACCAGCTCATAACCGAGAGAGTTGAGCGCTTCGCCACCGAAGGCCACCCTACAACTTACGCCACTCATCACATTCGGGTTGACGAGAAGCAGGAACCGATCGCTTCATCACCCTATAGGATGTCGCAAGGTAAGAGAGAGTTGTTGGACGGTGAGCTTGAGAAGCTGCTGCGCGCAGATGTAATAGAGGAGTGCGAGTCGCCGTGGGCCGCCAACGTCGTCTTAGTCGCGAAGAAGGATATTGGCGTCCGCCTATGTGTGGACTACCGTAAGCTCAACGCAGTGACTGAGCCGGATAGGTACCCGCTCCCGCGCATGGAAGACGTGCTTCATGCAGCAAAGACGACCAGCTACATGACGACGCTAGACCTCCACTCCGGTTACTTTCAGGTTTGTGTCGCTGAAGAGGACCGCGACAAAACTGCATTCGTTACACCCTCCGGCACCTATAGGTTTAAGAGGATGCCGATGGGCCTACGCAACTCTGGCGCCACGTTTCAGAGATTAATAGACCGTTTCAAGTCAAACCTAAGTGTGCCTATAAGAGGACAAGAGGTAAGCGGCAGCTCTGATATCCCAGCAGACCCTCAAGTAAGTAGGCCTGTGACTATCCTCGGATATTTGGACGATCTAATAATCTTGTCACCGAGTTTCGAAGGTCATATTGAAGATCTCGAAGCTATCTTCGAGAGACTCGAGAAGTTCGATCTTCGAGTCAATAGAAAGAAAAGCTGCTTCGCCCGTGACTCTGTGAAATTCCTTGGTCACATAATTGTTCCTGGAGGTCTGCAAGTAGACCCAGAGAAAACCTCAGCTATTGCTGACATGCCTGCCCCAAAGACCGAGAGGCAGCTCAAAGGTTTCTTGGCCACATCCAGCTGGTTTCGACGGTTTGTACCGAACTACGCTACAATAACCAAGCCTTTGACTGACCTGCTCAAGAAGAACAGCAGTTGGAGATGGCATGATGAGCAGCAGGCTGCTTTCGAGCGCATCAAGGAGCTCCTGATCACCGCTCCCATTCTTCGCCAGGCTGACGAGTCCAAACCTTTTTCCCTCCGGACAGATAGCAGTGGCTACTGTCTCGGCGCAGTTTTGATGCAGGGGGAGGGCTCCGACGAAAGGCCCATAGAGTACGCCAGTCGCCTACTCTCGCCAGCCGAGCGCAACTACACCACCACCGAGCGCGAAGCTCTTGCCGTCGTCTGGGCGGTCACGAAGTTCAGAGGTTACGTAGAAGGCTCGGAGGTGGTAGTTAAGTCCGACCATCAGCCGTTACGTTGGTTGATGAGCCTTAAGTCACCTAGTGGTCGTCTTGCCAGATGGGCATTAACCCTTCAGGCCTATAACCTGCAGATACAGTACACTCCCGGGAAGGTGAATGTAATTGCCGATGCACTAAGCCGTCCAGCTTGTTGCGAGGTATGCTTAGTGACCGTAGATGTGCCACATAGGACATCTGAAGATGTGCGCTCTAATCAACTCAAGGACCCAGAGCTGAAGAGTATCGTCGAGGACCTTGAGACAAACGACGATCCCTTCAGGGGGAGAGGATGGTCAGAGAGAGGATACCTGGTATCTGATGGTGTGTTGTACAGGTGCGCACCCGAATCTGAGGACGCCGAGTCCGCCTGCCTCGTGGTTCCGAAACACGAGAGAGAAGCTGTCCTCGTAGAGTTCCACGACGCTCCTACGGCAGGCCACTTTGGTGCTGAACGTACCTTACAACGCATCAGAGCGCGATACTTTTGGCCAGGTATGAAGTCTTTTGTCACAGACTATATTAAACGCTGTGCAGCTTGCCAGCGATACAAGATAGACAACAGGAAGCCCGCAGGACTGCTCCAGACTCCTGCACCCACCCGGCGATTCGAAGTGGTATCGGTCGACTTGTTTGGACCCCTACCAAAGACTTCGAAAGGGAACCGTTGGATTTTAATTCTAGAAGACACTTGCTCCCATTGGGTTGAGCTATTTGCGTTGGAAAAAGCCACCAGCATGGAATGCGCTGAGATTTTAATATCCGAAGTCTTTCTGAGGTATGGAGTCCCGCGCAGGATGATCAGCGACAACGGAGTTCAGTTTGTTGCTGAGGTGATGCAGCAGGCGTGTCATGTGATGGGTATCAAACAGTCTTTGACGCCGTTGTATCACCCAGAAGCGAACCCCGTTGAGCGAAAAAACCGTGACCTTAAACCACAATTAGCGATACTAGTAGGAAAGGATCACGCATCGTGGGACACTCATCTCGCGGCCATAAGATTCGCGATGAACTCCGCTGTTACAGCGAGCACTGGATTTTCACCAGCTTTCCTTACCTTCGGGAGAGAGCTGCGCGCGCCATCGGACGTCGTGGCAGACGGTGGTGGCGGTGTTGCTTGACGCTCGAGATGTTCACGAACGTAACCAGTCTCTGCAGAAGAAGTACGCAGATGAAGGTAGACGCGCCCCTCCAGAATACAAGGTAGGTGATCTTGTTTTGTTGAAAACGCAAGGCATGAATGATGTCGGCCCCGGGCAGTCTGAGAAATTTATACCCCGGAGGGATGGCCCTTATCGCATCCGCGAAGTGGTAAGCCCTACTACTTACCTAGTGGAGGCAGTTACTAAAGGTGAGCATGTAGGACGTTACCATGTCTCTGATTTGACTCCATTCATCGGTGATGTCGAGGCTCCGGTTAGAGAGAAGCGCAGACGCGGTCGACCGCGTAAATTTGATTGCTAGCCCAAACGCGAGGGCGCTATGTTCGGACTAGAGGGGGAGTGTGTAGCGCTGTGTTGCATGTTACTCCTGCGTCGCCGCGTCAAGGATAGGTACTTGCCTTGTTTCTCCGCCCCCGCGCCCCCGCCAGCGCTCGCTCGCGTGGCCAGTCGACTCCACGCTACGTACCGAGAGAGATCGCGCCGCGCACGCTGCGATCGTGTGACGTCCGCTCTAATACTTGTATTATATACAACGCTGGTTATTCCTCAAGATTACACCTAAGAACTTATAATACGTACATAATAAAGATATATTGTGTTATACTCGTATTTATGACTGCTAATTGACGCCGCTAAACCGACCCTAGTGCTACGAAATCCTCTAGACAGCATGCTCCCTATGGACCACTGGAGTGGTGGAGTTTAAATGTCTTCTTGGAAAGTGAGAACCTGCAGGAGAATTATCTTCTTAGGGTGGTGAATGTTATAATCAGCTGTCGTCAGCCACACGAGGGGTATCTCACCCCAGAGCAGATGGCACTAGTGCGACTGGAGATTATGGCAGAAGCAGTACAGGTCTTGCTATGGTACCGGCAACAAGCGAGGGCAGGTACCACAGAAGAGCCACCAAGGGTGCCAAATCCGCAACAGTTCGTAGAGGTCACCCACGAGGAAGAGTTGTTATCTTCACAAGGTAAGCTTTTTAGGGTGCCTGGCTATCGGCTACGTCATACTCCGCGGTCGAGAGCTGTTCGCGCGGGCCGTGTTGGGGGCGTAGGGTTTTATCTGCGCCGTGGCCTAAGCGCGTGTATCTTTACTGGCACGGTTGATTCCAGGTTTGATTCTGTCGAACAAATGTGGCTGACTACCTCACTAAGTGGGAAAAAAATTGCCATTGGTACCGAGTATCGGCCACCGTGGTTGGACGTTGATCTGTTCTTGGATGCCATCACTAGTACTCTTGCATCGTTGGGTAACTGTGATCATCATATACCAGGCCCCTCAGAAAGTATTGCGAAAAAAAGTTTTTATATATGGGAGACTGGCCAGTTATAATGTTTTTCGAAAATATGATTATTTATAAGTAAAAATAAGTAAGTTCCAATTTCAAAATTTCCCTCCACATTTTTTGCGAGTTAATTCAAAGTATTGTGTCTCACTGAAATATGGATCTGCGCCGGGAACATTTTAGAGCTATGATTTTATACGATTTCAAGTGTCGCCTGAAACCGGATGAATCGTACGATAGACTTCAAATGGCATTCATGGATGAAGGCCCTTCCAAGGCAACCGTGTATCGTTGGTATAACGAATTCAAGCGCGGTCGACCAACTTTGGGGGATGACGAAAGAAGCGGTCGCCCTTTGACGGCTGTTACCGAAGAAAACGTGCTAGCAGTGAAAAATTTAATCCAAGACAATAGGCGAATTACATATCAGGAGATTCAACACATATTGAAGATTGGATCGGGAAGCGTTCACGAGATTCTACACAGCCATCTTCGCGTGAGGAGGATAGTATCACGCTGGGTGCCGCACAACCTCACCGATGCTCAGAAGCAGGCCCGGGTGGAATGGTGCCGTGATATGCTTAACAAATTTGAAGCAGGCTCGTCTCGGCGTGTTTACGACATCGTTACAGGTGATGAGTCCTGGATTTATCAATACGACCCAGAAACCAAGCGCCAGTCGACTGTTTGGGTGTTTCAAAATGAGCCAACGCCTACCAAAGTGAAGCGATCTAGAAGCGGGGGTAAGATTTTGATCGCTAGCTTTTTTAATTTGACTGGCCACTTGGTATCAATTCCCTTACGGGATCAAAGAAGCATTAATGCCGAATGGTATACTACCAAATGTTTGCCAGAAGTTTTCTCTGTTATAAGCAACAAGCGACCAAACACAGGGCTCCGCGGGCTACTGCTCCACCACGACAATGCACCTGCGCACACCGCACTCAAAACGAGGGACTTCCTGGACAGCACGCCAGTCAAACTCCTGGGTCACCCTCCTTACAGCCCTGATCTAGCACCGTGTGACTTCTTTTTATTCCCAAAAATAAAAAATCAGCTCAAAGGGATACAATTTTCGTCGCCGGAAGATGCGCTGGCTGCGTTCGAGCAGGCTGTAAACGAGGTGTCTGCGGCGGACTGGAAAAAGTGTTTTGAAAACTGGTTTAGGCGCATGAATCTTTGTATAGAGGCTGGTGGAAAGTACTTTGAAAAGATTCATTCAAAAAGTGTTTTGAAAACTGGTTTAGGCGCATGAATCTTTGTATAGAGGCTGGTGGAAAGTACTTTGAAAAGATTTAATAAAAATATATGTACGTATAGAACAATTTTTTTTAGTTTCGCAAAACTTTCTGAGTGTCCCACGTATTGTTGGGTGATTTCAACGTGAACATGCTCAACACTAACGAGACCAAAACTAAAAAAGGTATTACAATTCTTAGCCTCGTTCAGCTAGTTACGATGCCAACTCACTTCACTGATACCAGCGAGACTGATCGACCTGCTGTGCACAGACCTGAAGGCAAAATACACAACAGTGGAATCCTTTGGTTCGATGTATGGTCACTCCATTGTAATCAGTGAATTTAACAAAAAGCGGGACAAATTAACTCCATTTGTAATTAAATTTAGCCCGATAAAATATACACTTGGGAGCAAATAAATCGAGCCACTTCCTTTTTCACGCATTATGGTAATTATTTTTGGTATTAAGGAACGCATCGATTCGAAACATATATCGCCTAAAAGGGTATTTAATAACCTTTACAATGAGGGTAGTTAGTTGTCAAAATTTCATTTTTATTAAAGTTTAAAGGGTAGAATAAAATTATCGCATTTAATTTGCTTATGACATTTTTATTGTACTCTGTTAAGAAAAGATTAAATTTGAGGTTTTTGTTAATCATACCCATATTACTTGTTATTGTTGTCTTTATCTGTGTCTGTGTAATCAAAATAACCTGATAAAATGGATACTACACCGACGGAAGCTGCCCAAGTTGTAGCTTTACTTGAGGTTGGACACGGACAACGTGAAGTGGCACGCAGACTTCATTTGAGTCGTTCAAAGGTACAGCGGGTATACCGTAGGTATCTGGAGACTGGTGCTTTTGTTCGGCGACCTGGAACTGGCCGACCACGGGCAACAACAGAACGTGACGACCGCTTTATTGCAACCAATTCGTTGCGCGACCGTGGACTTAATGCTGTTCAGCTACAGCAAGCGTTACGTGACGTTCGAGGAGTCGCAATCAGTAGGTGGACAGTGAGACGAAGACTAAAAGAACGAAATTTAACATCACACAAACCAGCAACTGGCCCAAAATTGACTGTAGCTCATCGCCGATCTCGCTTGGAGTTTGCTCGAGAACACATTAATTGGACGTTAGAAGACTGGAGGTCAGTTTTGTTTTCTGACGAGTCAAGAATCTGTCTTTTTAGCAATGACGGGAGAAACCGAGTGTATAGACGTCCTGGTGAAAGATTTGCCCAATGTTGCATTCGAGAAACGGTGAGTTTTGGTGGTGGTTCTTGTATGGTGTTGGGAGGAATTTCTCTAGACGGAAAAACGGAACTTGTCTTCGTCGACCCCGCCAACGATGGCAATGGTAGACGTGGATTAACAGCTGACCGATACATAACTGACATTCTTGAAAACCACGTAATGCCGTATGCTGGTTTTGTCGGAGAAAATTTCTTGTTTATGCATGACAATGCGAGACCTCATACCGCGCAGATCGTTACGGATTACTTGTCTGCGATCGGGATTCAACAAATGGTATGGCCAGCACGAAGTCCTGATTTGAACCCGATCGAACACCTATGGGACGAGCTAAAACGGAGAGTCCGAGCCAGGGTTCCCGCTGTTTCATCCATTCCCGAGCTTAAAGTCGCTGTGCTTGAAGAGTGGGAGAACATACCACAATATGTCATCGTAACGGATGACTAATAGGCTACAAGAATGTATCAGGGCCCGGGGGGGTAATACCAGTTATTAAGAATATTTTTTTTGCAATAATTTTGTTTTTTATTGTTTTTATGGACTGTTTTAGCCCTACTAAATTTTCTATCAAAATTACCATTTTTCTTGCAGAGCCAATAATTTATCATTCAATAAGGTTATTATTCAATAATTTACCCTCATTGTAAAGGTTATTAACTAAACTTTTAGGCGATATATAGTTCGAATTGATACGTTCCATATTACCAAAAATATTTACCATTTTACTTGAAAAAAGGTAGTGGCTCAATTTATTTGCTCCCAAGTGTATTTGTACGGATAGTTTTTTCGGGGATTTGTCGCAGTTGAGTGTAGAACGGGCTTCTGAATTTACCAACGTTAACGATATGGTAGACTTTTTTAATAATTGCATAATAACCTTGTTCGATGTCCACGCACCACTAAAGACTTGCACTATCAGGGAACAATCTTATCCCTGGATTACAGACACTATAAAGTTAATGATGAGGTTACGGGATAGGGCATTAACCCAATACAGGAAAAATAAGACGGAGCAAAAAAAAAATACCATAATCAGCTAAAATCTGTGGTGGAAAGTTCTTTGTATCACTAAAAAATTGCATATTTTATGCACAATATTAATAATAAAATAAGTAATCCTAAATTGCTATGGGAGAATATTAAATCCACCTTTGCTCCTTCCAAGCAAAGGCAGGACCTTCCCCGACATTTTATAAACCCGGACGTAATAAACAACACTTTTATGATTTTTTTGATGTATTAAAAAAAAAATGGGAAGATACGGGACTGCTCACAGCGCTTGGTCCTACTAATCTAAGTGAATGCCCGTAGCGGGTACTCAGTCGCGCACGGCACATTGTTGATCACACAGCTCATTAATTTCAGTGTTTTATGTTTGTTTTTGCAATAAATACGCTTCAAAATGACTTCTTGTGTAGCTAAACAGTGTTTAAATAATACCAGGAAGAAAAATAAGTCACACGGGATCACTTACCACTCGTAAGTACAGTTATAAAGGTTAATTTGTTGAAAATTACAATAATATTTAATGTTTGCTTCGCCACATTTGTGAGAGCGAGATAGATATTACAAACATGCGTGAGAGACACGATACGCACATATTGCTATGTCATTTCATTCATAATAGTAAACATTCGGTGATTCGGCCAACATTCGGCGGCTAACGCGATTTCGATTGCACTACAGCGCCGTCTCATATCTCTATCCTTGTCTATCGGTAACTGTAGGTTTGGGACTGGTGATGACATTGAACACAGATGTGTGAGTTTCGGTGCATGTCGTGCGCCGAGCCCAGGTTTTCTGATCGCCATGTTAGCGCGTAACGTATCTTCCTCTTTTGTTCCTGTTTCCTCGTTGCCAGCATTGATTTATTAAATACATCAATGCTGGCAACCTAGTAGCTGGCGCATCGCTTATATCTTTCTATGAGTCCCACAGGTATAGTGAAGCAATATTCTCACTTACTCCGGTGGACCAAAGCGATGTCTCACATATAATTTCTGACCTAAAGTCAAATGCTGAAGGCTACGACAGTATAACGTTGGATTTGCTTACCCTCACTTTGCCACTCACTTTACCAACTATAACAGATATTATAAATTGCTCCATATGGACATCTAAGTTTCCCTACCAATGGAAAATTGCTACAGTTAGGCCCCTACCAAAGAATCCAAACCCTATAGAAGTTAAAGATTTTCGGCCTATCAGTATTCTGCCGTCTGTCAAAGGTAATGGAGATGGTAGTATGCAGTGGCGTAACTATAGGGTGGCAGGGCTGGCAAAAGGGCCCCATGCCCAAAAGACCGCAATAAATTTTTAACATTGCACCTGAGTTATATTTTATTTTACTTTAAAACAAATATATCATTTTAAAAGCTTAAAATCCATTAAAGACCATAATACAATTTCAAATTACGAGGGCTGCACTAAAAGTATCGGGAATGGAATATTTCCACTGTTTCTGTCATATTAAAATCTTTTTAATTGAAAACTTCTTGGTTTTAAAAATCGAATACCATTTATTTATTTAAAAAAAGATTCTCGGTCTTGTCACAAGGTTTTGTCAAACTTGTTTAGTCGTTGAGAAAATGGAATTGACTCGAGAAAATACAAGAGCGATGATTTATTATGACTTTCGAAGTGTTTTAACACGAAAACAGTGTGTTGACCGGATGATTTCTGCATTTGGTGATGAAGCCCCATCCAAAACCACAATTTATCGCTGGTTTGCTGAATTTCAACGTGGACGTGTCAAGCTCAGTGATGATCCCTGTCAAGGTCGTCCAAAAACTGCAGTCACCCAAGAAAACGTTGATGCTGTGCGTAATCTGATTGAGGAAGATCGACATGTGACATACCGCGAAATTCAGGCAACTTTAGACATTGGCATGAGTCACAAATAATCTTGCATGAACAATTAGGTGTAAAAAAGTTGTTTTCCCGATGGATACCGCATTCGCTCTGTGAAAAGCAAAAAGCGGCTCGCGTTACTTGGTGCGTCAGAACTCTCGAAAGATTCCACGCAGGATCCTCAAATGCTGTAAACAACATCGTATCAGGTGACGAATCCTGGATATACGCGTACGAACCCGAAACAAAAAACCAGTCACGAGTTTGGGTGTTCGAAAATGAGTTAAAGCCAACAAAAATTGTTCGTTCACGGAGTGTTGCAAAAAAAATGGTGGCCATGTTTGTTTCCAAAACCGGTCATGTTGCGACTATTCCTCTTGAGGGACAAAGAACGGTTAATGCAGAATGGTATTCTAGCATTTGTTTGCCACAGGTCGTTTCTGAACTCCGTAAAGAGAACTGCAACCGCCGCATCATCCTCCATCACGACAATGCGAGTTCTCACACCCCGCACAGAACAAAAGAGTTTTTAGAGCAAGAAAACATAGAATTATTAGACCATCCGCCGTATAGCCCCGACCTAAGCCCTAATGATTTCTATACTTTCCCTAAAATAAAGAATAAATTGTGTGGTCAGAGATTTTCATCACCTGAAGAAGCTGTGGACGCCTACAAAACGGGCATTTTGGAGCCCCCACCGTCCGAATGGAATGGTTGCTTCAATGATTGGTTCCATCGTATGGAAAAATGTGTCAAATTTCGCGGAGAATACTTCGAAAAGCAATAAATACATTTTTAAATAGTAATGTTGTGTCACTTCCTTGATTCCCGAAATTTTCAGTGTCGCCCTCGTAATCATTAAGAATGTCAACACATCCTAAACAAAAATGTGTTGATCAATTTTAGAACGCATCCATTGGTTTCTACATTTTTTGTCGCGGTAGGCAGCGCGGGTGAGCATTGACGGTCGGGGAATTCCCTCATTTTGTTCACCAAGAAAGTACTTTTTTCGTGGCGCTTTCACTAGAGCGAGCTAGCAAGGCTATGTTATGGGCATCTCAGATTTGCATTTTTTTATTTACGGAGGGCTCTAATGACTGCACATTTTTTGTATGACTGTCTTGACAATTGATCATTTGTATCTTTGATTTTTCGGATTTGTTGTTTTATTAAACCTGTAAATGGTGAAAGTTAGTTAATGAAATGTCTAGTTCTAGAAACTATTTAAGTGGGAGTGAAAAACGAAAGAGGAAGAAAAAGTTACCTAAAATTAATCAGTACTTAAAGAATGATGACTTTATTATTAAAAACGCCAGTGAACAGTGCCCCAAAAGTGAAGAATTGGACCTTACTAAAAGTATACCAGAATTACCAGTTGCAGCACCCGACACCAGTTTCTATCCAGATCCAGAAGAACTACAACAAGGTGCTAGCAAAAATCAAAGTGAATCATATTTTAGTGTGAACAATATTGTATCTTCGCCATATGTTACTGCTATGGGTCATTTTAAAGAACTAACCGATCGAGTTAAAAGATTCGTGATTGGGTCATAATCAAATACGGCGGAAAAAGTGTTATCACTTATTTTTTTCGTGTTAATGAGACATAATAAATAATTAATCGGATCATAGACAAGATTTTCATTCTAAAGTAACATGTGCGTGATGTAGATTATTCATTTTATTTTTAAATGTCGTTTTTTTAAGCCTATAGTAGGTGAAAGTCCCCTTCAGTGGACCTGTTACTAATGGGAGTTCGTAACTTTGCATGCGTGTCAAAAATAAATGTTTACTTTTATCATTGTCAGACTGTTAATAATCAATCACTAATGTTTTGAACTTACATATTTTTGCAATTTCGAAAAATATTACCACTTGTTTTTTAGTAAAAACAGATTAAACAACTCGTTACAGAATCCGTATCCATTCTGTGGACCCAAGATAACCGCAGTCAAGAATCGATTTCACAAGTTACAAATCGATATTTTTATTTTGACGCTGGCAACTCTTATGTAGTTGTCAGTTGTCAATCTGCTGAGATGATGTGATGGTACAGTGCGCTTTAACGAATTTAAAATTTGTGATATCCAAGTTTTTCGTCAAAGATCGTGTGTCTTTCCTTGATATAAAATATTTCGGTAAGTGTGTACTAAATGAATACGAAAAACTCTGCTTTATTGAGTTAAATGAACATCTTTACGAATTTTTCATTGTTGCTTTTCTAACCTATAAGTTTGCGACGTTTTATTCAATTTTGTACAAGTTAGTCCTTTCTGTGGAAATCTTTTCTGTGTTTCTGTGTCCACCGAAGGGACGACTGTCAACAGAATAGATAATATTAATAATAGTGATAGCGATAGTATTTCTCAGAAGTTATGCTATTGTGTTTATGCTCTTTTTTTAATATTTTTTTATATAATAACCATTGCTCAATTTACTCACGTTTTGGCTTTTTTTTAAATTATATATTATTGGCTTAATGCGCTTATGAAATAAAAAAGCTAGATTTTACTATTATTGTTTTGTGTGTATTTTGTTTGTTTGTATGGGTACACACAAGTGTATTTGTTTTATTTTAATCGCAGAAATTGCATGTAGCTTATTTTGTTTTAGCAACCATGCCTCCAAGGAAAAAAATGACAGAGGAAGAAAAAAAGAGAAGACGCCGAGAACAAAAAAAACAAAGTATGCGTCGTGCTCGGGCGAGATTAGATGACGCAGCTATTGAAGAAAGAAGGAGAAAAGATCGAGACAGGTATCATAAAAAGAAGGAGCAAGGATTAGTGAAAACGATTGAACAATATACACCACGTCAACAGCGCCAAATAAGAAAGATGTGGCGAGATAAAGCAAGAAAACGTCGTGAGGATAAAAAGCAGCAAGAACAATTATCAAATACTTGCACACCGACTTCCTCTGTTTCAACCCATTCAAGAATTGCATCAGGCAGAGCAGTGATTGCTCGCAATAAGCGTAAATTAAAATCTGAAAATCTTTACCTTAAGCAAAGGTTAACCATTCTAGAGTCTAAGCTAAACAAATACAAAATGCGCCTAATAAGGGCTAACAAAAATAGCCAAAATAAAAATAATATGGTTACGCGTAGCAATCAATCAAAGAAATTAGTTATTAAAAATAAAATTCGTGATTTTTTACAAGAAGATGAGTATAGTAGGCTTACAGCGGGCAAAAAAGAGACTATCACTCGCAATAAGAAAAAAATGCAAATACGTCTCCTTAATGACACCTTGTTTAATTTACACAAGATTTTTATGGAAAAAACAGGACTTAAATTGTCTTACCAAACATTTAGACGATATCGTCCTTTTTGGATTATCTTTCCAAAAGTATCATCAAGAGATACTTGTCTGTGTTCAGTTCACACTAACAATGATTTGATTGTCCGTGCGTTACGAAATTCAAAAATCATTACTCAAAATACTGCTATTGAAGTTGCTAAAAGTTTATGCTGCGATAATGTCCTCAGTGTCAACTGTTTAGAAAGAAAATGTCCAATTTGTTATAACAAAACTATCCAGTTAGATAATTTCAATAAGAATGACTCGATCTCCTATAGTAGATGGGTCACAAAAACTGTCACTATCGTTGTTAAGGGGCATGAAAAAACTTGCAAAAAGACTGTCAAAGAAATAATAAATACAAAAAATCAGGTATTGGTAAATCTTCTGTTTACTAATATTCCTATTTTTATGCAGCATTGTGCCAACATAATTAATCAATCAAAGACGATTCGTTTTATTAAACAAAATTTAACACCCTCTGAGGGTCTTTTACACATTGATTTCTCTGAAAACTATATGTGTAAGTATTCTGCTGAAATCCAATCTGCTCACTTTGGCGGTTCAAAACCGCAGATAAGCTTGCACACTTCCGTATACTATTATACTGATTCTGAACCGCCAAACAATTTAGTAAAGCCAATCTCAATGTGTACAATATCAGAAAACTTAAGACATGATCCCATACTTATCTGTGTTCATTTGAAACCCATTCTAGAAAAAATCAAAGATTTGTCGCCAAATTTAACAGATTTTCACATACTAAGCGACGGACCCACTACGCAATACAGAAACAAAACTATGTTTCATTTGATTGTTAATTATATTGGCAAAGTTTTAAATGTTGAAACTATAACATGGCATTACAGTGAAGCAGGCCATGGTAAAGGAGCTCCCGATGGTGTGGGAGGTTGTATTAAACGTACATGTGACCGGTCAGTTGCAACTGGGTCAGATATTTCAGATTTTAATTCATTGTTAACTTGCGTGAAAAGTAAATGTAAAGGTATTGAAGTGATTGGCATAGATGATTCTCATGTGGCAGAAATCGAAGAAATTACAACATCAAATATCATACGCCCTTTTAAAGGTACACTTAAAGTTCACCAAATTTGCTGGTCCAAAAAGCAACCAAATATACTGCATGCAAGACGGTTAAGTTGTATAATCTGTGCAGCTCATACCAAATGCAGCCACTATGAGATTGGACAAATTCAAATTGAGACTGATTTGTTACATTCACCATCAAAAGAACCCAGTTCGCCACATAGTGCATCAATCCCAATTACTTTAAGCCCTAGACCTTTATCTAGAATAGGAACTTCGAATGCCTTTACTACCAATACCAATTTAAGCGATTCTCCCACATCTGAAGGCTCAATAGAAATACGTTCTACAGTATCAAGAAAGAGAATTCACATAGAAGATGTTTATTCAGACGATTCTGATGATTTTGTTGTACCACTTCATAGAACCAAGAGAATGGTCAGTAATTTTTTTAAGGATAGTGATACTGATGAAGAAATTTTTTAATAGTTGTGTCAATTATAGAAGTATGTTTGATTATTTTGGTATCTTCTGTGGACAATTAATAATTTCCTGTGGAATCTCACAATTATTTTTTTATTTGAGTTTACTGTGATTTGATTTAAAGAAAAAATTGGTTATTTGATTACGCCGGAGACATTTAATCATTACAAGTTATTTGTTTTTCTTTAATACCTACACTATTGTTTTAAAAGTTCTTTTCAATCATTTCTGTGGTCAGCTTGATATTTTCTGTGGCCTATAAAAAGTAAATAGTGGCAATATTTACAAAAGTAATTAAAGTCGATCTTTTTCAGACATGTGATTATATTATTTTGAATATTTTGCAATTAAATGTTGATTTTGCACGCAATCTGACGACTTTTATTTTCACCAATAACCAAACTTCGATTTTGATTATGACCCGATTGAAAACGGGCATAGTAAACCTAAGGGCCCTTTCTCATAAGATGGTGACAATAGATCTTTTCTAAAAAAGCATTATTATATTGTTTCCAAGTCTGGCGTGAAACTTGAACGTACAAGGCTATCCTATTCTATAATACTTCAGAAGGCGTATTGTGAACCGTGTTGGTTATTTGCAAATCGTGCATCTAAAAAAATACAAAATGTTTGGATGGAAGGCTATGACGACTGGAAACATATTGTAGACGCCATAGAAAGACACGAGAAATCGAAAATTCATCTGGATTCTTGTCTTAAGCCTAGGTTACACAGTGCGAGCTGGCATGCGAGCTGACCGAGTCAGTTACTGAGGTGCAGTTACTTGCACCGTGTGACCGCATCATACGAGTTACTGTCATGTGCGAGTGGGACAGTAGCTCGCGTCCGAGTTACTTCAACATTTTTTGTTTTTACTCGCTACTTGCCTTCCCCCACCACGCCACTCGCACGCCGCTCGGTCGTCAACTCGCACGATTTTGCGAAATGACAGTAGCTCGTACGCTCGGGCCCACGCTACAGTGTTTCTTGTTTCGGCGTCAAAATGGCGGAAAGATGGACATCCGATCAAAATATAAAGTTTGTGGAGCTATACAAAGATCAAACGAACTTATGGAATTGTTTGGATCCTAATTATAAGAACAGAGATTTGCGTAAAGCGTCGTTAGAACACATCCGCATGGAATTTAATTTACAAAACACGAATGAAGTTACAAAAAAAATCAAAAATTTACGTTCTACGTATAACCAGGAGTTATTGAAAATTGAAAAAAGCAAAAAAAGTGGATCTGGCACTGATGAGATCTATAAACCATCTATCAAGTGGTTCGATTCTATGGATTATATTATGAAAATAATAAATCTAAAAGAAAAAGAAACACTAAGTAATCTGGTAAGTATTTTATTTCTAATTACACAATCATATCATTTTGCCACGTAACTGCTCCCTCGCCATTGAAATAATTTTTATATTTATCACGCATTTTCTCTGCTATTGCTTTCGATCTATTATTGATTCTCGAGCGACGAATACTCGGTAATTCATTAATTTCGGACCTCCACTGCCCCAGAATGATTTGAAAGTTTATGATGTCTTCATAATCTGTAGTTCCTGGTGGTGTATAAGTGCTTGATGCAGTGGTACGTAACCAATTGTGTAATGTACATGCACATAAGACGATCTTTATCGTAGTTTCCTCTTTAACTTGAATTGGCTTTCCCAAAACACGAAAACGAGATGCTAGAATGCCAAACCCATTCTCCACAATCCTTCTTGCTCTGCTCAATCTATAATTATATATCTTTTCTGCGGTAGTCAATATATTTTTGTAGGGCTTTAGTAAATACGGCTTCAAAGGGAAGGCATCATCTCCAACTAGAATACCATTTTCAGGCAACAATAAATTGTTTTCTAGATACGGATACAAAGAGCAGTTTTGAAATACCCCACCATCTGCATTACGACCGTATGAGCCTATATCTACATATCTGAAAGTATAATCGTGATCTACGACGGCCATGAGCACTATACTGTTTGTTCCTTTGTAGTTATAATATTCACTGCCACAATTTGGTGGTGCTTGAATTGTTATGTGTTTCCCATCAATAGCTCCACAGCAATTCGGGAAATTCCACCTCGAAGCGAATCCTACTTCTATATCTTGCCATTCTTCCACATTGGGTATCTGAAAAATAAAAGAGTAACATTAATTTCAGGAACCAAATCATGCGTCAACGTCAGGAAGCAACGTTGGATCAATGTCAGGAAACGAGGCCATGAATAACGAGGACCTTGATGCTAGTGTCAATAGCAACAACGCCGTTCCTACAAAAGTGATGAGGCCACCAAAAACTCCAAAATTAAAGACGAAAGTATCATCAGAACGGTCTGAAATTCAAGCAGCTGTGAATGAGCTCAAAGAACTAAATAACAGTTTAGTAAACGTGTCTGCCCCGATTCCAAGAGAATTAGAAGATGAATGTGATGTTATTGGAAGACATGTAGCACTGCAGCTCAAACAGTTACCTCCGATTGATAGAATTGATGCGACAGATGAAATACAGGCAATACTCTCTAGATACCGTAAAAGCGCCCTCTGTGCTAGAATTGTGTATACACCTTCTGATTACAGTTCTGAATGTACGCCATCACCACAGCCTGCAGTAAATTATCAACTTGTTGGACCTACAATATCTGCACACTCTACACAACTGGAACAATCTTCACAATCTATACTCCATAATGAATGTACGCTGTCATCACAGCCTGTAGTGTTCGCAGCTCCAGTAAATCCTTCACAAACAATGTCTGTAAATTATCAACCTGTTGAACCTACAATATCTGCAAACTCTACGCCACTGCTGGATCAATCTTCACAATCTATACTCCGTAATGATATACTTTCTTCAGCAATATCAATCTCTAAAATAACGAAATAAGCTATGTAGTACTGTAGTTATTAAGTATTACTATGTTAAGTTCACGTTTAATATGTGCAAAAACTTTAACAAATCCGTTGTGAATTTGATTAAGAATAATAAAAATTACTTACTTTGATATAACCTTTTAGACTTTCATTGATAGCAGCACACACTTCTGGTATTATTTTAATTATGGATGCTTTTGAAACTCTGAAAAATACCGACAATAGTCTATACGATATCCCAGAAGAAAGGTATACCAGAGTTATTTCCAACTTCACCCTTGCAGGTATCGCATCCCTCATCAGTGTATCATCACGTTGAATTTTTGGAGCAATTAAATTTAAAAGTATTTCCACTTGTTCAGGTGTCACTCTCATAACCGCTTTATATTCTCGGGGATCTTCATCATATAGCTCTTTAAATATTGTATGCGTTGCCCCTTTTTTTTGCAACCAATCCCTGACCCAAATACTTCTTTTCTTCTTCTTTTTTTGTATAGCTCTTTCAATTCTAAGCATTTCAACACAAAGTATTTTCGTAACCGCTTTTATTGTGGTATGTACTGTGATTAAACGTGTATTTTGCGACAACATTGCAGACGAATTGCCATTGACGAATATGCCAGTACACTGGTGCAGTAGCTGTCTTCTGCGAAGCCAGCAGCTTGCATAGTGTGACCGTGCGAGGCGAGTCGAGCTACTGTCATACGAGTACATAGGCACAGTAGCTGTCTACTGCCACATCAGCAGCTCGCACTGTGTAACCTATCCTTTACGTATCAACAGTGGCGGCTACACGGAACACTTGATAAAGAGCAAGAGTCGATGATCAAAAAAGAAAAATCATTTTGGCGCCAAGTACTTTCTAGACTCCTTTATGTTACTCTGACACTTTCAACGTGTAATTTAGCATTTCGTGACCATAGAGAAAATGCAGATAGCAATGATCCAAGCTCCCGAGGAAACTTTTTGAGTATTGTTGAGTTATTAGGAAAATACGACCCGATTTTAGAAGAATTGTTAAATAAACCAAAGGGCCAAATAAAATACTTAAGTCCAAAAATACAAAATGAGCTAATTTCAGTCCTGGTTCTAAAAGTAGAAAATGCACTCATAAACGAAATAAACGCCACACCATTCTACTCTATCATATTCGATACAACTCAGGATATTTCAAAAATTGATCAAATGTGTGAACTTTAAGGTGAACGCGCCCCTAGACGCACCGCACTCGCCGCACGCGCCGCAGTCATCGCATTTTATAAATCTTTATATGAAATCGTATGCAGCCTATCCGCGCCGCATTTCAGCAAAATGCTGTAGGTATACGGATTCTACCAGCGCGTGCGGATGACGTCATCAGACTCGGCGGGCGATGTGGGCGGCGCGGCAACATGATCCGTATCCGTATGAAAATATAGTTCAAGATGTACAGAAGTGGATACAATGCGTGCGGCGCGTTCGGCGCGGATAGCGCGGGGCCAAGAGAATATGCGATGACTGCGGCGCGTGCGGCGAGTGCGGTGCTTCTAGGTGCGCGTTCACCTTTACCGTTATTGTATGATCGAGAAAAATAATAATGGAATCCCAAGGCGCTTGTCATTAAGGAGACATTTTTAGGTTTCCATGAAGTTAACTCAAACTGCCTTAGCAATGTCCAAACAAATGATTAAATCCATAAATGACAAAACTATTCCTCTAAATAAGTGTCGAGGACAAGGATATGATGGTGCTAAAACAATGAAAGGGACTTATGGTGGAGTTCAAAAACTAATAAATGATGTCGAGCCAAATGCCGTATACGTTCACTGTTCTGCTCATAACTTAAAACTAGTACTCAATGATGCACAGTCACAGAGGTTATTGATATGGAGTTTTTTTTTTTGATGCAGTTCAACAAATTTATATTTTTTTGGGCATAGTATCAAAAGATGGAATATTTTATCAAGTTTAATATCTAATGAAGCAAGGGAAGTCTTCAACTTCAATAACATAAAAAAACATTGAACCCTACTAGATGGGCTGGACGTTATGATGCTGTTTTCGCTTTAAAAGTTCGGTTTGTTGAAGTCCAAAAAGCACTAACGAAAACAAATCTATTAAATTGCAAATCAGATGAAAGAAATGAAGCTGTTTCACTCAAAAAGAAAGATTGAAAACTACAATTTTATTATGTTATTGGTTTTCCATTGCAAAATACTACAAACTACCAATGCAAGCTGGATTGGTAGTTTGTAGTATAAAGCACTTCAGTCTAAAGCAACTGATCTTTCAAATGCCTTAAAACGTTTGAAAATTTGTCTAGAAGAATTGGAAAGATATCGATATGAATTTGTAAAGAACAATGGCAGGTGCCCATACATTTTTTTAGCTGAGATTAAATTCCTACCTACGTCTTTAAATGAAAAATATCTGGTTTAACTCAGGGTGATGTTCTGAATAAGTTTGTGCAAGAATTTTTGTTCGAGAATGTCGAGAATAATAGATATTCAGTCATAAACTTTTGTAGGTTATGTCTGGGTAACTTTTAATAATGTGTTTAATAGGTAATATTATTCAATTTCGTGGAAGTAAAAGGGGAATATCGCATTAGCTTTTCCCTTACCTAGTTATTTCAGCATGAAATGTATAATATAGTCTTTGGAAAGAGTATATTTATTTAAACTAAGCGACTTTGACGTTTATCAAAAGGTCGTCGTCCTCGTCAACAACCAATCTATATTTTTTAAACTCGGATACTGGTCTTTTTGCCAATCATTAATTAAAAGTAATTCATTTATATCTACTGCACTACAATATTCTTACTTACCTGCGAGGAACATCTATACTTAGACATAAACTGTATTGTTAACTCATTTGCTGCAATAAATACATTAATTATATTATTAATTAATATAGTTACTACTTGTCACTTAGCAGATAAAGTATATAATGGCAACACTAAGCTAAAGAAATTAACTAAAAAAATCAAATAACTTTTTATTTATTATGATTTTTTTTATCCGTTTTGAACCAGCCCAATAATATATTAAAAAAAATGTAAACAATTAATAGAACGTCTTTCGTATATAACTCACTTTCAGACGCTCAAATTTAAGTCAGCTAAAATCTCGCCATTGTTCTTTGAAAATAGAAGCAAATAGTGTAGCAGAAAAATGGTCCATCACCCCTGAATTTCCTAAAACTAGTCAGAGGAAGGTAAAACGCCATTTTGACGAACTTTGCGAAGCTGAGCGTCTCCAAGATCCGCGGGCTTATTACGTAAGGAACAGCAATAATTGTACAATTATTGCGCGATCAATTTAGTGACCTGGCTACTGAGGCCTTTAAGCCAAGTCTTTTTTTTTGACAGTCACTTTTAACAGAAGCTATTTTATCTGTCCGATGATTTATAAAATGTATCGTTTGATGAATTAAACAGCTTATGAAAGAGCAACACTTCGTGGAGGCTGTTTTTTTACACTGTTTTTACAATAGTCAATTTGATTACTATTTAGCTCCAATATTCCGATAAATTAATATTCGCAGATGTAAAGAATTTGTGTTAAGTACATATGGCAGTGAAAATTTGATATTTGCATTTTATTTATTTATTTAACCATTTATGCACACACACATAATATACAAACAAGAAGAAGAAACAGAAAAATAGGTACATTTACATGTATGTCAATGTGTAAAATCAATTAAAATTTCTTCGAACTGTCGATTGTTTTAAAAATTGAATCGATAACGCATTAGAACATCACTTAGTAGACTACATTATCTCGTATTTGAGCTATGAAACATAAAAAAGATTTTTCGAATTTAATTTAGACATTGGCAGATTAGTCGACATCGGTGTTTGCCATATAAAAAAAATATATAATAGAAGATACTTACTGCGGACTTATCACATTCTCATGTGTTTGTAAGCATTTAGTAGTAAACATATAAGCTTCGCTGAGGTAGCCAACACAGATTTTTTTTATACTGTATATAAAAAGTCCTCCACTTTACCGTGATCACCTCTGTTTCAATGATTCAACAAATAGTCCAGTTGCGTAGACATTAGAGACTCAAAACAACACCAATTTGTCATTTACAGTTTACAATATTCGCTAGGAATTTGTTATTTCAATATTTATTCTTATATTATTATTCAAATTTGCGGATAATTAAAGTAGCCACAAAATAACATACGAAAAAAGCCGCCAAAAACTCAAAAACTTCTGTACCTACTCAGCCATCAGCGAGCGATTGGCAATCGACCAACAACAAGGGAAAAAGTAATCGCAATTTGACAGCCACATTTGCTCGCCGATCGCTGTCGCTCTGCTGTCAAAAACCATACGTAATACGAAATTAACGCGATCACCTTGCGATAAATGCACATTTCAGTTAGTAGATTTTTATTGTTAGCAGTGCTGTCGTAAAATTATTATAGTGTGGCTATAGCTCATATATAATGCGGATTCGCGATTGAAGAGCAATTATTTCGCAAAAATATGCCTTCCAATTTTTTGACGTAAAGCGATATTCGCGCGATGATTGTACAATCTCTGCGCAAATATTGTTAATTGCTGTTTCATACGTAATAAGCCTGCCGGAAAGTTTGTTTAGAGTAAACACATTTTATCGAGTATTAGACATCATTATTGAACAACTGAAATCGCGTTTTCTTCCGATGAATGAAATGGTTTCCAATTTCAGTGTTTTGCAGCCTTCGACTTTGCAAATTTTAAATGACACTGATTTATTAAAAAAGCTCTAGAATTTGTTAATATGTATAAAAAAGACATATCTGAATTGTAATTTAAAAAACTTATTCGGATTTTTGAATTGACGTCGCATCCCGCCATTTTTGTTCGTTAATAGTATTGAAAAAAAAAATTTTTGTTGTTAACAAAAATGAGTGATACAAGCTTTGATAACACACCACCAGATATTTCTAATGCAGCAAAGGACATATACAAAAAAACAAATATCAAAGAGTAGTACATCATTTTCTGAAGATGTGCTGTGATTAATAGTATGTTTTCAAGAATTATCAGAAAAATTCAAATCTTCATCCCTATGGACCTTCTATTCAATGCTGAAAAGAACGCTAAGTATTAATACCCTATGGTTTCAGAACCTTTATAGAGGATTCATATCTTGGGTGTAGATAAAGTCTTGTATGCAACTGTTTGTTGTTGTTGTATGCAACTCACTGTTTTCAGTGAATTAAATAAGCTTTTTAGAGGAGGAATGGTATAATAGTTATTTATGCAACTGTTGTATAATAAGGGGTATTAAAACACGAATGCAAAATACTCATGTGATACTATTATCACACTCGGCTTCGCCTCGTGTGATAAACCCACATTCGTGTTTTGCATAAATAACTATTATACCATTCCCCCTCTAAAAAGCTTATTTTATTCACTGAAAACAGTGAGTAAAAAGTACTTTTAATCACTGTTTCGGTGTTTGAATTTGGAACACACCAATATATTCGAACTTCATCTCAATGCTATATACTCAGATGAAGTAAATCATCTGAGGCTTTATAACCTCCTTGCGCAAAAAATACTCGATGCAAACTTCCTGTGCAGAGAATACTCGACTTTCAAACTCCTTCATTGATTTTAATTTTGAGTTAGTTTATATTTAGGATTTTAATAATGATTTTGATTTTAGTCTAGGAAGTTTATTGAATACTTATTTGGATTCTAATTCTAATATTAATTGCAATGGTGTTTAATTAATTATAATTATGTAACGTAATAGAGGTGGTCACCGGCCCCTGAAACACAGGGGCTGTTAGCTAGCTCAGGGGTCAGGGTTTCACATTTTTGTAAATTTTTAAGGAAATAAACCATTTATTTTTTATTTATTAATATTCATTGTGCTTAAATCTTTCTTTTTCTCATAGTCATGGTATAAAATATAGTATGCAATCCTTGAATAAAACGGATTTATATCGAGGCCATGAATCACTCGCGTCGCTCATGATTATAACACTTGAATCACTTGCTGTGCTCGTGATTCAATCATCATAAATCACTCCCTAAGGTCGTGATTCAGTCGTTAGAATCCATCACTTGCTCGTGATTCATCTATGGCCCTCGCTTTAAATCCGTCCTCTATTCACTAGTTGCATAATATACTATTTTCTTCCTCCTGAAAAGTTGCAATTAAACATCAGATTTGGCAAGCACACCAACAATGTTTGATGTAAATTTTTTGTGATAGTCACTCTGATAACAGCCTACGGTAACAAGGGGCTTTTAGAGACTCAGTGTAAAACATTGAACAACATTTCAGCAGGAAACTTTTTGACATACAACTTAAAAGCATTCCCAATAAAAAGAAAACTCAAGATTACCATCAACCCGTGACCATAAACAAGAAAAAACAACAATACATTAATTCCTAACAAAATAAAAAAAAGCTTTTTCCTATATATAGTTTTCCAGTAGGTAATGATACACTACTCACATTAGTACTCTTATTTTTGCGGAAAATGTGCTAAACCAATGATGCCGTCCAATTTTGAAATGAATCCATACAATAAGAATAAAGCAAAATAAAAAACTTACCAAGATACAAACTCTTATTTCAAGGTCTTAGTATTAAGGTGCCTGTAAACGGGCTACAAAAATTGCATCTTGTCAGCAATTTTGTCAACCTATATAGCTGGTATATTTGCAACTTATACCCTTGATGCAATTTCATTGTGCAATACATTGCAGAGTGTAGTCCAGGAAGATTATGCAACTAAATTGCTAGGGCATTTTGTTCATACATGTGGAGCAATTATTGAACCTGGATCTCAGTAGTTACTGGCAAATTTAATGCATGCCTCTTCGGTCATTACATGAAACTTGGACGCAATTACAGCCCAAGCATACTTCCTAAGGTTACGATCTTTATATGCACTAGCTTCCACATCCCACAATTCAGCATGTACATTGATTTCATTGATAAAATTCAAAATCTTTTCATTTGACTTGGTCACAACAAACAGAATAAAATTCACAACATATACAAAACAACTTCACTAATCAGGCAGCAACAGGACGAGGCAGGGGGAGGCGAACAAGGGAAAAGAGATGCACCAATACATCAGAGCAAAGACGATATGCAGCAATATTGCAGTAAAGTCAAAGCAGGATAAATCATTTGCAATCTAGCCAGCTAGACCGGCTAGAAATATCTTGGAAATATCACCAGGCTATACTGCAATATTGGAGCAATTGTTGCACTGTGTTGAGCGAAATAACTGGCAACTTGGCTATACAATTGCAACAAGAAATTGACAAAAAACTAGCTCGTTTACAGCTACTACCTTTAGACAACAGGAAATTCTACCTTTTTCTTCACATGTTATGAATATTGATCGGTACGTCTGGGCTGATTCTCCAAAGAGGAGTTATGGTTATAATCAACAAATCTAAGCAAAGAAACAGTCAATGAAATCTCACCCTGCTCGATTGCTCTAAATTCCGCCCATAAGACCGAAATACTCGAAATAGCAACAACAACAATGATTTCAACACAACGATATTCTCTGAATTTATTCTAAGGACAAAGCACCAAACCTTTTCCTTCACACTGTACACGAATTACATCACGAACACGAATTTTCAACACTTGAATGACTTATCAAAAACAATGTATGATGTATGAATTCGGACTGCGAGCTCAGTTCATCTGAGACTGCAAGACTCTCGGTAGAGAGTACTATATTCCTTGCTGCAAGAGTATTTTTCGCCGTATCTATAAAATATTAAATAAACTACAGAGATGGATGAGAGATTGTCAGAACTCAAGAGAAGATTTTTTCATTTTTTTATACAGCGACGCCCATAGAAAAAAATTTACTCTGCGTCGCCACGCCAGTGAACGCCACCCAGTGTTGCCAGGGGCAGATAGTCAAATGTTACATGAGACATCTCAAAAAGTTACATTTGCACGATGAAAGTTACATTACCTTATTTTATGTAGACAACGACACTAAAATAATAAAATACTACAATTTGACAAAAAAAAAAAACATCTGTGTGGTAGCGGAAGCCGCACACTATTCGAATTTTGGCGCTAGCGGGCCCTCCCCCGCGACTACCACGGGTAAATCCGTTGCGTTTAGTTTAGAACATTCAAATTACAACGAGAAACAACTATGTAGGTAGACTTGGTCGCATTAGCCAAACGATCGACAAACAAAATCAAATCTGGGTTACGCCGGCCGGTGGATACTCAGCCCACTCTAGTTCTTGTAAACGAAACCAAAGTTACTTAAAATGAGTAATAAATAGCAACATGAACGTCTTGAAACTATGTGCAGTGCATGGCACACATATATTATGCTATTTGACTTGATAATCTTGATATTTGTACTTCATAAAAGATAGCTTGATCTCTGCGACAGCTGTCGGTATCAATACAGTAACAATAGCGCTAGACAGGCTATCAATAACGTATATTTTACGAAATATAGTTGACGATTGTTACAAAAATAAACTTATTTCAGTTGCAAATACGACTTTTTTGTTGATTTACTGATTCCCTAAATAATTACGTATTAAATTAAAACTTTTAAAAGTTGTATTAGCACAAACAAGTCGATTGATAGCAAAAACAAGTAAAAAACAAACCAATCACTACACTATTGACGAAATAAATTTAATAAATAAAATTCCATCTTCATATATTAACTTTCGTATTTATTTACTCTTCTTTGGAGATAACAAAACTTTAGCAAACAAAACACGACGATTAGACCGATAGCGCTAGGCTATTTTGATGTCATAAGTTAAAAAAAAACTAAAGTTGCTTATTTCTTGCCTGTGGATACAGTCACAAAATAGTAAGTATACAGAAGGGCCACTCCCGCCGTTTAGAAAATTGACAGCTAAACTTGATAGATTCACTAGGGTTGCTACTATATTGATTCCGAATTAAAAAAAAGAGTAGGTTGCCGAAGTTACAAACATAAATACATAGATTCGTCTAAACATACATCATATCATGCTTACATGCCTTAGAGGGTAGACAGGGCATCAAAAATCCATTTAATATCACGAAACATTTAATATTACGCCACATACGAAAAATATTGGAGAGTGAAAAGACGTAGTATAATAATAGTGTAATAATGATCCCACTTAAAAAAATAAATTGTAAAAAGCTCTAAGCTCGACAAAAATATAAATGTGAAAAAACAGGTACCTAATAAAATCAAAAATTATGCTGTGCAGTCGGAGGAAACATATTATTATTATGACAAGTTCCCAATTTCATCTATGGGCTTAAAATAATTTATTATAATCCTAGATAATGAATTTCTAATTTGTCATCTTGAAAGATTAATGACCTTTATAATTAAAATTAAAAACAAAAAAGTAAATTCGGTCTGTTACAAATAATAAAGGTCACCCATCCAATGCCACCAACCTCGTTACAGTACTTAATGTATGAATGACGTGACAAACGCATGCACAAAGCAATCATGACAGCCGCGACTGAGCTCGGTCCAATATTGCCCAATATTCCCTGTAAAACCGAAATGTCAAAGTGAGAGTGGCCCCTCTGTCTGCGGCGCGCCGCCGCTTACGTACTTTGTGATACAGTCGTACCTATGTAGCTTATTTTTGCGTTTTGTGTCACATCTGTTACTTGCATTTTCAGTAATTCGATGATTTGTGGTTGATTATTTTTATTCAAATCAAAACTGGCAAAATTAAATTAAAGTTTAAAATAATTATGCTATCATATCTAGGATAGTCTGCGGAGTGTGTAAACCCAATTTGTGTCATATTCGTCCGGTTAAATGCTCTAAGGGGTCAGTGTGTAAAAATAGTGCAAAAAAAATATTACAATTTATGAAATTACTATTTCCTTTCTCAGATCACTTACATATCCCTATTAATTAAATTTGTGCCAAATTAGGCCACGCAATTTTAAGATTTTTAATTATTTTGTTTTTCCAAGCTACAAACGATAGTACGTGGTGTCCAAAAGGTGATATAAGAATTCACGCGTAGTTGTTTAAATTGTGATTTCTGACATTGAATCATTGTAAACATATTTCTTTGTATTTTCACATAATTTCCTCTTAAATCGATCAACCAGTCTTTTTAAAATAATTATAAATGATAACTATGTCAAGATCACATACATCTACATTGAATTTCATTGATTTTGTGCAAATTAATTTGTTTTGTTTACATGAAGTCGTACTGCTGTAGTGTGACCATATTGAGGATTTATCTGGGACAAAATTATTCTACGAGCTAAATTGATGGGCCAACTTAGAGAAAATAACATAGAAAACAAATATATAATGTCGTATCACTATATTTTACTTCTCTGTTGCATGAAATGTTTAACCATCCCATCACGGACTCCATTGATTGTAATAATTTGCATGAAACTGAGATAGTAAAGCAAATAGCTAATTCGTGTTTTTTAATGCGTATACGTGCTCACTTAAAGAGCCGTAGAGAAAATATTTTCAGTGATTAACGTGGTAAGAGACAGAAACTACACAGAGCAACAATATTTAGTCATATGATTATAATTCGGAAAGTGTTTTTGTTTCCGTTTTGTTTTTTTTTTTAAATATATTACCGTTCCTATTATAGTCCCGTATAATATATATACGTAATATTAAAAATAGCGCACGATTTAAAAATACACCTTAACACCCTACTTACCACTCCTGCTCCATAACACTGAGTAACCCAGAAATCTGAAAAAAAACAGCTCATTATGTTTCATTATTCAACAAAATTAATGAAACATCTGATTTCTTTCATCAGCCAAATTTACAAACTCCAAAACATCCAAACTTTTACACTTAAATAAACAGCTTCTTTCGTTATTTATTATACGCATGTGTTAGCATTGGAAGTACGGGTGACTTCATTTAATCATGAACTTTCACTTTTAGGCACATACAAAATACAAACTGTCATATTTATTAAGCATCTACCGACAAATATCTAAGTACATACCTAAATTATTATTGTGTTGTCAAATAACTACAAATATTAGAGTATCCACCCTAGTAAATATTGTTACACATAAATATTTACTCAGGTGGATACTCTAATACAGGAAATAACTGTAAATTTACATTTAAGCCACAGTGATGAAGTTCCTATAAAGTATTACGTAATTTGTAATGATTATTGCGATGTATCCTGGATTTTATATTGCTATTTTAATATTATAAGTCCTTTGAGACAATTAGTCCAAGACTGTCGGTTAGAGTCTGGCAAACGAAAGTAGACACTCGAATTATTTGCAAACTTTTTATATAGAAATGCTATACTAATGTCAACCTCAGTTTTCCAAAACAAGATGGCGTGTTGTTTTGGTTTGTTGTGGTCTTGATAATAGCATTTATTCAGTGAAAAATGAATAAAACAATTAAAAGTGAATTACGGGAGATGTTGTTTCGCATGATGTCTGAATATAAAGAAAACAATAAAAGAAAGACTCCGAATTCAAACAAAACCAAGGTTGTTTACATGTGGTGTTAGATTTCTTCAGTTAGTATGACGCTAATAATTTGATACTTTGTTTTAATTCGTAATTACAGGTTGGCCAAAAAGAGTTGACAAAAATTGAGGTCGCCACTATCGTTTATATGGCATCATTTATACTATAAGATACATTTGAACATATAATCGTTAAATAAGATGGTAAACTTCTATATTTTCCTAACTTGTAAATAAAAAAGCCTAGGCGAGTAAAAACATCTTTATTATAGTAACTATTATTATTAAAATCATCGAACTCTATTTTTGGACGGCCTTTTCTGAGCTTGGCTGGGGTAGTAAATTTACCTTAGTTTTTATTCCCTTCTTTTATTATGCGACGTAGAGTGCTTTCTGATTTTCCTGTAATCAAAATAAAACATAAATGTTTTATTGTATAAATTGTAGCATGACGTGCGTGACGATCAAAAAATGCAGTCGCTCTATACAAAGTCATTGTGTCAAAGTAATTTCCCTATGTAAACATAACCTGTAAAATTATAAAAAATCCGTAAAAAACTTCGATGATGTGGTATATTTTAAAGACCTAACCGACTTTAACTGTAACTTAGATCATGAACTACGTGGGACACTCAGAAAGTTTTGCGAAACTAAAAAAAAATGTTCTATACGTACATATATTAAGTACTTTCCACCAGCCTCTATACAAAGATTCATGCGCCTAAACCAGTTTTCAAAACACTTTTTCCAGTCCGCCGCAGACACCTCGTTTACAGCCTGCTCGAACGCAGCCAGCGCATCTTCCGGCGACGAAAATTGTATCCCTTTGAGCTGATTTTTTATTTTTGGGAATAAAAAGAAGTCACACGGTGCTAGATCAGGGCTGTAAGGAGGGTGACCCAGGAGTTTGACTGGCGTGCTGTCCAGGAAGTCCCTCGTTTTGAGTGCGGTGTGCGCAGGTGCATTGTCGTGGTGGAGCAGTAGCCCGCGGAGCCCTGTGTTTGGTCGCTTGTTGCTTATAACAGAGAAAACTTCTGGCAAACATTTGGTAGTATACCATTCGGCATTAATGCTTCTTTGATCCCGTAAGGGAATTGATACCAAGTGGCCAGTCAAATTAAAAAAGCTAGCGATCAAAATCTTACCCCCGCTTCTAGATCGCTTCACTTTGGTAGGCGTTGGCTCATTTTGAAACACCCAAACAGTCGACTGGCGCTTGGTTTCTGGGTCGTATTGATAAATCCAGGACTCATCACCTGTAACGATGTCGTAAACACGCCGAGACGAGCCTGCTTCAAATTTGTTAAGCATATCACGGCACCATTCCACCCGGGCCTGCTTCTGAGCATCGGTGAGGTTGTGCGGCACCCAGCGTGATACTATCCTCCTCACGCGAAGATGGCTGTGTAGAATCTCGTGAACGCTTCCCGATCCAATCTTCAATATGTGTTGAATCTCCTGATATGTAATTCGCCTATTGTCTTGGATTAAATTTTTCACTGCTAGCACGTTTTCTTCGGTAACAGCCGTCAAAGGGCGACCGCTTCTTTCGTCATCCCCCAAAGTTGGTCGACCGCGCTTGAATTCGTTATACCAACGATACACGGTTGCCTTGGAAGGGCCTTCATCCATGAATGCCATTTGAAGTCTATCGTACGATTCATCCGGTTTCAGGCGACACTTGAAATCGTATAAAATCATAGCTCTAAAATGTTCCCGGCGCAGATCCATATTTCAGTGAGACACAATACTTTGAATTAACTCGCAAAAAATGTGGAGGGAAATTTTGAAATTGGAACTTACTTATTTTTACTTATAAATAATCATATTTTCGAAAAACATTATAACTGGCCAGTCTCCCATATATAAAAACTTTTTTTCGCAATACTTTCTGAGGGGCCTGGTATGTATATTATATAAAATTAGAGTGAATAAATACCTGTCATATCAGCAACTCGTTTGTAAATCTCATCCAACTCTGTTAGAAGTTTGCCGGCAATGTATTCCTCCAAACACCTCTTAAAAACATTGAAAATAACTTTTCTGGCACCACTTTTTACTGTCTTGCCCATTTTCAACAATAAATCACCGACTAATGCGTTTAATAACAACCAAAAATCTCATTAACTCACAATTCTATTCTAAGACTTCTTTGTTTTGGTGGTTCGACTGATGTTTGACATTTCTTTAAAGTTGCCATGTGTAGAAAAATTTAAGTTCCGATTTATTTAATGTCAACTCTTTTTGGCCAACCTGTACTATTGATGCAAAAAATATTTATCTATTATTATTCACATTCATTTTATAATAATTTAAACACCTTCATAATAATGCATTATGGCTATTTATCATACCATAATAAAAGTTGCATTGTAATTTAAACACTTTTTTTCTTTTACAGAAGATCTGAAGGATGTAGCAGGGGTTAATGAGATAGTGAAAATTATTGAAAAACTTACGGATTTAGAGCAGAAAGATAGGACAAGAACCCTGGACCAGTACTTGTGTGAAATAGCTAGCAGAGGAGTGGAAGAAAATGACTGATCATGTCATACAATGTTGAAAATAAATATAATAATTACAGAAAATTATTTACAAAGTTTCATGATTAATGTACGAAACAGTGATTCCAGTGATTCTAATGAATCTATAATACATGGAAGCCTTAGATTCATATTTTGATTATGGTAGTGAATAAACCAAAATTATTATAGAATACTGTTGTTTTTTTTTAATCGGATTGATATATCACATATACCACATAATATCTAAAGTATTTCCTTCCTAAAGTACCTATAGTATTTTTATTCAGACGAAGTAAAATGAATAATTCTAAAGTATCAAATTAGGTTATTCCAAGTATTTCATACTAGTTTTGGGGTTGCTATGCCGAGATTTTTTAAATTTGCCGCGCTTTTTCAGTCTCTACTTTCGTTTGCCAGACTCTAGTAGTAGTAGTTTATTCTTAATCAATATTCGAAAGAATATTGATTTAGAATTACTAAATAGGCGATATTAAATTCCTTAATTCTCTTGATACGTTTTAAAAAGGTTTCATTACTCAAGAATTGATTATTAGTGATTGTGAGATTATTTATAGAAATATAGAAAATGGTGGGGTCTTTTGACAGGTCGACTCATTATTATAAAAAGTGTTTAATTCGTAAGTTGACTAGCACTTTGTTGTGAAATATAGCCTACACAAGCTTCACGTAAGTTATTTGATATTATAACTTGATTATTGCTAATGGTTGTGTTGAAACGCTATCTGTATCATATTATGGCCTTTATTCGTAATGATGTTAAATTTATTTATTTAAGGGCTAGTCATGTTATTTGCCTTACCCTTGTTGTTTTGATTATGTAACATTGTGAAATGTTACAAGACTTACATATAATAGTAACTATAGAATTAGATCTATATTGTTATAAACAATATTTATATTATGATTGTAAAATATATCTAAAAATACTTTTACAACCTTTGTTGCTTCCGTGGAGTTTCTTGCCCTTCTTCTTCACGAGAACTAGGTCTAGCGAACGGGCTCTCTGAGCCTCAATATTAATTATTTGACAAGCCTAATTGAAATAAATACCTGGTCTTGTCTTTTTGTGTTTTTCTTCATAAAACCTTTCCCTTATACATATATATGAACTGAGACACAGTAAATAACCATCTTGACATATATCAATACTTTTATATGGAGTTCCTTCATTTTTCTAACATCAGAAGTGGGATTCAGCTCTAGCTTACCCAAGATTTCTAATGAATTTAATTTTGTCATTTTCATAAACAACGTGTCGACGAGTCACCGACTCCACTCGTACCAAGACGATGTCCTCGCGATGCCACCCCAACCAACGGCACTTCGAACTACCTAGCTTGCGGATCTAGAAGCTGTAGGACATGGATCAGCTGCAAACTATGGTCAGAGCGTCGGATTTTTACTATGGACATCTAGCTGACAGCTACAGTACGAAACGGCTAAAAGTGGTAAGACCTTCAGGGACTTAGTTTTTATTTACTGTTGGATATCTTTGGTGTTATAAAGATATTTTATTTATCAGAAATTTGTCTAGAATTTTTATGGAAACTTTTATCGTAGGGTATTTTTGCAAAAATGTACCCGACTTTTTACCCGACTGCCGAAGGAGGGTAATGTGTTTATCAGTCTATGTATGTATGTATGTATGTATGTATGTATGTATGTATGTATGTATGTATGTATGTATGTATGTTTGTTCCTATGTGGCGTTCCAGAGACCAAACGCGTTGGCCGATTTTGATGATTCGTACGTCAATCGATGCGTCTTAACCCTGCGAGTGTCAAAGGCTACATTAAAATTGGATAATAGAAAAATGGTGGATTTTGGGTGCCATATTGTGGGGGCCCAAATTTTTTTTTTCTTCCAAACCCATCGTGTGGGGTATCAAAATAAAGGGTTTTAAGAGGTGATTTCAAAAATATATAACACTTATATGTTTAAATGTATCTAATTCGAAAAAACTAATTAAATGTTATAAATAAAAAAACTTAATTAAAAAAATCAAAAAACCCGACTGCTTCAAAAGCGAACTAAAAAGTCGTAAACAAGGAAAAAATCATGCTGTGCAGGCGGAGGATACACCAGATTTTGGTCAGCCAGCCGGCGAATATGTATCCTCCGACTGCACAGCATGATTTTTTCCTTGTTTACGACTTTTTAGTTCGCTTTTGAAGCAGTCGGGTTTTTTACCAATATTCTCACATTTACAAGAAACTATACTCTGTTTTTCTCTTCGCTATTTTTTGAGTAAAACTAAAAAGGAATCGTATTTATGGCAAAACTCTTGAGCAGTTGTTTTCATGAAAAGTCTGTATTAATTAATAAAATAAACATTCTTATCATCAGAAATATTAAAATAAACAATCCAATTGATATTTTCATGCCTTGCATTTCTTTATCTGAAAATAAATTTAAGTAACTTGTTTTAGGGCTATTAAAAATCGAGATTTTGATATAAACAAATCAGAGGTAGAATTAAAATAATTTTTGCAAACTAAGCAAAAGTGCTAAAAAAATTAGCATAGCTGGCTAATTAGTGGCCACCAACCTTAGTGTGGGTACCCACATATTTTTTTTTGTTTGGTACTTAAAGATTAACTGATAAGAACACCAGTGTGTGAAAGTCAAGGGATTTGTTTGTCTGTGACCACACAGCTAACATAGTTCGGTTCTATCGGGACAGCAACATAAGTAACTTCTTATAAGGCGATTAACACACGGCACCGCGCACCGCCGCGGACGCGGAGAGAAGAGCGTGTACGTGTGTTAGGCATCGACGGATTTAATAGTGCTAACACACGTCCGGATTTTGTCCGACCGGACCACGGATTTGTGGGCGGGGCTAGTCCGGCCGGACCATATCCGAGCGTGTGTAGCGTGGTCCGCCGGACATTATTATTATTAATTGAGTCCGTCTCGGTCCGCTCGTTTTCCCATCGGATATGGTCTGCTCCGTACCAAATCCGGACGTGTGTAGACCAACTATAGGTGCACCAGAATCTCATGGCATTTTTTATTTTTTTTTAAATTGCGATTTTCATATGGCAATGTCAATTGTCACCTGTCTAATCAAAGTACTTGATGTGTCAACCGCTGCTGAAATTTTTTGATATTATCTTGAAAGTTTTTTATTTTTGTGAAAATGTCGAAAAACCCACTTCGATCTCATGCGAGACATATTGTTTTCAATGTGTATCATAAAATAAGGGAAGAAGAAGGCGTAAATCAAACTCAATCTTTGATTTTAAAGTGCGTCGTAGAGTGGACCGGTAAGTTGGACTGACTTGTTTTGATACTTTTAGTTTAATTTATATTTTTCGTACTTAATTTTAATTTCTTTCCATTACTATTATATGGTAAATCGTAGGACAGGGCACATCGAATGATGGCCGGAAGGAAATGGCAACAATAATGTAACTGTTACTAATTCTTCGAAAAGATATTGATTTTAACGGAGATTGAGAATCTTTGACGTAAGAAAAATATTAAGTAATAATCTGCGCAGTGGGACGTGTATATAGACGGGAGTTTTTGGCGGGATTTTGTCGAGTGAAGTTCAGTGGCTGTTAATATTATTTGCAAATTGATTCCTAGTGGATATTGTGATATATTATTGGTGTAGTTTTGTGTCTCAACTGTTTACGCAACTGGACAATTTGTAAAATCATTGAGAGAAGCGATCTCGGGATAGTGGAGCGGAGTATTTTATTGTAGTTTGACTGCATCTGCAAAGATTACTGGGAAGACTGACTCGATACAATTTGCTGCCAAATACTCCACAAAACATTAGAATCTGTTACATCCGAATTCTAATGCATACTAAAGAATAAATATAAGATCCAAAACTCTTTCCAAAGACGTGGCTAAAAGGTCCTAGCAACCAGGCCATAAAACTTAAATGAAAAAGTATATATAGACTGATGATGATGAATAACTATAAGTAACATGATACATTTTATTATTTTTTACAGACTTTATACATAAAGAGATTGGTTTTGAATATGTTAAATGCCAATGAAAAAGAACCATTTTGATGGAGAGAGATGACATAAAACTACAAAGATACAAGTTTTTGAAATGCCAGTGGAGTTCATGGAATCGTATTCTAGTTTTCTAGTTCTGAATGAGGTTTTTAGTTATTAGTATGATTTAAATGATATACAATAAATTAGTACATAAATTAATATTCAATTGATTTATTTTTCCTATGTTAAGAACCCGATGTATAAAAACATTATTCATACACATACCTATAATACTCACAGTAGATCTTTGTGTCTCTGAAAAAGACCCCGCGCAGTAGCTATTTTTGTGTCAATGTTGAAGGTGAAGATAGCATTGTATAACTGTCTCTTTCACTCGCTTATGTATGTCACATAAGCTTACGGAGTTTCTTGTGCATTCTTCTCCATAACAAGCTACTTTCCGAATGCACGGTAGAATCAACTTTTATTCCATGTAAATTTAAATTGTGACAATCAAAAGTGCCGCTTGGTGGCCCAGTTGAAATAAATATCTTTTGTCTTTTTTGTCATCGTCCTATCTCGCTTACTCTGTGCAGTATACTCGATGACAAACTGTTTCTTACGCAATGGTTGGCAGTACCAAGTTCAAAGACACAAAGATCCGTTGTGACTACTATAATATAGGTACCTCATGTTCATTAATACTAAAGACATAAATAAAAATTAAACAGTATCAAGATCGTTTGATCCAATTTCCCCAGTATTGCATACAACAAATTTTATTTCCCCTTTTGCCATGAGATTCTGGTAGACCTATACAACTAGTCGTCAGTGTTGCCAATGTCCATGGTCTGGATTACCCAAAAACCTGACTGAAAAGTAAAGTAAGTACATCTAATAAAAAAAATTGTATCTCGTTTTGCTAGGGTAAATAAAATACAACTTAGATTTAATTACTTTATATTAGAACTTATTATAACGAATTAAATATTTATATTCTTAATAATTGTTATTAAATCGTTATAGTTTAGACTTGGCATTTCGTTTGAGCTTTCGGAGTTCTTGAAGTCATACATGTTTACCATAAACAAACTGAACCATTTTCGGCAATGGGGTAAATGTAACGAATGATCTATCATCTCGTTTAAAAATTAATCGCGTCATCATTAAACTTTGCAACATTTCAAGGAACGGTTTTGTTAGTAATGCATGAAATATTATTTACGCCCCTAAAAAAAGCCCAACGTGGAAATTTTTACCCTAAATTTGAAGCCAAAAGCCCTAAGTTGGCAACCCTGTGCCGTCCGGTCGGTCCGCCGAACCAGGTTCGAGCGTGTGTAAGCGAGAACCGATTTGTGGGAGGAGTTAGTCCGGCCGGACCAAATCCGAACGTGTGTTATAGTGCTAACACACGTCCGGATTTGGTCCGGCCGGACCACGGATTTGTGGGTGGGGTTATTCCGGCCGGACCATATCCGAGCGTGTGTAGCGTGGTCCGCCGGACGTTATTATTATTAATTGAGTCCGTCTCGGTCCGCTCGTTTTCCCATCGGATATGGTCTGCTCCGTACCAAATCCGGACGTGTGTAGAGTTGTCCGGTGGTTTAGCTGGACCAACTACGACTAGTCGTCAGTGTGGCCGATGCCCATGGTCTGGATTACCCAAAAACCTGACTGAAAAGATTATATCTAATAAAAAAATAGTATCACGTTTTGCTAGGGTAAATAAAATACAACTTAGATCTAATAACTTTATAATAGAATTTAATATAACGAATTAAATATTTATATTGTAAATAATTGTTATTAAATCGTTTAGTTCAGACTTGGCATTTCGTTTGAGATTTCGGAATTCTTGAGGTCATACATGTTTACAATAAACAAACTGAACCATTTTCGGCAATGGGGTAAATGTAACGAATGATCTATCATCTCGTGTTAAAATTAATCGTGTAATCATTAATCTTTGCAACATTTCAAGGAGGCTAGGCTTGTCTTGTCGAAAAAATGACGATACATCGATATAAATTTTTGATTCAATTTATCGATATTTTTAGCCGATATATTTTCAATATTCAATATCAATTGTATCGATCGACTTGTCGATCTTTACGATGTTCACGCACCTGTACGAGCAGTTAAAGTTAAACATTTGCCGGCGCCGTGGCTGACAGATGAGATCAAAAAGTTAATGAACAAAAAGGTTGCGGCAAAGTCCAAATTTAAACGTCGGCCTACTGATGCGAATAGGGACAAATATGCCTCAGTTCGCAATCTCTGCAATAAGGTGTGTAGGAATGCTAATCGCCAACACATTCATAACTCTGTCCAAAACGGAGACACATCCAAAGTTTGGAATTTTCTAAGATCACTGGGTGTCGGTAAAACCCGGCAAGAGTCAATCCCTAAAGATTTAGACATCGATGCATTGAATAATCATTTTACAGCTTCGTCCAATTTCGATCGGACATTAAAATTAAGTACATTGAATTATCTTTCATCTCTTACGACTCCCAGTTATTCTCCATTTGTTTTTAGTCAATTCTCCGCATGTGATGTTAAGAAAAGCATACTATCGATTACTTCCAATGCAGTAGGATGTGACTGTATCAGCCGTAAAATGTTACTCCCGGTGCTGGACGTTATCCTTCCTGTCATTTGCCACGTTCTTAACTTTTCTGCGTCTAGCGGTGTCTTCCCAAGCTCTTGGAAAGATGCGCAAATTATTCCTTTACCCAAAAAGTCCAATCCTACATCCTATTCTGAATACCGTCCAATATTCGTCTTACCATTCCTGTCCAAAGTCCTAGAACGATTAATTCATAATCAAATTAGCACTTTCCTATCCAAAAATAATCTTCTCAACCTCTTCCAGTCCGGCTTTCGTCATGGTCACAGCACCTCCACTGCTCTACTCAATATCACGGAAGATATCAGATCAGCCATGGAAAGCAGTAATGTAACGGTCTTAGCATTGCTAGATTTTAGTAATGCTTTTTGTTCGCGACGATACGTCACCATTTAGATAGGTAGTCGTATGTAAAATGTAAATAGTATTGACAGACACACGTCTGCTCACCCCAGAGCGCCATCGCATACTAAGCGATGTCGGTAGGTGAAAAAACCTTTTATAGTAAAGCTCGTAACTAATTTTTGTTCATGTTTTTGAGACACTAAAATTATATTTTATGTGTCTATCAGTATGTAATAGAGTCATATAGTTTAATAACAATAAATTAGAAGCATTAATATGCATACTGATTGTGTTATTACGGAAAGAAACAAGTATTTAACTCCGTAAACACAACCGCTGCCCATGGCTGATTAGTTCACAATGACCCGTCAGATGGCGGCGCCTTATATTTATACTAAAACCAGTTATTGTAGAATTTTGATAATTTTAAACTCATGTTTTGGGGGCTTTACATGGTTTATAGTGTGCATATAGCGCTTATGTGTTAGAATTATACATAAGGTACCTTAGTTATATGATAGATGTATAGGTTTAAGGAAATAAAAATATTTTGTTTACTTATTTTAGACCCCCCGTTTTGAGCAGGGTATCAGGTGGTGCTATAGGTATTCGATTCACCAACCAATCAGATTGCTTCCTTACACATAATTGTTTTGTTAGGAAACACCATCTAGGTGTTCTAGATAGGATGGCTGGATGCCATGACTGAGAAATTATACATAATAGCAGTACATGGCCAGTCTTAATACATTTTCACTCTAAAAAGGGAAATATACATACATTTTACTCAAGTAAGTGTTTGGAAAATTCGATGCAAGCCATTTAGCGCTTCTAGGTGACCTAGAATTTAATCTAGGCCCTATAAATAGACCGCACCTATGTAATTCTAGTACATAGACATCACTTGCTTGAAGTGATGTGCCTGTGTATGTTTCTGTGCGTCTGCCGATGGGTCGCTACGTCCAGGGACACTTGGTGCCTGGTCAGTTATAGATATGCTGTCTGAAGCATTACCTTCGTGGACCCTCAGGCAGGCGCCTAGACTCAGTCATGACACAGAGCTAGTATATAGGTATATATAACGCACACAGACACATTAAAACTGTGAGACGACGTAAGATTTCGTATTCGGCCGCTTCCCGGTACCTTAAGCTGCAGAAAGGCTGGTGGTACACCCATCAGGGTACCGCCATTAGACAGCCTGGTCTTCCAGCTACCCAACCACACTTCCGCAAGGAGCTTAGCTCTGGTGGTTGAGGAGTTAAGCGACCCGACATGGTGCGAGGTTACATGGATTTGCTATGTAAACAAACTTGTAACAAAGGCTAACTAATCGGGGTTTGGACATGTAGCCACCGGACTTCTACCTTGGGATAGCCCATCACGAGGGCTACCCGGGGATGAATGTTACTCGAAAATCCACCCAGCAGTCTGAGTAGGAATCGAGTTTGTATGCCAAAATCAGGGGCATAAGCTAGCTTCTCGCACCATTTCGCGGCTGTACGCCTGAAGGTTTCAAATACAACCTTGACACTTGTGTGTGGCGACGGCCCAGTGGGAGGGCTCCAAGTCCCTCGCTGGTACCCTATAGCTAACGTATCTAGTTTTAGGAGAAACTCGATTGTAAAGCTTCAAACTGGTGGGAATTCCCTTCCTTTGATGTTCTCCTTACGAGAACTCCCTGATGGTAGGGGCTAGGGACCTGGATCGAGACCGGAGGGAAGGTCTCTTCGAGACCTATCCAAAAGTACAAGTTTCACCAGAATCGGTCTAGTGGAAGGGTAGTTCCTGTCAGTTTGAAGCTACGAGTCTTAGCGTATATTATTTTGAAAATAAAAGTTTTGCGGTCGGAATGTTGTGGTCCTCGTCGCGGTCGAGTTCGCCTCTTTAATAGTGCGCAGGCGCGTGAACATTTCGTAGCCATTATTTCACTTAAAGTATTTCCACGCATCATTGCGCATCGAGGACCATGAAGGAACGTCGCTTCTGGCCATGAACAAATAGTTTTTTATTTAACCTGGACATCACGTTTTCACCTCAACCTACTTGGCAGCCTTCAAGTGTCTCCAAGGTCCATAGTTACCAGATGACAACTGAACAATAGGTGCAAGGGGCGTCAACGCGTTCAAGCAGGAGCCTTACAACCTCCTGATTGCCTGTCGGTCTTGGACGATCACGTCCGTCCCGTACACTTTTAATACTGTTGATTTCGATGTTTTGCTTGGCATTCTACGCTCTCTTAATGTATCTCCATCGGTGGTTGACTGGTTTCGAAGTTACCTGTTCGGCCGCCGGCAACGTATTTGCATCGGAGAGAACTTATCTTCCTGGTGTAGTACTTCTGCCGGGGTACCACAGGGTGGCGTTTTATCCCCTTTACTTTTCGCAGTTTTTATAAACTCAATCTCCAATGAACTCATTTCATCCTACCATCTTTATGCAGACGATCTGCAAATTTATTCGCGAGCTCCTCTCGGAAATCTGTCTGAGGCTATTGTTGCCATCAATCTGGATCGCTAGCATTTGCGATTGGAGCAAGCGGTACGGGCTTATGGTCAACCCTATCAAGACGCAGGTTATAGTGGTGGGCAGTTCGAGAATGGTTTCAAGGATCAACTGGACGTCTCTTCCCCAAGTTCTTTTTGACAATTCAGTTATTCCCTTCAGTGATAAAGTTAAGAACTTGGGGATATTCATCGACAAGAACTTCTCTTGGACTGCCCAACTACAGGAGGTAAGCCGCAAGTTATTTGCATCTGCTGCAACATTGAGGAGACTGCGGAATTTTCTTCCGACTGCCACCAAGATTGCGCTTGCACAATCTCTTCTTCTTCCCATCCTTGATTATGCCGATGCCAGCTATCTTGACCTTACTCAAGAACAACTCGATAAACTTGAGCGGCTTCAAAATGTTTGTATAAGGTTCATATTCGGTTTGCGCAAATATGACCATGTATCCGATTTCCGTGTGAAGCTCAAGTGGTTGCCAATTCGCCTTCGCCGGAATGCTCATATTCTTTCTCTTCTGTATAATGTGCTCTTTACTCCTTCCACCCCTCTTTACCTCAAGGATCGTTTTCAGTTTATCTGCGATTCCCACACGAAATCACTTAGGTCATCGGATAACTTGCGACTTAGGATGCCAATGCATTCCACCACTTTCTTGGATAAATCTTTTACTGTCCAAGCTGCTCGTCTGTGGAATGCACTGCCCGACCCTATAAAACGCGCCCAGTCATTGCCTGTATTTAAAAGACTCGTAAAGGACCATTACCTGTCACTGTGATTGTCGTTAGTCAACATTTGCTTTCATTGCCTATTTATATATATATATTGAGTATGTATGTTTTTATGTATCTATTATAATTATAACATATTTATGTATCTGTGTATCTATTTTAATATGATTGTATATTTAAGGAAAATATTCGTAATGTTATGTGTTACACCAATGTCAACCCCATTTCATGTCCAGGCTATCACTTTCCATCCCAGGTTGCCTGGAAGAGATCGCGGTCAGCGATAAGGCCGCTCGTTGTATGTATTTTAGTTTTAAGTTTCCTTTTTCTGTGTTTAAACTTGGTGTACCTACAATAAAGCATATAAATATCGAATAACAAAAAATAAAGGAAAAAAACGATATTTTTTTCAATTTTATTTTATTACCTAAATAATTATTTAACAAAATTCAAAGCTGTAAAAGATAAGAACGAACGGAAAATTACTGTATTGTCTTTGACTAGAATGTTATATTTGTGTTGCGTAATGTTATACATACATTTCGCGGCGGCCGCGGTGTCCATCATTCGTCACTCGTCACGTTGAAGGTATAGATAAAGATTGAGACCACACTTAGAATACCTACTTGAAGCAAAACCTATGTATCACTATCTCGCTCTCTGTGGGCAGACCCTCTCTGTCTAAGTAGGGTAACCTTCAGTTATTTTTTTCCCAGGACATCGCTATAATTGTTGCTGTCCATTTAGTGGTTTCCAATAATATTTATTTATCTACATCTCATATTAATGAGATGTAGTACTAAGACCGAGCCCCTAAAGATTGTATAGATCATGATAATTATGGATGCGTATAATAAATTACGAAAGAAGCTGATTGTTTGAGTGTAAAACTTTGGATGTTTTGGAGTTTGTAAATTTGGCTGATGAAAGAAATCAGATGTTTCATTAATTTTGTTGAAACATAATGAGCTGTTTTTTTCAGATTTCTGGGTTACTCAGTGTTAAGGAGCAGGAGTGGTAAGGAGGGTGTTAAGGTGTATTTTTAACTCGTAAGCTATTTTTAATATTACGTATACATATTATACGGGACTATAATAGGAACGATAATAATATGAAAAAAAGGAAACAAAAACACTTTCCGAATTAAAATCATATAATATAACTTTTCTATTTATACATGACTAAATATTGTTGCTCTGTGTAGTTTCTGTATCTTACCACGTAAATCACTGAAAATATTTTCTTTTCGGCTCTTTAAGTGAGCACGTATACGCATTAAAAAACACGAATTAGCTATTTGCTTTACTCTCTCAGTTTCATGCAAATCATTACAATCAATGGAGTCCGTGATGGGATGGTTAAACATTTCCTGCAACAGAGAAGTAAAATATAGTGATACGACATTATATATTTGTTTTCTATGTTATTTTCTCTAAGTTGGCCCATCAATTTAGCTCGTAGAATAATTTTGTCCCAGATAAATCCTCAATATGGTCACACTACAGCAGTACGACTTCATGTAAACAAAACAAATTAAATTGCACAAAATCAATGAAATTCAATGTAAATGTATTTGATCTTGACATAGTTATCATTTACAATAATTTTGAAAAGACTGGTTGATCGATTTAAGAGGAAATTATGTGAAAATCAAGTGAAAATACAAAGAAATATGTTTACAATGATTCAATGTCATAAATCACGATTTAAACAACTACGCGTGACTTCTTATATCACCTTTTGGACACCACGTACTATCACAACCACTCACAACACAATTTTGCACCATTTTTAGGGTTCCGTACCCAAAGGGTAAAAACGGGACCCTATTACTGAGACTCCGCGGTCCGTCTGTCTGTCTGTCTGTCTGTCTGTCTGTCTGTCTGTCTGTCTGTCTGTCTGTCTGTCTGTCTGTCTGTCTGTCTGTCTGTCTGTCTGTCTGTCTGTCTGTCTGTCTGTCACCAGGCTGTATCTCATGAACCGTGATAGCTAGACAGTTGAAATTTTCACAGGTGATGTATATCTGTTGCCGCTACAACAACAAATACTAAAAACAAAAGAAAATATATATTTAAGGGGGGCTCCCATACAACAAACGTGATTTTTTTGCCGTTTTTTACGAAAATGGTACGGAACCCTTCGTGCGCGAGTCCGACTCGCACTTGGCCGGTTTTTGAATTATAACATTGAAAAATATCGAAAAATCTCAAACGAAGCTGTGAACCGCAAAGTAAACAACCGCCATATTGATGATTTATTTTGGCACATAGGGCTAATGTTGCCACATTATCGAATCCTTAAGAAATGGGATTATAATTCATTGATTTGCCAATCCAGATATGCACACGTGACCTACAATGTTGTGATTTTCAATTATGGAACTAATCATAGTTTAAGTATTTATTTATAGGTAAATTATTGGACAGTGTTTTAAGTGTTTAACTTCTGGTTGGGCTAGTGTGGTGACTATTTCTAAGAATTATCTAGGAGATTTAAATAAGAAGATAGCAATACTATAGTCCACACTAGAAAGAGAGGTCGGCCCACAGAAAGACGTAGGTATTTGCCTCAAGATTTAGTTCCAAGTGTGGCCTCCATCTTTACCTATAACTTCATGGTTCTGTCGCATCAAACGTGTCGCGAGAAGCTTGGAGATGCCGTCTGTCCATCAGAGCCAGGCAAATCACACTCGCGATCGACCTAAATTACCGCCCATTCAGATACCCGAATTTAACGGTGATATTCGCAATTGGAATCTGTTTATAGATAATTTTGAAAACATTATAGATAAGAACGTCTCTTTGACATATCATGTAAAATTATACTATATGGTTGAAAAGTTAACTGGTCAAGCTAAATCTGTTTGTGCCGGCATTACTTTTAGTGCCGAAAATTATTTATTAATTTTAAAAACTTTAAAGTCGAAATACGAAGACAAAAGATTAGTAGCTACCGCATATTTAGATCAGTTATTCGAATTGAAAATTATAACGGTTTGTAATGATCATAATTTAGAGAAAAGACTTTCGTCTCTACACATAGAAAATGTATATTTGGTGTGCCACAGGGCGGTGTTCTTGCTCCATTGCTATTCATTATATATATTAATGACATGCCTAAAACTATTAATAATCCAATGATTTTATTTGCTGACGATAGCAAAATAAAGAGAAAAGAAGAAATTGCTCACTAACTGTGCCGTACCGTAATGGGCCACACAAAAAAGTGAAAAAATTAAACTTTTTACAAAAAATACAACTGACTTCCAATTAAAACACTTCAAAGTGAAGTTTTTGTTATTCGATATTGAATATTGAAAATATATCGGCTAAAAATATCGATAAATTGAATCAAAAATATCGATATATCGATGTATCGTCATTTTTTCGACAAGACAAGCCTAGCATGTGACCACATGGCGTGATGACTATGTGTTTCTGACCATACTAAATAAATTGATAAATAAAAAAAAAATGATTAATTAATAAATTGATTTTAGTCCTTCAACCAACTTCAACAATGCGTCAGAAGAAATGTACTCTGTGGTCAGAAGACATACGTAGTATCTCTAAGTAGTCTGTGCAGAAGACGACGGGTGGCGTGCATTGAGTTCAAAGAGTAATATAATGGAGTTATAGGTAAAGATGGAGGCCACACTTGGAACAAAATCTTGCGTCAAATACCTACGTATCTCCATCCCGCTTTCTGTGGGCCGACCTCTCTTTCTAGAGTGGACTATAGTATTGCTATCTTCTTATTTAAATCTCCTAGATAATTCTTAGAAATAGTCACCACACTAGCCCAACCAGAAGTTAAACACTTAAAACACTGTCCAATAATTTACCTATAAATAAATACTTGAACTATGATTAGTTCCATAATTAAAAATCACAACATTGTAGGTCACGTGTGCATATCTGGATTGGCAAATCAATGAATTATAATCCCATTTCTTAATTATTCGGTAATGTGGCAACATTAGCCCTATGTGCCAAAATAAATCATCAATATGGCGGTTGTTTTCTTTGCGGTTCACAGCTTCGTTTGAGATTTTTCGATATTTTTTAATGTTATAATTCAAAAAATGGTGCAAAATTGTGTTGTGAGTGGTTGTGATAGTACGTGGTGTCCAAAGGTGATATAAGAATTCACGCGTAGTTGTTTAAATCGTGATTTCTGACATTGAATCATTGTAAACATATTTCTTTGTATTTTCACTTGATTTTCACATAATTTCCACTTAAATCGATCAACCAGTCTTTTCAAAATAATTACGTGGGACACTCAGAAAGTTTTGCGAAACTAAAAAAAATTGTTCTATACGTACATATATTTTTATTAAATCTTTTCAAAGTACTTTCCACCAGCCTCTATACAAAGATTCATGCGCCTAAACCAGTTTTCAAAACACTTTTTCCAGTCCGCCGCAGACACCTCGTTTACAGCCTGCTCGAACGCAGCCAGCGCATCTTCCGGCGACGAAAATTTTATCCCTTTGAGCTGATTTTTTATTTTTGGGAATAAAAAGAAGTCACACGGTGCTAGATCAGGGCTGTAAGGAGGGTGACCCAGGAGTTTGACTGGCGTGCTGTCCAGGAAGTCCCTCGTTTTGAGTGCGGTGTGCGCAGGTGCATTGTCGTGGTGGAGCAGTAGCCCGCGGAGCCCTGTGTTTGGTCGCTTGTTGCTTATAACAGAGAAAACTTCTGGCAAACATTTGGTAGTATACCATTCGGCATTAATGCTTTTTTGATCCCGTAAGGGAATTGATACCAAGTGGCCAGTCAAATTAAAAAAGCTAGCGATCAAAATCTTACCCCCGCTTCTAGATCGCTTCACTTTGGTAGGCGTTGGCTCATTTTGAAACACCCAAACAGTCGACTGGCGCTTGGTTTCTGGGTCGTATTGATAAATCCAGGACTCATCACCTGTAACGATGTCGTAAACACGCCGAGACGAGCCTGCTTCAAATTTGTAAAGCATATCACGGCACCATTCCACCCGGGCCTGCTTCTGAGCATCGGTGAGGTTGTGCGGCACCCAGCGTGATACTATCCTCCTCACGCGAAGATGGCTGTGTAGAATCTCGTGAACGCTTCCCGATCCAATCTTCAATATGTGTTGAATCTCCTGATATGTAATTCGCCTATTGTCTTGGATTAAATTTTTCACTGCTAGCACGTTTTCTTCGGTAACAGCCGTCAAAGGGCGACCGCTTCTTTCGTCATCCCCCAAAGTTGGTCGACCGCGCTTGAATTCGTTATACCAACGATACACGGTTGCCTTGGAAGGGCCTTCATCCATGAATGCCATTTGAAGTCTATCGTACGATTCATCCGGTTTCAGGCGACACTTGAAATCGTATAAAATCATAGCTCTAAAATGTTCCCGGCGCAGATCCATATTTCAGTGAGACACAATACTTTGAATTAACTCGCAAAAAATGTGGAGGGAAATTTTGAAATTGGAACTTACTTATTTTTACTTATAAATAATCATATTTTCGAAAAACATTATAACTGGCCAGTCTCCCATATATAAAAACTTTTTTTCGCAATACTTTCTGAGGGGCCTGGTATAAATGATAACTATGTCAAGATCAAATTCAGCTACATTGAATTTCATTGAAAATGTGCAATTTAATTTGTTTTGTTTACATAAATTCGTACTGCTGTAGTGTGACCATATTGAGGATTTATCTGGGACAAAATTATTGTACGAGCTAAATTACGAACGTTTGGCCAGCACGGCCACGCAGAATTCGCGTTTTAGGTGTGCACCAATGTTAAGAAAAAAGGATTAATAATGGATATAATGATTATATATTATTTTTGTTTTGTTGGGTTGAAGGGTACGGCAGATACGCTGCCTCATTGTTCATTTAAGGCAGCGGATATTAATGTGCCTTTTTATATCTATAATGTAAACAAAGACACCAAGATGGAAGATATTGTTACCTACATTAAAAATAAAACAAATGTGGACGTTTTATTGCATAAAATAGATATGAAAAAGAATAAGGGATATGCGGCATATAAGTTTTTGATACCTAAGCGGGAGCTGAATGTATTTATGAATGAAAGCCTATAGCCCGATGGTGTATCTTTCCGTAGGTTTGTTAATTATGGGAGCATGAGCGAGCGGCGGCAGGGTGACTTGCAGCCGAGTGACGGTACTTATAAAAATAAAAATCTTTAATGGTTAGTACACAAACAATGGGTAACAATAATGATTTTCTTACTAAGTTTGTAAGTTACAACTGTAAGTCGTTGAAGAGGTCAATCGTGTGTGTACAAGGTCTATGTAAGTCTATGGATGTTATCGCGCTGCAGGAAAACTGGTTGCTGCCTCATGAGGTGTCAATACTGGGTAGCCTAGATGTAAATTTTGGATATTTTGGCAAATCTGCGGTGGATACGTCATCGGGAGTATTGCGGGGAAGACCGTATGGGGGGGTAGCTCTTTTGTGGAGAAAGTCTGTATTTACGTCTGTTTCTGTTGTGCCTTGTGTGAGTGACCGCGTAGCAGCTATAAAAGTGACATGCGCCGGTCGCACTTTGTTATTGTTTAGTGTGTACATGCCTACTGACTCAATAAATAACTTAAGCGAGTTCTGTGAGTGTTTAAGCGAGCTAGCGGCTGTTATTGAGAGCGAGAATGTGGAGAATGTTTATATACTCGGTGATTTTAACTCCCATCCAGGCGGTCTATTTAGTCGAGAAATGTTAAGTTTCTGTGATGAACAGAGTTGGCGTTGTGCGGACTATATTAAACTAGGCATCGACTCCGAATCATATACTTTTGTGTGTGATGCTTGGGGAAGTAGACGTTGGCTTGACCATTGCTTGGTTTCTGAAGCAGGCTGGAAATCACTTGAGAAGGTTGAAATTTATCATGATGTTTACTGGTCTGACCACTTTCCGCTTGTCATTCATGTTAACCTGGACCTGGCCAGGCCATCGGATGCTTCAGTAATGCCACGTAATAACCGTGATAAGGCTATATGGGGTGAAAGAAATGCTGCCCAAATAGGTTGTTATTATAGGCTATGTATGGAGAATCTCAAGCATGTGGACTTCCCAGATGAATTGTGTGATTGTTTTGATAGTTTTTGCCAAAATAAGGACCATAGAATAGTAATAGACAGCATGTATAACGATATTGTAGCAGCGCTTCGGCAGGCGGCAGAGGGCAGTTCTGGCTTAGTGGGAAATAGGGGAGGTCGGCGTGCAGTCGTTGGGTGGAACAGGTATGTCAGGGACGCTCACGGAAGTGCCAGGAGGGCCTTTCTCAACTGGGTTTGGAGTGGAAAACCACATTCTGGGCAGCTTTTCTCAGAAATGAAGGAAGCGCGAAAGGCTTTTAAACGAGCTTTGAAGTTCTGTCAGGAGAATGAAGAACAGGTTAGGATGAAAATTTTGGCTGCGGAACATCAAAGCAAGCGATTCCAGAAGTTTTGGAAATCCACCCAGCGTTTAAGCCCGAAACCTGTTGTTCCGGTGAGCGTTGATGGCAAGGCGGGAGCGGGGGAGGTTGCGGTCATGTTCATGAGGCACTTCCAGGTAGCCTCGCGACTTCCATCGAAGGCGAGGGATCGTGACCCCAAAAGACAAGTCTCTGAGGTACCAATTAGCATTTCCTCAAAGGAAATCAGCAAAGTTATAAAGTCTATGACCAGGGGCAAGTCACCGGGTCACGATGGCCTCAGCATAGAACATTTTCAGTGTGCTGGTCCGCATCTTCCTAGGGTCTTGTCAATGTTATTTAACTTCAGTATCAGGCATTCTTATCTTCCCACAGAACTGATGAGGACAATAGTTGTACCCATAGTCAAGGATAGAGCCGGGGATCTCTCGGACAGACATAACTACAGGCCAATATCCCTGGCGACTATAACTGCAAAGGTGCTGGATGGTGTGATTGAGCGGAGAGTAACTGAGCAGCTCAGTCTACAGGATGCCCAGTTTGGTTTTAGGGCTGGGCTTTCCACGGAGACTGCTATTCTGGCGCTCAAGCACACCGTCAGGTACTACACTGACAGAAGCACACCGGTGTACGCTGCCTTCTTGGATCTATCCAAGGCATTTGACCTGGTTAATTATGACATCCTGTGGTCAAAGTTACGCGAACAGGGTCTACCTGATGAGCTAGTTGACCTTCTGCAGTATTGGTATGACAATCAAATTAACCAGGTCAGATGGTCGGGTGTATTGTCCGGGACTTATGGTCTGGATTGTGGGGTCAGACAGGGAGGTTTGACGTCCCCGGCGCTCTTCAGCCTATACGTCGATCAGTTGATTGAGGAGCTCAGCGGTACAGGTGTCGGATGCTCCATCGATGGGCAGATGATAAATAGCATAAGTTACGCCGATGACATGGTACTACTGAGCCCTTCAATTGACGGACTCAGACGGTTGCTTGAGGTGTGTGAAGGATACGCCGAATCACATGGCCTCTTGTACAATGTGGGGAAGAGTGAGTTTATGGTGTTCCGGGTAGGTACCAAGAAACCTCGGGTAGTACCTCCGGTGTGCCTTTATGGTGTACCACTAAAGAGGGTGGCAAAATTTAAATACTTAGGTCACATCTTAAACGAGGATCTGCACGATGACGATGACATTGAGAGGGAGCGTAGGGCGTTGTCAGTCCGATGCAATATGCTGGCCCGCAGGTTTGCGCGATGTACGAGGGAAGTGAAAATTACACTTTTCAAGGCGTTTTGCCAGACCTTCTACACGTGCAGCCTGTGGGTTAGACATACGCAGAAGGCTTACAACGTTCTCCGTATCCAGTATAATAATGCTTTCAGGATACTGTTGGGGCTCCCACGTGTCTGTAGTGCATCAGGGATGTTTGCAGCAGCAAAAACTGATAGTTTTCAGGCGATAATGCGGAAGAGGACAGCATCCCTGATGCACAGGATGCGGGGGAGCGTAAACAGTGTCCTGAAGGTTATTGCGGATAAACCGGACTGCCCTTTCCTGGGGTACTGGACCCGCTTGCACAGCGGCGGCTCCATTGCAACGGGAAATAGATATATGAACTAATTGGATTATTTGTTAATTTATTTGTCAATTATTTATTTTTATGTGTTTATCTTGTGTTTATGGATTATTATTGTAATTAGGATGACATTATTAAATTGTGTAAATTTACTAACATAGTCGTAAGTGTATTATTATTACTAACAAATTATGGATCATGGTCTGAAATAAATTGAATTGAATTTGTATGTGTATGTGTAGCTATATATTAGCTTCGTATTATGACTGAGTCTAGACGCCTGCCTGAGGGCCCACGAAGGTAATGCTTGAGAAAGCATATCGATAGCCCTTCAGGCACCAAGTGTGTCTGAAGGCAGTGAGCCCGCTGACAAACGCATAGAAACGTCTATGCTGGTACATACAGACACATTATCTCAAGCAAGTGATGTCTATGTACTAGAACTACATAGGTGCTATCTATTGGACGGTAGAATCAATTGCCCCCGGTTTCCCAGCTCGGAATTGTCGGGGGTTTGGTGTGGCGGGTTGTCGGGCGCGCGTTGTCTGCTGTGATTGGTTGAATGAATTTTCAACAGCCAATCGCAGCGGATAGCGCTTGCTTGGCAGTTTGTCGCATTGATTCGCCGATGATTTTGTGTGAAAGTGCCGCTTAATGGCCTAATTGAATAAATAAATTTTGATTTTGAATTTTTGATTTTGATTTATAGGGCCTAGGCAGAATTCCAGGTCACCTAGAAGCGCTAAATCGCTTATAACGAGTTTTCTGTACACTTACTTGAGGAAAATGTATGTATATTTACCTTTTCAGAGTAAAACTGTATTAAACCTGGATATGTACTGTTGTTATGTACAGTTTTTCAGTCATAGCATCAAGGTATACTATCTAGAACACCTAGACGGTATTTCCTAACAGAATAATTAGTGTAAGGAAAATAATACAATTGGCATGTGAGTAGAACGCACATACCGATACTTGCGACCGGCCATTTTGGGGGGTCCAAATGAAACAAACAAAATATTTTCATTTCCCTAAAACATTACATTCATCATATACCTAAGGTATATCATGTAGGTATAATACTAATACATAAGCGCAAAGCGCAATATGCATACTTTACGCTATAGGAAAGCCCCTAAAACACGATTTTAATATTACCAGAATTTGGCATCAAAAAATTCTTACGCGCAAAACTATATAAACAGGCGACGCCATCTAGCCCCTCATTGTAAACCAAAACGCCGTGCCGGCCGGTCGTTTTTACCGTAATAACTACAATCAGTATGTATAATGATGTTTCTAATTTACTAATCTTGGCCTATAGAACCCTATTACATACTGATAAACACCCAAAACATTTTTTTTTGCCTTAAAAATGCAAACGAAATTCCTTATGCGCAAAAACTATAAAAGCACTTTCGCCGACCAAAATTCATTTAGTATCATAGAGAAAATAAAACTACGTTATATTTAGTACTAGCTGACCCGGCAAACTTTGTTTTGCCATAAAAAGACCAAACATTTATCTACCCTACCTACCCTACACTACCCTACACTACACTACACTACCCTACCCTACCCGACCCTACACTACCCTACACTACCCTACCCTACCCTACCCTACACTACCCTACCCTACCCTACACTACACTACCCTACCCTACACCACCCTACCCTACCCTACCATTATTCTTTCCGGACGCCGTGGAAGCCTACAAAATAGTAAAAAAAATGACACCAACAGGGCTATTAACCCAAGTTTTGACGGGGCATGGTGGGTTTTCAGAATACCTGAACAGATTCAGGTGTAAGGAAAGCCCATCATGCACATGTGACGATGACGTAGACGAAACGGCGATCCACGTAATTACGGACTGCCCGGTATATGCCCTAGACAGATACAACACCGAACAGCAGCTAGGGATACAGATCACACAAGGGAACCTTCATGAACTTATCAGTAGGAAAATTTACAGAGAAACATTCACAGCATACTGCCTAACAGTAGCACAAAGGACAGTCAGCAAAAATAAATAAGCCATTAACATCAATGCTCGAAGACTTACATTGTTATGTAAGTCTGGAAGCGTACAGAGCAGTATACATCAGAAACCAACTGAATCTAGCTACTGCTAAAATATTTTTGCTGTAAAATATGTTTTAATCATAAGTTATTTTAATTAGTATAAAATGTAAATTTAAGAAACTCGTCAAGAGACTGAGTAGCATGTTAATAGTTCATAAGAAATTGTATATATTTGACCTTTAATAATGATATGTTTTATAGGTAGGGTGTATTGTTCTTGAGTAGTTGCAAGCAGGGACATTTATATTATTAAAAGACATGGACTTCAGATCGACGCTTGTATTCCAGCAGTTTACAAGAGAGAGAGATTATTCATAGCCAACTTAACTAGAACTTATAAATCAAAGACAACTAATTATTAAGCATAGTGTAGATGTAGATACTACACTAATAGGGTGTGTTTAGACAAACACCACATTCTCCCCTTACAAAATTAAAATTTTATTGTTACATATTTTTAAACAATTCCAATAGGTAATATAATAACTAACTTACAAATCAAACCTAACTGGTGGACGACGTACCCTTAAGGACTTCCTAACGATACAAGGAGACTGTTGCCTAACTGACTGAGTTACATTAGAACTTGGCTGTGACTGTACTGGACTATCATAAACAGACTGACTTACATTTGACTGTGATTGTACTGGACTATTAGAAACTGACTGACTTACATTTGGCTGTAACTGAACTGGACTTGACATTCTTAAAAAACTAGGTCTGCCTGAAATACTTACATTACAAGGAATTACAGAAGAAGATATTATATCATCATCTCTCCCACAGGAAAAATTAAATGTTGAATTTTCACTTCTATCTGAATTATAACATAATGGTGCAAAAGTTAACTGATTTAAATGCGCTTTCTTAATAACACCATTTACCACAACTAAATAAGTCATAGGACTTAATATTCTTACAATTGTTCCTTCAATAGGTGAAGTATTTCCAAAACGAATTAAGACTTTATCATTTTCACGAAAATGTGAATATACTTTAGGAAATTTCTTTGTTTTTACACTGTTATTAATTGGATTTAACATTGACAATTTTGTTCTTGGTTTAAACATCATAAGCATTGAATTAGGTGACTTTTCATTAACAGTGGTTTCTGTATTTCTATAAGACATCAAAAAATTATAAAGTTTTACATCTATATCTTGTATTTTATTGTTTTTATCAAGCAAAATTCTTTTAAGACCTTTTTTTACTATTTGGACATTCCTCTCAGCCAATCCATTGCTGGTTGGATGATATGGTGGTGATTTAGTGACTTTAATATTTAATTTGGTACAGAAATCTATAAACATAGTTGAATCAAATGGTGGTCCATTATCGGACACAACTTCACATGGTAACCCTACATATGAAAAAATTGAACTTAGTTCTTTAATCACCTCTACAGCTGTACAATTACGCATCTTTTTAACATCTATCCATTTAGAATAACTATCACAATAAATCAAAAAGTTTATTTTATGAAATTCAAAGAAATCAATATGGACTCTCTCAAAAGGCTTATTTGTTTGAGGCCATGGAATTTTTGCATTATCTGGTTTAAAATTTACTATAGCACAAGGCTCACATGACTTACATTTATTTTCAATATCTAATGACATATTTGACCACCAAAATGAAGCTCTGGCTAACAACTTAGTTCGAACAATACCAGAATGACCTTCATGCAACAAATTCAAAACTTTTTCTTGACATTTTAATGGTACTATTAGGTACTCTAGACCCAAACATAATACAATTTTCAAACACTGTTAAGTAATGACGCAAACGAAAATAAGGGATTATGGCTTGATCTGTTATTCTATTTGGCCAACCTTTTTGAATATAATCTCTTACTTTAATCAATACACAATCATTTAAAGTTTCACATGCAATGTCTTCATGAGACATTGGTAACTCATTACAATAAGTATTATTAGGGTAAGGCCGCCAAAATTGTCAAATATATCACAAAAGTAACACAACAGATTTTGTGTTACCGTTACACAAATGTAACCCAAAAGTAACACATCTTTTCGGTAAAGATGGTTTCATAATGGTGAAGTAAATAACCTAAAATAATACAAGAAATTTTTTTTTTATTGGGCGGGCTGCAGTGCTATTGGAGTAATGAAATACGATTTTTAAACGAAAAAAAAAAACTAATCTGTGAGATAAAAAATAAAAATAATATAGAGTTAGTTCTATGTGTCTATAAAACTAACTTACTTAATAAAATAAACTTTAAAATGAGAAATTTTATAATTCTTACAAATTAAAGACAATCCAAAACTTGACAAATTTTCAATACATATTTAAAAAAAATAGGGATGTCGTAACGATAGTTTAAAAAATAAATGAAAGATTTAAAAATAATCGTGTTAAAAGGCGCTAACGAAAGTCTTGTGCTTAACAAAAACATAGTCTCAAAATATCTTTGAAAATGTTATCAAAAGCAAAATAGCAAAATAAACATCTAAAAAGTAGTTCTAATTTGTTTCTGGTTTTCACTATTAAAAAGTAATGATATTCTTGTAAACAGATATATTATGAGCGCGAGCATTGTGAAGACTCGAATACGTCCTAATTGGGACGTATATTCTTTAGTCTATGGCACGCAAGGCGAAGAGCGATACGCTTTGTTGAAACAAAAACAAAATTAAATAATGCCATCGTGTGTATTTAAAAAGTGTACCAATTATGATATCAAAGTACATAAAACAGAAGGAGATCCCTTCTGGATTTTATCAAGCCATTCCTTTCGACTTGTAGTGAAATGTCAGTTGAATGAAAGTGTGTATGCTGTGTGCTGCCACTTCTGCGCGGAACACTTTTTTCGGTTGTTTTGTGAGTGTATAACGTATCTGTTTAATAGAATATCAATGTATGTAAGTATTGCGTTTGTCATACCAACAAAATCACACTCAGTTACATTACTTTAAAAAATCAGTTCAAATACCACTATGCATGCGGCTTTATAGATCTACTGTGTAACGTAACACATACTTTTGTGTTACAATAACACAAATGCAACACAATAGTGCCACAAATGTAACACAAGCGTAATACAAATGCAACACAAAAGCAAAATTTTTACAACAATTTTAGGTTATATTTCGGTTATTTATTACAATTACGCACTAATGGGCGATTCAAAGTATACTTTTGACCTCATCTCCAACAAATATAATACAACAACATTAAAATAACTGATTATTATCTCAGAAATCACATTAAATCATTTTTTTTTTCCACACAAACAATAATGTTACGCGCACTTTAGGCTCCTTCACTGGCGAATAAATATGCCTGCCGTTTTTTTTTATTTTTTTTCGATAACTGTGTTGCCATATTAATACTGCGTTTTCCACTTTAGCTCTTTAAATAGTAGCTTTGGGGTAAAAATTCATAACACAAATAAATTGTAACACAAAAGCAAAAGCCATTGTTTTATTTTAAATTATCGATAAAACTAATCAGTTACAGGATTTTCGCTACAATATTATTATTATAGTAGGGGCATATTATCTATTTATTCGACGGTAAAACTATAATTTAGTTATACTCTACAATTTATTAAATATATTAACCACAAGATACTATAAAAAAAAACGACAAAAATGTAACACAAAAAAATTGTCAATTTTGGCGGCCTTACCCATTGTCTAACACAATTTTATTAATTGGAAGCCTTGACAAGGCATCTGCATGACACAACTGTTCACTTTTCCTATGCTGGATATCATAATCATAATTTGATAACATTAGCGCCCAGTGTTGCAATCTATGAGCTGCTAAGGTAGGTATATTTTTAGTAGGATGCAAAATATGACGAATTGGTGAGTTATCGGTGACTAAGGTAAAGTGTCTACCCCACAAATATTTATGAAATTTAGTAACAGCATAAACAATCCCTAATGCTTCTCTATCTAACTGCGAATAATTTTGTTGAACTTTAGTTAATGAACAGGATGCAAATGCTATAGGTTTCTCTACATTTTTATTATTTTGACCTTTTACAACATGACATAGCACTGCACCAAGACCTACTGGACTTGCATCTGAACACACTACTAATGGGAGTGACGAATCATAATGGACTAATAAATTACTGTTTAACAATTTTTCTTTAGACAGCTCAAATGACTTTTGTTGAATATCTGACCAATCCCACTTTACATTTTTCTCAATTAATTCACGAAGAGGTTTTGTTAATGTACTCAAATTTTCAATGTAATTATTATAGAAATTTAACATCCCCAAGTATGACCTTAACTCTTTGACATTCTCTGGAATTTTACATTTTAATATTGCTTCGACTAATGATGGACTAGGTTTCCTACCGTCCTTACAAATGACATGACCCAAATACTCTACAGACTCTGAAAACCAAATACATTTTTCCTCATTGACTCTGACATTATATTTATTTAACCTTTCTAGTACTTTTATAACAGTTTCTAAGCAATCATTATAATCTAACCCTTTTATCAAAATATCATCGATGAAACAACAAGTATTAGGTATGCCTGACAGTATCTGATCCATTACCTTTTGAAATATTGCTGGTGCTGATGCTATACCGTAGATAAGACGCCTAAATCTGTATAAACCTTTATGAGTATTAATAGTTAATAGTGACTGACTCTCCTCCTCGTTGACTAATAATTGTTGGTATGCATCTGACAAATCTAAAACAACAAATATAGATCCTCCTGACATAACGTAGTGGCACCAATGCTCGACACTTTTACCCGTAAGGTAACCATCGCTAAATTATAACTAATATCACTTTCAACGTATAAAATCTCCACATCAGACTCTTTTGAAGTCAAACCTTCTTGAACGGTATTCTTTGCTTTCTTAATGTTTTATTTTTCTTTTCATTGGTTAACTGTACTTTTAATGTCTTTTTTTCTATTCTGTCTTGCTCTTTCTTCTTTTCTTGTTGTTTTTTATTTTTCTCGTGATGAAATTCCACCAGCACAGTACCAAATTTCGCTAGCTTTACTTGTTACTGTTCGTGGAATTTTTCTCGTTTCATTCTATATTTATAACTATCCAAATTTTTCGGCCAAAACAAACTGCTCTTGAAAGGAGATGGAACAACTACTCCAAAAGCATTTTCCAAATACTTCTTTTGTGGTGTTGTGTACCTACTGCAGTTCCATGGCTATTAATTCCTATTGTTATGAGGAAACCAGAGGAAAATTTTGGTGGTGGAAGTGCTTGGTCGATTATTGTATCAACGGTGCCGTTATGATTAGCCTTGCATTTAGGTATCTCCTGTTACTTCAGGTGAACCGATCGGTGAAGTAAGTTCCGGTATTAAAACAAGTTGGTTAATATTGGTCTTGGTGATATTTTTAGGCTGTTAGAGGCTCTTTAGATAAATCGGTCTGTTATACCTCGCCTCAATGTGTCTGACGTTGTAGGAGCATCAAATGAATTTGAATCACATAACGCGTCTTCGGATCGGATTGTTTTTAGTCGCGGTTTCTTTTTCGGTTTGTCTAATTTCAGACATATCGATGTAATTATGACCAAATAGAAAAAAAAAACCCGCTCGGAATCCATTTTGGACGCCATCTTTTCTTATATTTGTGAGAGCTTTTTGCAGCACTGGGGCAATGTTGTCTTTCCGACAAACTGTGGCTAGGTTCTCCACTTTCCGTTTTATCACGCCTTTTTCCAATGAGCTTTAGTCCATCGGTTGCAGAATATGCGTAATATAGTGTATAAAGTTACGACTCCAATATCATTTTATGAGCAAAAATTTGATAAATGAAGCGTCAGGTGTGATTAGTGATAATGCACAAAGAATAATGACTGTATGGTCGTTTTCCCAGGTACTCCGAAATGTTTTGCAGCAACTGCAATTTTTTCGCCATTTTTTACAGCCTCAACGCGCAGCTTTTTCTAATTGGTCGGGTGTATTATTTTTCTCAGAGCCATCTGTATGAACCAATCATCGACACATATTATTACCCAATTATCGACACTGTCGATTACTGGTAGCTCGACTTTGATTAATCTATTTCAAATATCTACCAAATACGCAAAACAAAAAGAACTATATTCGCTTGTCACATGAAATATTTTTCAAAAAATTATTATCGACACGTGTCGATTATTGGAAAAGTCAGTTTTTGAAAACCAGTGATCGACACCATCAATTTACTATTATCAAAATAACCTTAAACTTTCGTTATAACAAAAATCGATCTTATAGTCCTTAAATAACCCGTGAAAAACATCAAATACGAGGAAATCACATTACATTAGGATAATTAACAAAAAAAATGTACCCACTTCCTTAAGGATTTCTCTAAGGAATTCTGCTTTTTTCACCAGATTTCTAGCCGCACTCAGTTCCCTGCCTCAATTTTGTTTGAAAATGGCGGATTACGCTCAAATTGCAATGGGAGCTAGTCAAAAGTATGCTGTATAAGGAACAATGTTTGCTTAGTAAGAAATCGATTGCCTACTCTTATTTTATAGGATCAAAAAAAAAAGTGTCGGTTATTGGTTCTTGTCGATCATTGGTGCCACTACGTTACTAGCAAACACATCTTCAGCTTTAGGTAAAGGATAAATATCAATTTTTAAATTTGGATTGACAGTTTTCTTGTAATCAACACATAATCTATAGGTACCATTGCTTTTCTTTATAGGTACTATGGGTGAAGCCCATTCTGAATGACTTACTTTATAAATTTTGCCATCTTTTTCCATTTTATCTAAAGTTTTTGACACTTCATCTACAATGTTGTAAGGTAACTGATATGGTTTCTGAAAAACAGGGGTATGACTTTCTTTTAAGGTTAATTTTGCTTCAAATTCTTTAATGCATGAATCAGACTGTTTCTGAAATACATTTTTAAACTGACTTTTAAAATTACTTGTAATTGAATATGACTTCCCATATTACTTTGACACTTAACATTATTTGACTGATAATGACTCTTAAAATTACTTGACTGAGACACACTTTCCTGATCACTCTGATCACTAGACTGAAGACTAATTGACTTTGACATTTTTGACTGACTTTGACTTGAATTATTTAAGAAATTATTTCTCCACATTGGAATCAGTTCATCTAACCAATCTCTCCCTAGTAAAGGAATAAAATCATCACTTTTAGACCCAACAATTAACAATAGGCACTTACCCTTATCTTGATACTTAACAAACACTTTAATTTGACCTGCAATATTAATATTTCCTGAAATTGAACTTAACTTGAGCTTACATTGTTGTATTCTTATTTTACTAAAGTATTTTTCATAGATAGAAAAAGGTATGATAGACACAGCTGCTCCTGTATCCACTTCCATTTTAAGTAATATATTTTCAATTCTTAAATAATAAAAATAATAATAATAAAATCGTTTATTTATTTCTTAAAGTACAAAATTTACAATAATTTGCTTATGTTCTAAAAAGTGCTGATGTATAATTTGCCTGAACTAGGTAGAACCTGTGCTTCAGGCGTAAAAGTGCTTATTTATATTTAATAATGTAGGTATTGCAATAAATTAACAATTTTAAGTAAAACTAGGACACTGCGGAAATATACATAGTAGTGTTATTTTTAATCAGACTATAGCCTGCCAGACGGGCGAAAAAAAAAAGTTTTATATTTTTAATTCTCCCTTCTAGGGCAGGCTAAGGTCTTGGACCATACCGCCTCGTCTTCAGTGCAATTTTAACATTCTTAAAATGTAACAGATTCTAATGTTTTTTGGAGTATTTGGCAGCAAATTGTATCGAGTCAGCCTTCCCAGTAGGTACTTTATCTAAGCTTCCCAGTAAGCTTTGCGGAGAAGTCAATATTACAATAAAATTCTCCGCTCCACTATCCTGAGATCGGTTCTGTCAATGATTTCACATATTGTCCAGTTGCGTAGACAGTTGAGACACAAAACTACACCAATTTTATATCACAATATCCACTAGGAATTAATTTGCAAATAATAGCCGGAACCGCTGAACTTCACTCAAAAAAAGCCCGCCAAAAAAACCAAAAAAAAAAATTTGCAGCTGATCTGATGACAGATACGTAGGTAGTATCTCTAAGTAGTCTGTGGATGACAGAACCAAGAAGGCAAGAACATTACATACGTCAAAAGTGTCAAAACATTTGTTATAACCTGTTCCTTGTAAACATTTATTATATTTTCCTCCGATAAAATGAATTCCCGACACATATTCAGGATGTGCAACAAACTCCTAATACAACAAACCATATACAGGGGTTATGGTTACAAAGTGGTTAAACGTCCAGACCCAAAAACATTGAAAATGCCTGCGCCGGGTTCGACTCCAAGCTTACTGGAAATAATTAAAGAAAAAATAAGGCTTAATGGTCCAATAACGGTGGCTGAATATATGCATATTGTTGTTTCGAACCCAACAGAGGGATATTATATGAAAAAAGAAGTCATTGGAGAGGGTGGTGATTTCATTACGTCGCCAGAAATAAGTCAACTGTTTGGTGAGATTTTAGGGGTTTGGTTCTATGCTGAGACTCAGAAAATGGGCTCTGGGAAGCCTCTGCAGATCGTCGAACTTGGACCTGGCAAGGCAACACTGTTGTTAGATATTTTAAGGGTAAGTTCAACCATTTTCTGTAATAATTATGTTACTAGCCCTATTGGAACCTTTGGATGTGAAAAAGATGATTTTTAAAAGTTTGTATTATTATGCTAACTTATTTGATGCTACTATCTGTTACTAAACTTTGGAACCCTATTTTGCTACAGATTAAATTAGCACAAAAACTTACTGGTAGTCAGCTGCCTCTACTAGATGATAGGCTGAACGCCGACCCTGAGACGGTTAGGCTCGTCAGATGAGGCTCTAAAATATATAATGTCATTGTTATTAATAGTGTTGTTGTTTGTTTCTAGGTGCTGAATCGTCTAGGCTACAAAGCCCCAGACCTAAGTCTTCACCTGGTGGAAATATCGTCAACAATGCAATCAGTGCAAGCAAACAGACTGTGTATATCACATAGAGAAGTAGACATTGAGCTGCCACATAATTATGAAGTAAGTATTAAGTATTTGCCACTTCCATGGCCTAGGATTTGTGGACTATTACTGTTAATAGTTGGCTGATAAATCAATACAACAAATCTATTTTACTAAGTTTTCCTATTGCTTTGCTCTTGTAGAACTAAGCTATTTTTGAGGATAAATCATCTCTTCGCACTAAAAGTGCACAATCTCAAAAATATTACGAAATTTAGTCAATAAATGTTTACTATTGCAAATATTTTCTCATTAAGAGTGATGAAATAAGGAAGTTTGTGCAATCCCCGCTAGATTTTTTGCATCAAAACTGTACAATTTTCAGTAGTGTTTAAGTGACCGAACACTGCACAAGTTGTTCCTCTTCAAAAGTATATTAAAACGAAATTGTGTCCCTACTGGACACAATTTCGTTTTAATATACTTTAGCATTAAATTTTATTAATATTATATAAACTCAAAATTATATGTTTTCTCATAATTTATAATATGTTTGAATGAATTTTCCCTTTAAAATAGTGTTATTTTATTATTATGATAAAATATAAGTAACACGGTTCTGTTTTTTTAAATATAAACATAAATACATTTTCTCTGAAAAAGTATCAAAACTCATAATGATTTATTTTTTCAAAAAAAAAAATATTATTGTAAGTACTTGTTTTAGAACACAGATAATGTAACTATTAAAAAATAAAAAGAACATTATTATAATTTCATTGGGCAAAAGTTTTATAATTGTTAAACTTTTAAAACACCGTCCTGTAAAATTAGTCATTTCTGTAATTGTACACTTTTAATGTGAAGAGATGAAATGTAGTCAGTGAAAGGATATTCAACTATGCCTCTTTCTTTTATCTTTTCATGCATTCTGAGTTTTTTTGAATCGCGTCATCTGACTCGATTAGCTATAGCTGAAAACCATTATGCTGAGGTGATGCCCTGTTAGCATGGTTGTGACGCAAACTTCCCCGATTTATATTTAATTATCTGCTTCAGTTTCTTTTCATTTTATGGTACCTGGCACAAATAAACTCTTTTCTTATTTTTCTTTGATTTGTTCAGTTGGTCTTGTATATTTATGTGTTTTAAATTCCAGGGTGAAACAGTGAGTGGTATCAAAGTGTACTGGTACAATGACCTGAAAAAAGTACCAAACAACTTCTCTTGGTACATAGCACATGAGTTCTTTGATGTGCTGCCTATACATAAGTTTGAGGTAAGTTTCAATTAATATAAACATTATATTTTATTTTCTATACAGTAGAATTCGGATATAACACCTTCAAGGGACCGGCGATACTACGTCGAACTAACCGGATGACCCAAAAAACGCCGGGATTATTTCTAAGTACATAGCTAACTTACGAATAAATAATATAAATGCGAAAGGTATTTTATGTAATAAAACATTTTATAAAAATCACTTTTGCTTTATTATGGTTCTTAAACATTCCAAATTACAAAGATAGGTACATAATGTACTGTAATACAACGAGATAAAATACAATTCACCGGCTTCTAATCGGTGCAATATTGCACTTTTTTCTTCAATTGTAAAACACTTTCGCTTCACAGAACTCATTTTGTCGAGCTTTATGAACTTGTCAAAACAGGTGACAAACGCTAACTGTGATTTAGGGTCGACGCACACGGGCCACCCGCGACAGCCACAAGCGCCGCCACGAAAAGTTAGTGTCGCCGCACACGGGCCACAAACGCCGCCAAGAGAAGCTTGAAGAGAAGCGTGTAGCGTGTGGCGGCGACCGGCGTCCACCGTGTGCGGCGACTCCATACAAAATGTATGAAAACTATAGGAAATATGCCAGTGGCTGCGTTTTGTGGTTGTGGCCGGTGGCCCCGTGTGCGGGGACCCTAAGCTCGGCGCAAACGGGCCACCGACCACAGCCACCGGTGGCTGTCGCGCGCTAACGCCACATTTGTAACAGTGGCAGAAGTGAGCGACAGCCACCGGTGTTCGGAAGCCGCCACGTTTCTATTGCTGTATAGATCAGAATGTGAATCTCAAATAGCTGAATGTAATTAGATTGCCGATATGAAACTATCGATATCCATTGAGGCGTTTTCGTGCTCCATGGTGACGTGTGCGATACGTAGAACGTCGGACTGTTAACTGCGCGGGGGGTGGAGCAGTGCGACAGTGGCGGGTGTCGGCGTTTTGTGTGGCACGTAGTGACCACTAGTGGCGAGTCGCGGACACTACTGTAGCGAGTTGCCGCCACCAGATACACGTGTGCGGCGCGTCTATACTAAATATATTAAAAAGTGTGTTAAGTCGCCGTCGCTGGCCACCGGTGGCTGTCGTCGGTGGCCCATTTGCGCCGAGCCTTACGCGCGCCAATAACGAAACTACCTACAAACGGCACACTAACACAAAAATACGTACTTGTCGCGACGCGGCACTTAGTACTGACATTACCTCGAAAGTGCATGAACGGTCTCGTCGGTGCTTACGTTTGTGTGAGTGTGCCGTTTCGAGCGTTAGTAGGTAGTTTCCATACTGTTTGTATATGTTCACTGTGCCAATAACGAGAGGTAAAGTGCGCGGGTCGCGGGCGGGGTGAATTGGGGCGCCGAGGCATTGGTGCGTAGGTTTTGTAAACAAAACATTGCGCGTCGTTTTAACCGGACGTATAAAAAATGGTCGCCATAAGCAGTTGGTCGCATAAACGCACTAAACGGTTATATTTTGTCAGTAACTAATTATGAAACCTAACTTGAGTATCCATTAATAAAATAAATAAAATAAAATAAAATTTATTGTGTCAAATAATTGGTTTACAATTGTTGTGTTCGGAATCTTCTTTTAGACAAATAATGCCTGTAGTAGAAGACTCCGCCCCTCCCTATTTTGTATAGCGTGATACTTAACACAATATTTTAAAATTAAAGTTAAAGTTAAATCCATTATCGTCGCTAAAACCGGTTTGTCGTTATAAGCGAAGTCGTTATATCTGAATTCTACTGTTTCTCTATAATACTCGTAGTAACATAATATTGTCTCCGTGTTTTGCAATAGTCCTGCACCAACCGGGGATTGTCCTTCGGTGCACACTTGGGTGGTCGCAGTGCATACAGAGTTAATGGTCGGTCAGTGTCACGTTTCATGATACATGTCTAACAAGGCCTTTGCGAGTTGGTTTCGGCACCTGGCATGCCTTTCCAAAGACCGGGACCGCAGAGAAATTGTCAAAGACGTATAAAATACTAAAAAAGTTTACCTTCAATTTCCAGAAAACCGAAAAAGGCTGGCGAGAACTCCTAATAGACTTAGATGGCCAAGACAAACTGTACTATAGAATAACTGCAGAAGAGACCACCTCGAGCAGGTCTCTCATCAGACCACCTTTAGATTCCGGAGACCGAACAGAACTTGAGATAAGTGCCCGAAGTCTTGGTATTGCGAGACAATTAGCCACGAGGGTGGACCAGTATGGGGGCATAGCCCTTATTGCTGATTATGGTCATGAAGGAGAAAAGGGTGATACTTTTAGGGTAAGGATGTAATTATGAATTTGAGAATATTTTTTTGAAAGATTAGCATAACTAAATGAATATATTCGTTACAATCTAATAAGTCCGCTGACATTCCTCATTTTACATGCCACGATAACTTTGTATGAACGTTTACGAAAAACCAAATTCATAACCCTAATGAATTATTATGTTAGCCATTCAATACATCAACGAGTATCATTCGTAAAGCATCAAGTTTAACGTGTAAGTATCTGACTTCTTAGATTGTCACGAGCATAAATTGATTTACCAATAGTCCCCACATTATAAATGCGAATGTGAGTTTGTTAACTTTTCACGTTTAAAATACTGTACTTACTTTAGATGGGTATATAGATAGATTGAGACCCTGGGCACAGATTATATTATATTAGCATACAATTGCTTCATCCCATACAAAGAAACCATGCCGACGTAACTATCGTTTTTCTTCTGATTAAACAGATTATTTTTCTAAGAACATCGATCGCGTTCGGTTCTGATCGACGGATATAGATGGTGTGATTTGACGGTGACTTGCAAGTAAAAGGGTTTACTCGGTTCGTGAATACTTTTTTTAGGGTTCCGTAAAAACGGGACAAAAGTCCAAAGGGTAAAAACGGGACCCTATTGCTAAGACTCCGCGGTCCGTCTGTCTGTCTGTCCGTCTGTCACGAGGCTGTATCTCATGAACCGTGATAGCTAGGCAGATTTTCACAGATAATGTATTTCTGTTGCTGCTATAACAACAAATACTAAAAACAGAATAAAATAAATATTTAAGTGGGGCTTCCATAAAATATTTTTTTTTTGCCGTTTTTTGCGATAATGGTACGGAACCCTTCGTGCGCGAGTCCGACCCGCACTTGGCCGGTTTTTGTATAACAGCGACGATGTTGTTCCCCTAATAACCCCCTAATAATGGCGAGTCGTACCGCCCTGTTATGATTTTCAGGATAGTGTTGGAGCTAGCCCGCACTCTGCAGAGCTAAGAGACCTTATATCATACCTTCGCCCATGTAACCACGATTCTGCATCTCTACATACTCTATTCTGCATGTTCGTGCCTTCATAACAGCCAAGCCTTCCGCCCCTCTCTTTCATCACCGCCCCCCGAAACCTTTGGTAAAAAAAAAAACATATGAACTGGACTATCAGCATTTTGCATGTAATAATAAAATGAGTCTCATTTCAATTCCAGGCTTTCCACAAGCACAAGGTTGTGAATCCTCTAGAAAATCCTGGCAAGTGTGATCTGACAGCTGACGTGGACTTCTCGCAGTTACGAATCGCTGCGTCGAAGGTTCCCTCCAGTGAAAACTATGCCTTGGTCATGGGTCCTATCAAACAGAAAGAATTCCTTGAGAGGTGTCAAGCTGAAGCTAGACTTATGGTAAGAAATTATCCTGAACTTGGTGAAAATAATTTCAGGTTCCCTTTTATAGTACTGTTTTCCTACTGCACAAATTTCTGTGCAAAATTAGTACAGAAATGTAATCATCATCATCATCATTTTAGCCGAAAGACGTCCATTGCTGGACAAAGGTCTCCCCAAGGCATTGCCACATTGATCGATCCCCCGATCTTGTGCGTCTCCCATCCAGCGCATTCCCGCAACCTTAATCAGGTCATCGGTCTACCTATTGGGAAGCCTTTCAACGCGTTGTCTTCCAGTTCGCGGACGCCATTACAGAACATTATGGCCCCATCATATACCGTATGGTGACGGACGTAAAGAATTTCACCATCCCATATCTTCCCGTGGGTGTCGTAAGAGGCGACTAAGGGACACACCAGACAATGGGCAGCAGCGTTCTCTGTGCACTTAAACAACAAACTGCGATCGCCAACCCGCCTGCCAAGCGTGGCGATTATGGCAAACCCCCCCAAACCTAATGAACAGCACACCGAAAAAACGGCCCCGAGTGCCCGGCAGCCCTCGGCTACGGTAGCGGTCGAGGCGATGGCGTGGTAAGGGGTGCTAAGAATCCCCGGAGTGGACCCGGCTACCCCTACAAACACCGACGACTGGACCTGGGAACATATAACACGCGAACACTCCGGACCGACGAGAAGATAGCCGAACTTGAGGAAGAATTGAGCAGGTTACGATGGAGTATTATAGGGTTATCTGAAGTCCGAAGAGAGGGGGAGGACTCGATAATCCTCAAATCCGGTAACCTGCTCTATTTCCGAGAGGGAGACCGGCAGTCCCAGGGTGGTGTTGGGTTTATCGTCCACAAGTCTCTTGTGAACAACGTGGTGAAGATCGAGAGTGTGTCGACCAGGGTGGCGTACCTTATACTCAGAATATCCGCAAGATATTCGCTGAAGGTCATTCAGGTCTACGCCCCGACCTCGGCACACCCCGACGACGAAGTAGAGGCCATGTATGAGGATATCTCTATAGCCATGCATGGTTTCAAAACTCACTTCACCGTTCTCATGGGGGACTTCAACGCGAAACTGGGCAAACGAGACGAGGATGAGCTGCAAGTGGGGCAATTTGGAGTTGGACGCCGGAACCACCGGGGTCACCTACTGGCCAGTTTTATGGAGAAGGAGGGCCTCTACATGATGAACTCCTTCTTCAGAAAGCGTGAGCACAGGAAGTGGACCTGGCAGAGCCCCGATGGTGCAACTAAAAACGAAATCGACTTCATCATGTCAACCAAGAAGCAAATGTTCAATGATGTCTCAGTGATCAATTCGGTGAAAACCGGGAGTGATCACCGCATGGTAAGAGGCACATTGAACATTAATGTTAAGCTTGAAAGGTCTCGACTGATGAAGTCCACGCTCCGTCCAGCACAAATCCAGGTCCAAAACCCCGAGAGCTTTCAGCTCGAACTCCAGAATCGTTTCGAGTGCCTAGGGAGCTCCGTGGATGAATACAGCGATGGGTTCGTGGAAGCTGTCCATACGGTCGGCTCTAAGTTTTTCAAGACCCGCCGTACAGATAGAAACAAAAAGCTCTCTGATCATACTCTAAAGCTCATGAAGGACAGGCGTGAGATGATCCTGCAGTCTTCAGACGATTCGTTGAAATACCGGCAGCTAAATAGACGGATCTCAAAGTCCTTGAAAAGCGACCTCCGCCGCTTTAATACTGAAAGTATTAAATACGCGATTGAGCGAATCAAAGGCTCCAAGGTCTTTGCAAGAGATCTGTCTATTGTGCAGAGCCAGCTCACGAAACTGAAGACCGATGATGGCAGGATCGTGTCCGCCAAACCGGAGCTTCTGAGGGAGATCGAGAGATTCTATGGACAGTTGTACACGTCAAAAAGTAAACCCGTCGCAAATCTAGGGAATGACCCAAGAGCTAGATTGACCCGACACTATACCGAAGACATTCCGTACGTCGGCCTGTATGAGATTAGGATGGCTCTGAAACAACTTAAGAACAACAAGGCACCGGATGATGACGGAATTACGGCCGAACTCCTGAAGGCGGGTGGAAAACCAGTAGTTAAGGCCCATCAGAAGCTTTTTGATTCCGTCATACTCGAGGGGAAAACGCCACAGGCATGGTGACGGGGTGTGGTGGTACTCTTCTTCAAGAAGGGTGACAATGCCCTACTGACGAACTATAGGCCTATCACACTCCTTAGCCATGTCTACAAGCTGTTTTCAGGAGTCATCACGAATCGTCTCGCACGCAGGTTTGACGATTTCCAGCCTCCCGAACAAGCCGGATTCCGTAAAGGCTTCAGCACCGTAGACCACATACATACGCTGCGGCAGGTTATACAGAACACCGAAGAGTACAACCTGCCTCTCTGTTTAGCGTTTGTGGACTACGAGAAAGCCTTCGATTCGATCGAGACTTGGGCTGTACTGCAGTCTCTCCAACGGTGCCAAATTGACTACCGGTTCATCGAAGTGTTGAAGTGTTTATACAAAAACGCCACAATGTCAGTTCGACTTCAGGATCGGACCTTGGAACCCGTCCTTCTGCAGCGAGGTGTGAAACAGGGAGACGTAATATCTCCGAAGCTCTTTACCGCTGCACTGGAGGATGTCTTCAAGGCTCTGGACTGGAGAGGGCTAGACATCAACGTCAATGGCGAGTACATCACTCACCTTCGGTTTGCCGACGATATAGTGGTTATGGCTGAGACCATGGAGGACCTCAGTACAATGCTCGATGATCTCAGTAGAGCTTCCGAAAGAGTGGGTCTTAGGATGAACATGGACAAAACTAAGTTGATGTTGAATGCCCATGTTACACCCACTCCTATCAAGATTGGAGACTCTACACTCGAAGTTGTGGGCGACTATGTGTACCTGGGACAAACGATCCAATTGGGTAGGGCCAACTTCGAGAAAGAGGTCAACCATCGAATCCGACTCGGCTGGGCAGCGTTTGGGAAGTTGCGCGGTATCTTCTCGTCCAACTTACCGCAGTGTCTCAAGACGAAAGTCTATGACCAGTGTGTGTTGCCAGTGATGACATATGGCTCTGAGACGTGGTCGCTTACAATGGGCCTTATCAGAAAGCTTAGAGTCACTCAAAGGGCAACGGAGAGGGCTATGCTCGGAGTTTCCTTGCGTGATCGAATCAGAAACGTAGAGATCCGCAAGAGAACCAGGGTTACCGACATAGCCCGAAAAATTGCCAAACTTAAGTGGCAGTGGGCAGGGCACATTGCTCGTAGAACGGATGGCCGATGGGGCAGAAAGGTTCTGGAATGGCGACCGCGAACCGGAAGACGTTGCGTTGAAAGGCCTCCCACCAGGTGGACCGATGACCTGGTGAAGGTTGCGGAGATCCGCTGGTTACGAGATGCACGGGATCGGTCAATGTGGCGACGCTTGGGGGAGGCCTATGTCCAGCAGTGGACGTCTTTCGGCTGATATGATGATGATGATGGCCCCATCGACCATTCGTTCTGCGAGCAATGTGCCCTGCCAGCCCTGCCCACTGCCACTTAAGTTTCGTTATTTTTCGGGCTATGTCAGACATGTGTACATGTCAGAATTAATATTTGTTTCGGGATATTTACCATGTATATTTAGATTTTGGTTGAGAGCTCGATATTTCGGCACCGTTACCAGCTCCATGATCACGAGAACTAAGGTATTTGCGGGTGGGCGTTATTTACGAGCAGACATATCTGTCTACCCTCTTCCTCACTCGTTTTTCACGCACGATGCCGCTACTACCAGAACTCGTCTCACTAGTTACTCGACATATTTCACGTCAGGCGATGCTCACTGTATCTACTTTTGACACTTGCTCAGTAGTTTTACGACCTTTACACAGTTGAACCACTGGATTCCAGGCTCTCGACAATTGAAACCCGTCGTCCCTATTGAAATGTTTGCACTTGATTATTTCAATTGCTTCCTGAACCATTCTAGGTATGTAATGGCTTTCAGTCGAATATCGATATTGGTTGAGAACCAAAATTTAAATATACATGGTAAATAGCCCGAAACAAATATTAATTCTAATGATTGTGACCATGTTAGCTTAAAAACTTATGTGTACATGTTATGTATGGACAGAAATGTGATGTGACTGAATTAAAAGATCATGGGCACACTCTCTTTTGATTTTCCTGCCCCGTGCATGTATGACTAGATGTATGAACGAACATAAATGACGATATAGGAGTATGTAAGGATCGTTGCAGTTAGCGTTCTGTGGGCTTAGTGCGAGTTTTACGTCAATTTGTATTGAAACCATAGACCTATATTAAAACTGGATAAGCGCCGTCTGGTGACAGTAAGAAGACATCTCTTTTTTATGTAGAAGCTGACGTAAGAGATCGTTTACGTTAACGCGATCGAGGACGAGTAAAAACTCGAAATGGGCCCACTGTAGTTACTGCCTGAAAAGGGCGTAAGTTTATGTATGTATGTAAAAGACTAAGATATGGCGAATTAATATATTTATTTATCAGAAAACTGTCATTTAATTCCTCAAATAAACGTTAGCTGTGGATTGAAAAGTCGGCCCTAATTTATGTGCCCATATTAAAGCCAATTTTACCATTTCCAGGTACTCATGGAAAACGCACAATCAGATGAAGACCGAGAAAAAATAAAGAAGTCCTACGAAATGCTTGTTGATTCTGCGAAAATGGGAGAGAGATTCAAGTTCATGGCCTTTTATCCATCAACTATGGCAGATATGTTAAATAAATATCCTCCTTTAGGCTTTTCAACTCCTGTTACTCCAAAATCTTAGAATGCTAGCAATTTGTACCGTCACGTTATGTTTTTAAGGTCTAATGTAATAGGGGGCGAGCGTATTACCTTCAACCGGACATAAATCCAGACAGCTACTGAAATCCCAGTAGGTAAAATGTCAATAACACTTTTTGCCAACCGGGAATTGAACCCAGGATCTCATGATCGGTAGTAGCGTAATTTATTATTTTAAACACACTCGAAAACTGGCTCCTAAGGGCTATCCCACCGCTTTTGGGCACGATATGAAGTGTATTTCGTACTAGTGTGGTTATGGCGGCGGGCAACCCCCACCTATTCCTTTTATTGTATCTATAATATTAGCAGCGGTAGGCCAGTACAGCAGCCCGACACATACACAAAGAAGTTGAATCTTTATTCAACTTCTTTCGTTTTCAGAGTGTATGTGTGTGTTTTTGGGAAAGAAACAGATTGTTGCCTTTGCCGAATTTACTGACACAATTAGGCTGCTGTATAGCTAACCAGTATAATGTCTGCCTAGACTTTTCCCAACCATGTTGTGGTTGGCTTCCAGTGTAATAGACCTCATCATATCAGGCTGCAAGCCTGACAACCCCCACTGTGGGCTGGTCAACCTCAACGAAAATCAAGCGCGGTGGACCAAGTAAATTCAGGAGCCATTTTCTCTCAATAAGTTGTTAAATATTATGATTATGAAATTGTATTAATTTTTTCAACTTTCGAGTAAGTGTGTTAAAAAACGTCGTTTGATTCACGTGGACATTAGTCATTAGTCTTTCGGCTCCATAATGGACTCGCCTTTGGATCGAGGGTTCATCAAGTCTCGGCTGTAATGACAAATGCCCCTCAAAATGTACTAATTTGAGTAGTAGAGTAGTTAATGCTCAGTAAAGATTTTATTATGTAGTTAATTAAACTGATTAAATAATTTTAATTATTTAGTTCATATGTGTTTCTTTTGTGTCTCAGATCTACAATATGTATAAAGTTACCGGCCAAACCCGATTTCATGCTAAACTAGTTTGTCCTAGGCTAAACTAGTTAATCCTATGCGTGTCAGGATATAATAGTTTAGCCTCGGACAATCTAGTTAGGCCTAGGCTCAGCGCCGGCCCTGCCTGTGGTAGAGCGAGTTGAGCGGTGAGTGTTCGCTCTAAGCGCCAGATGGTTGAGATGCAAGGGGCGCCAAAAAGACAAATGCGAAAAACAATTTACTGCCCAAAATAAAATTTTGATGGCGCCTTTTAAGAGTCGCGGGAACAGTGTTGCCAGATCAGTAGAGAGTGTGCGTTTCGATGGCGCGGCCACGGCGTCTTTTTTTTTAAAATAGCTATGCCAAGATTATGTAAAAATTTGTAAAAGATGATTCCCAAAACCATAAATTTGTCAAAGTTATGGTTAAAAGTTTTAAGGGTTTGAACGTGGCCGCGCCATTGAAACGCGGCGAACCGCGAGGCTACGGAGATCTTTAAAACTAAGCGTTGCAGAGACCTGAAATTTGAGTACATAACAGAATCAATTTGTAAAAAAAATGTAAAAATATAGAAAAAAATCCTAGGTATATATTTTAGGAGCTGTAACACTAAAACTCCATGGCCGCTCCATTGAAACGGTGAAAAACACGATATCGCCGATATCTCGCTGAAAAAGCATCGCAGAGGTCTGAAGTTTTTTGTAATACCTAGATTTGAATTTGTCAAAATATGTAAAAATACACAAAAAAATCCTAGGTTTATATTTCAGGACCTGTAAGAGCAAAACCCTATGGCCGCGCCATTGAATCGGTGATAAATACGTTATCGCCGATATCTCACTGAAAAACCATCGCAGAGGTCTGTAGTTTTTTGTAAAGCCTAGATTTGAATTTGTCAAACCATGTAAAAATATAGAAAAAAAATCCTTGGTTTATATTTTAGAAGCTGTAACACTAAAACTCCATGGCCGCGCCATTGAAACGGTGAAAAACATGTTATCGCCGATATCTCGCTGAAAAAGCATCGCAGAGGTCTGAAGTTTTTTGTAATACCTAGATTTGAATTTGTCAAAACATGTAAAAATACACAAAAATATCCTAGGTTTATATTTCAGGAGCTGTAAGACTAAAACCCTATGGCCGCGCCATTGAAACGGTGAAAAACACGTTATCGTCGATATCTCCCTGAAAAAGCATCGCAGACGTCTGTTTTTTTTTTGTAAAACCTAGATTTGAATTGAATTTATCAAAACATGTAAAAATACACTAATAAATCCTAGGTTTATATTTCAGGAGCTGGTACGGTATCACGTAGAAATAAGTTGTGTTTATCAATCGAAGAAAGAATATATTAGCGAGATCTTTTTTTGTAAACAACACCAATGTATTTTTTTTTCATAATTTTTAAACTTTCAATACGTTTACACCGTTTCAATGGCGCGGCCATGGAGTTTTAGTGTTACAGCTCCTAAAATATATACCTAGGATTTTTTTCTATATTTTTACAAATTCATTCTGATATGTACTCAAATATCAGGTCTCTGCAACGCTTAGTTTTAAAGATCTCCGTGGCCGCGCGGTTCGCCACGTTCAAACCCTTAAAACTTTTTAACCATAACTTTGACAAATTTATGGTTTTGGGAATCATCTTTTACAAATTTATTGGCATAGTTTTTTTTTAAAAAAAAACGCCGTGGCTGCGCCGTCGAAACGCACACAGTAGAGATCCGTAGGGTGACGCTGAAAAATCCGTAGAATATATACTTTATTGTACGTTCACCAAAAAAGTTACACCAAAGACCTTATACGTATTTCTTCTTACTACTAGACTGTGTACCAAAAATTTTTGTATAGCTAAAATGAAATCTATTATCATACATCTAGGTTAGCTATTATAAGCGGTAGCTAACCAAAAGCGGTCCTGAGCGAGAGGGTGCCCGCTGGTAGTGTGTCCTTGTCTGACATCTTGCCAGCTCAACTAATCATTGGGTTTGGTAGAAATGGTAGAAAATTTTATATTTTCTTTTTTATGTAATACCAAAACGAACGAATAAAAAATATATTTAAATACGTTTCAAAGTCTATGAAACTTTGAAGCGTATTTAAATGTTTTTACAGTTCCTATAATTAATCAATTCATTGTATTTAAAAAATAATTCATTAATACTGAGTAAGAGTAGTACTTTTAAATGTTTGGGCCTGGTAATACTAAATGTAGGACCACCAGGTTTGTGGAGTTTTTGGCGGGTTTTGTTCGAGTAAAATTTAGCGGCTGTTAATATTATTCGCAAATTGATTCCTAGTGGAATTAAATTGGTGAAGTTAAGTTTCTCAACTGTCTACGCAACTGGACAATATGTGAAATAATTGAGATCCTTTGGGGTATTTCAAAGCATCGTCTGAAGACTGCAGGATCATCTCACGCCTCTCCTTCATGAGCTTGAGAGTAAGATCAGAGAGCTTTTTGTTCCTATCTATACGATGGGTCTTGAAGAACAAGACTTATCCAGACTTGGGTTTTGAGGGTTATCGAGTCCCCCCCTCTCTTCGAACTTCAGATAACCCCATAATACTCCATCGTAAACTGCTCAATTCGTAAAATGCCGGATCTCGTCCGGGATTCTTTGCACCCCTTGCCATACCTTAACCTAGATCGCTACCGTAGTCGAGGGTAGGCAGGCTGCCGGGCACTAGGGGCTATGTTTTATTTGTGCTATTCATGGGGAGTGCTTTGCAGGCGGGTTGGATCCCAGTATGGTTGTTACAAATGCACAGAGAACGCTGCTGCCCATTCTCTGGTTTGTCCCTTAGTCGCCTCTTATGACACCAATGGAAAAACATGGGATGATGAAATTCTTTACGCCCGATACCATACGGTAAGTGATGTAGATTCCAAAAAATATACACACGTATCTTTTTTTTTCCCTTGAATTTGGTAGGTTTAGGTAGCGTAGTTAGGTAGCATATATACATATATCGGGATACTTACACTATTGTTTTTACAATCAATTTGTCCCTTGTTATGTGTGGTCATGGTCACCTCATTAGAAAGAGACACACTACCAACGGGAGCCCTCTCGCTCGGACCGTTTTTTACGCCATAGTACACAGTCTAGTAGTAAGAAGTATAAGGTCTTTGAGTTACACATATATTTTACAAAAACGTTATACCTACTATGGGTACAATGGCGGTCTTATCGCTGACAGCGATATCTACCAGAATAGGCTTGTTGAATAAATATCGATATTATTTTTTCAATATATCGATATTTTTGAGCGATATTTAATAGTTCGATATATCGATGTATCTATATAAAATTCTAAGTATCGAAAAGGTATAAAAACCGATATTTTTTTTAGACCAATAAACATTTATAAAAAAAGAAAAGAAAAAAAGTTGTTTGATTTATTAAAAATTATGTATATTAATTAATATTTATCTAGAAATGTAAGATGATTGAATTAGATTAGACCAAATATATTAATTTTTAGAGAACGAATATTCTCTGTTAAATCATACCGATATATCGATATTTTTTAATATAAATATCGATATTGATATTTTCAAAAAACATCGATACGATATATATCGATACTTTATTGCATTTCCGACATCCCTATACCAGAACATACGGCACAGAACATATACCCTAAGCCGGTATACATACGGTAGTATCCTAGAGTGCGCGCAAGATAAGTCTGCGCGCGGCCAAAATCGGAACTAATCGTTTGTCATTTACGTCAGGTGTCAAGAGAGTGTGTTATAATCCGTGTTTTTATTCGTTTCCGAAGTAAAGATTCGCGATCATTATGCCAAAAGTAATTTAAAGTGTTGGCAGGGATGTTTTCTTGAAGTGAACAAGACAAAAAAGGGCCTACAGTACCGTTTTACAAAGATAGAGCCCATGAAGTTATAGGTAAAGATGGAGGCCACACTTGGAACAAAATCTTGAGGCAAATACCTACGTCTTTCTGTGGGCCGACCTCTCTTTCTAGTGTGGACACTACCTGTACCCTACTTAGACAGAGAGGGTCTGCCCACAGAGAGCGATATAGTGAACATAGGTTTTGCTTCAAGTAGGTATTCGAAGTGTGGTCTCCATCTTTAACTATACCTTCATGATAGAGCCCGCGTTGCTTATTTGACAGGTAACTTTTAGGGATACCACTATACAAAATTTCCCAAAAATTTTCGTACTACCGGTACCTGACAGTAGTGGTGCTTAATATAACGTAAAGCAACTTAAAGTAGCGTGCTTATTATACATAGCATAAAGCAAACGCTATCGTGACACTCACTTGGCGCTATTTGCTTAATTCGTTATAACGCAGTATCGCAACGCAAATTCTAAAATAAAGCAAGAAGCAGGGGGCACCGGGCGGGCGCGGCGACGCGACGGCGGCGCGCGCTTTACGTATTATACCTACGCTATTTTACTTCGTGCTTTTTAGTGTAAACAGTGATAGGAGACGTAATAATATTGACAAAGTATAATTGTGTAAGTAAGGACGATTGATTGAGAGATTGTTTAATGTTTTGTTTTTGTGGTTTAATGGGTCAGTGGGTCGTCTTAGGGGCGGAGATTAAGGAGTTGGAGTATACGCTTAGGGGCACTATGATTAGCAACGAAACACATTTTTTAACACATTTTGGCCATTTTTTTTCGCCAACTTATTAATCTTGTCCATAGAAACTATTTAAGTTCTGAGACACATGGTCCTATGACACACCGTTTCCGAATTATGGGCCTCAAAATCCGCTCCGCGTTGCGGTGGATTCTGTGGCAAAACACAAATTTCTTGCAGTATTATTTTCGAATATTTTACCGCAATGCGTGCAGCTTCATACAACTCCATAGGTCGCAGAATGGGCGGAAAAAAAACCGCAGTGCGTGCTAAGCCTAAGCGATCCGATTGTTGTAATTGTTGTTTTGAGACGGGTCTATATGGCTATGTTTCGGAGCAGGTTGGATTACGCTAGCGCGCTGACAGTAGTTGTAAAACACACTTGGGCAAGCTGGACAAAATACAAAACCAATGCATGCGCATTATCGGAGGATTCATTAAAAGTACCGCAATACACGTGATGGAATGCGAACTCCTTATTCAGCCACTGAGTGCTCGGAGGTATAGGTCTACCAGAATCTCATGGCATTTTTAATTTTTATAATTGTGATTTTCATATTGATATGATGTGTCAACCGCTGCTGAAATTTTTTGATATATCTTGAAAATTTGTTATTTTTGTGAAAATGTCGAAAAACTCACTTCGATCTCAAGCGAGACATATTGTTTTCAATGTGTATCATAAAATAAGGGTAGAAGAAGGCGTAAATCAAACTCAATCTTTGATTTTAAAGTGCGTCGTAGAGTGGACCGGTAAGTTGGACTGACTTGTTTTGATACTTTTACTTTATTTTATATTTTTCTTACTTATTTTTTATTTCTTTCCATTACTATTATATGGTAAATACGCAGGGCATCGAATGATGGCCGGAAGGAAATGGCAACAGTAATGTAACTGTTACTAATTCTTCGACAAGATATTGATTTTAATGGAGATTGAGAATCTTTGACGTAAGAAAAATATGAAGTAATAATCTGCGCCCTGCAGTGGGACGTGTATATAGACGGGAGGTTTTGGCGGGATTTTGTCGAGTGAAGTTCAGTGGCTGTTAATATTATTTGCAAATTGATTCCTAGTGGATATTGTGATATATTATTGGTGTAGTTTTGTGTCTCAACTGTCTACGCAACTGGACAATTTGTAAATACATACAATAAATACAATTTCCTGCCAAATACTCCAAAAAAACATTAGAATCTGTTACATCCGCATTCTAATGCATACTAAAGAATAAATATAAGATTCAAAACTCTTTCCAAAGACGTGGCTAATAGGTTCTAGCAACCAGGCCATAAAACTTACATAAAAAAAACCCGTCTGCTTCAAAAGCGAACTAAAAAGTCGTAAACAAGGGAAAAATCATGCTGTGCAGTCGGAGGATACATATTCGCGGGCTGGCTGACCAAAATCTGGTGTATCCTCAGCCTGCACAGCATGATTTTTTCCTTGTTTACGACTTTTTAGTTCGCTTTTGAAGCAGTCGGGTTTTTTGATTTTTTGAATTAAGTTTTTTTATTTATAACTTTTTAGTTTGTTTTTTTCGAAAAAAAATTGGTCCCCCACAATATGGCACCCAAAATCCGCCATTTTTCTATTATCCAATTTTAATGTAGCCTATGACACTCGCAGGGTTAAGACGCATCGATTGACGTAAGAATCATCAAAATCGGCCAACGCGTTTGGTCTCTGTAACGCCATATAGGAACAAACATACATACATACTTACATACATACATACATAGACTGGTAAACACATTACCCTCCTTCGGCAGTCGGGTAAAAAGTATATATATGTCGTCGTGATATGATGAAAACAGGGAATTGATCAAATCTCTAAGCGATTTGATCAAATCACGGAGGATGTTAAAATAATAACACGTTTTTATCATTTCCCTAAACAAATCTGGTGATTTGACAAATCCCAATAAAAATCTAGTGATTTGAACAAACCCCTAAATTGATTCAGTGAAAAGATAATAAAACATGTAACAAAGTCGACGTAGCCCCGCTGCGCGGGGCTCCTATTTCTGTCTGCAGGGTCAAAAGTAACCTAACACGAACGAGATGACGGGAGCTGCGTTCGCTCGCTTTGCTCGCTCACTTCAGCTCCCGTCATCTCGTTCGAACCTAACCTGTCCGTGTCGGGGTGCCCTAAGTTCCCGAGCTCGCTTCGCTCGCTCTTGGACTGATTCTTTGACCATATAACATAACGCAGCCGATTACCTCGGAAAGCAAAGTACAAAATAAACCTTTAAATTACTACAGAAAAGTTATTTTTGTCATTTCACTGAACCAATTTTGAGATTTGTTCAAATCACTAGATTTCTTTATTGGGATTTGTCAAATCACCAGATTTGTTTAGGGAAATGATAAAAACGTGTTATTATTTTAACATCCTCCGTGATTTGATCAAATCGCTTAGAGATTTTATCAATTCCCTGTTTTCATCATATCCCTGCGACATATAGACTGATGATGATGAATGACTGTAACATGATACATTTATAATTTTTACAGACTTTATACATAAAGAGATTGGTTTTGAATATGTTAAATGCCAATGAAAAAGAACCATTTTGATGGAGAGAGATGACATAAAACTACAAAGATAAAATTGAATGATAAAAGAATTGAAATGAATGATACAAAGATAAAATTGAATGATAAAAACAAAGAAAAATTGAATACATTGGATTATCTTTCATATCTTCCGACTCCCAGATATGCTCCATTTGTTTTTAGTCAATTCTCCGAACGTGATGTTAAGAAAAGCATACTATCGATTACTTCCAATGCAGTAGGAAGTGACTGTAGCAGCCGTAAAATGTTACTCCCGGTGCTGGACGTTATCCTTCCTGTAATTTGCCATATCCTTAACTTTTCTGCGTCTAGCGCTCTCTTCCCATCCTCATGGAAAGATGCGCAGATTATTCCTTTACCAAAAAAGTCCAATCCCTCATCCTTTTCTGAATTCCGTCCAATATCCATCTTACCATTCTTGTCCAAAGTCCTAGAGAGGTTAATTCATGATCAAATTAGCACTTTCCTATCCAAAAATAATCTCCTCAATCCCTTCCAGTCCGGCTTCCGTCCTGGTCACAGCACCACTACAGCTCTTCCCAACATTACGGATGATATAAGGTCAGCCATGGAAAGCAGTAATCTGACGGTCTTGGCATTGCTGAATTTCAGTAATGCTTTTAATACTGTTGATTTAGACGTTTTGCTTGGCATTCTATGCTCTCTTAATATATCTCCATCAGTAGTTGACTGGTTTCGTAGTTACCTGTTCGGGCGCCGGCAACGTATAAGCATCGGAGAGAATTTCTCTTCCTGGTGTAGTACTTCTGCCGGAGTACCGCAGGGTGGCGTTTTATCTCCTTTACTTTTCGCAGTTTTTATAAACTATCTCCAATGAACTAATTTCTTCCTACCATCTTTATGCAGATGATCTGCAATTATACTCGCGTGCTCCTCTCGGAAAGCTGTCTGAAGCTTTAGAAACCATAAATCTTGATCTGGCTCGCATTTGCGATTGGAGCAAGAGGTATGGGCTTAAGGTAAACCCCATAAAGACTCAGGTAATAGTAGTGGGCAGTCCTAGAATGGTTTCTAGGATCAACTGGACGATTCTTCCCCAAGTTATTTTTGACAATGCAGTAATTCCCTTCAGTGAGAAAGTTAAGAACTTGGTATGGATATTCATCGACAGGAACTTCTCTTGGACTGCCCAACTGCAAGAAGTTAGCCGCAAGTTGTTTGCATCTGCTGCGACTTTGAGGAGACTACGTAATTTTCTGCCAACGGCCACTAAGATTGCGCTTGCACAATCTCTTCTTCTTCCCATCCTTGATTATGCTGATGCCAGCTATCTTGATCTTACCCAAGGACAACTCGATAAACTTGAGCGGCTTCAAATTTTTTGTATAAGGTTCATATTCGGTTTGCGCAAATATGACCATGTTTCCGAATTCCGTGTAAAGCTCAAGTGGTTGCCAATTCGCCTTCGCCGGAATACTCACATTCTTTCTCTTCTGTTTAATGTGCTCTTTACTCCTTCCATCCCTCTTTACCTTTTGGATCGTTTCCAGTTTATCTGCGATTCCCACACGAAATCTCTAAGGTCATCAGTTAACTTGCGACTTAAAATGCCAATGCATTCCACAAATTTCATGGATAGATCTTTTTCTGTCCAGGCTGCTCGTCTGTGGAATGCATTGCCTGACCTGATTAAACGTGCTCAGTCGTTGCCTGTGTTTAAAAGACTTGTCAAGGAACATTACTTATCGCTGTAATCGTGCTCTTAGTATTTTGGCTTACACTTTGTCTATGATTGTCATACGACTTTTATTTTTACGGCTTATATATCAAATATGTATTTATTTATGTATCTATTATATGGCATATATTATATTTGTATCATTGATAATTATGTTTATTTTTGTATCATTGTATTTTTTGTTGGTATTGTTGCACCACAGACAACCCCATGTCATGTCCACGTATTCACTGTCCATTCCAGGTTGCCTGGAAGAGATCGCAGAATGCGATAAGGCCGCCCATTGTATATTTTTTTTAGTTTTAAGTTTCAATTGTTCCTGTATTTTCTGGTGTACAATAAAGTGTATATAAATTAAATAAATAAATAAAGATACAAGTTTTTGAAATGCCAGTGGAGTTCATGGAATCGTATTCTAGTTCTGAATGAGGTTTTAAGTTATTAGTATGATTTAAGTGATATATAATAAATTAGTACATAAATTAATATTCAATTGATTTATTTTTCCTATGTTTAGAACCCGATGTATAACAACATTATTCATACACATACCTATAATACTCACAGTGGATCTTTGTGTCTCTGAATTGGTTGCAAGACCCCGCGCTGTGTATTTTTGTGTCAATGTTGAAGGTGAAGATAGCATTGTATAACTGTCTCTTCCACTCGCTTATGTATGTCACATCGTCCTATCTCGCTTACTCTATGCAGTATACTCGATGACAAACTGTTTCTTACGCAATGGTTGGCAGGACCAAGTTCAAAGACACAAATATCCGCTGTGACTACTATAATATAGGTACCTCATGTGCATTAATACTAAAGACATAAATAAAAATTAAACAGTATCAAGATCGTTTAATCCAATTTCCCCAGTATTGCACACAACAAATTTTTATTTCCACATTTGCCATGAGATTCCGGTAGACCTATAATAAGTATCAGTGCGATGGTGGGTCGAAGTGTTCTAGGCTGTAAAAGCCAAAGTCTTATTGTTATTGTTGTTTCATGTGCGGCCACGCCATGGCTCCATCTATAGGCTGTCCTTTATCTAAGCCTCTACCACATCTGGAAAACTTTTTGGGGATACCAATTAAGAGTACTGCAGCTGCTTTCTGCGGAGTTATAATAGGCAGAGTCTACGTCACATCATACGACCGTCTATGCTTTTAATTAGTTTATCAATCTCAAATTAGTAAATTTTTATTGTTGGGTTATCATTTTTTGTGGTTGCATATGAACTAAAAAGAATAACTGCAGAAAAAAAAGGTATACTTATACCGATAAGTTAATGAATCGATCACAGAGTACTATGGTTATTGGTATCGATTAATACCGGTTGTTGTGGTCATGTTCACCATTCACGTTCACATTCACAACACTAGCCCAGTCGGATTTCCTTGGATTTCCTAGCTCGGGCTTTTGACGATTGATTCACATATTTTTATTTTTATTATTTAGAAAAAGGCTCAATCATTTTCTAATCAATAAAATATATTAATTAAAATAGATAAATTCACTATATAGTGATGAATTTCGTGCTAAACATTCGATAGTTGTCTTTGTTTCGCTGGTGTGTATTCATCGGACTGTGATGAAATGTCAAAAAATTTCGTGGATTGGTGCCAATGGTCATGAAATTTTTCTGTCGTGAAAATTTTGTGATGAAAGTGCATTTGTGAACTGTTGTTTTTGCTGAATTTTGAGCAGTTGGTGTGTTATTGTGCGCTTCACAGCGGTACCTTGATTGTGACAGTTGCATGATTAAACAATATTTCGAGAAAGTAAAGGTACGTAAAATGTATAGTTTCTTTTGTTGTGGCGGTACCGAATCAATTACACAGCATCGTGAGATTGGTTACTTTTTCTAATCATGCGAAACCGAATCCGTGATCCATCAGTGGTTTTACAAAGCAATTTCCATTGTTCTGTGCGAACAAATGTAAATATTTACAAAAATCTTGCGTACGATGGTATGTATTGTTTTATGTGATATTCTATATAATGTACTTTAATACGAAACTTATCTTGGAAAACATCGTGAGGAAACCAACTTATAGTTAATATTATTTCTAAATTGCCATCTCACGATTAAGACTCATGCCTTTTCTGTAAGAAAAGTCCTTTGCCCTACAGTGTGATAGTAACAGGCTAGTATTATTGTATTATTAATACAAACTCGTATGAACATATCAACTCGCAGAATATGTCTTCATCCTTGTGTTCTTTACCAATAAAATAGTAACTTCCAGAATTATTATATTAATAGTTTGTTGCAAAGCAAAAATCTGGTAAAAGCTATATTCATGAAACATGAATCTATAAAAACATCCATACTAAATAATCGCCTTTCTAAACTTGGTGTTAATTCAATACCAAACATTCATCATCCATAACTAAACCAAAGATATTATACTTATAACATAATGTGAAACACACTAAACAAATAGTCACTGTACTTCTAGCTTCTGGATTAATGGCTCCATTACTGACCTTACATGTTTGGTTGTCAATTAAATTCTGCTTTGTCATGTTGCCCAGATGCATCAAACAAATATTATTATGAATCCGTTAGCTCTATCACTTTCTCTCCCTTTATTACTATGCCATATTTTTCCTGGATCCAAGAAGCATACCCTGGTCAAAGTGGCAATGCTTGGCGAAAGGCCTATGTCTAGCACTCAATGTCTTTCTGCTAAAATGATGATAATAATTTCCTGTAGCAGGGCCCTCATTGCTCTCTTTACACTTCTTTTATCCAGTTCTGTGTATTCCAGTATCAGAATCTTTATTTCTAAACATAGGTAAAGATGAGTTACAGTGTGTGAGATGTTACAAAGTAGGTACTCAATGTTTTCCGAGAAGCATACAAATGTAATCAAAAATTAATTAGTTAGTTTTACAATTAATGATTATCAGTTTATAATATTTACTTGTTATCCCCTTTATTCAACTTTGTCTTGTTTATACATTTTTATAAATTCTTTAAAATAAAACATTAGTAAATAGAGGCCCAAAGAGGGAGGTTAGGGCCCAAAGAAGAACCTATAACAATATGAGCCAGGTACAGAAGTGCTGCCTTCTGTACCAAGCCCTTGACCCAGCTGCCTTACAAGATCCTTCTAAAGTGTTGGTTGAGGCTCGTGGCTATTAAGCCAAGGGCTGACACAACGGAGTCGAGTCCACGGCAATCAATAATTGTACCAACAATTATTGATTGCCGTGGACTCGACTCCGACTCCCACATTTCACTATATTTTTTTGATATATGTATCTTTGAGATTCTCTGGACCCTAGGGTCCAACCTTTAAAAGGCGTACAGGCGTGCGTTTCGGCCCACGTTACCTTGGGCCGAAACCAAGCAGAGGCCTTGCTAGACATCATTATTATTTCTTTTAATTCTTTATTGTAGGTACACCAAAACAATACATTTACACAAAGTGAAATCAATGTTCATGTATAAAGGCAAACTTAACTCCAAAATGTAGTTTTAATCCAGCAAACCTATTATCATTATTATTTTGTAGGCTATGGATTAAAAGTAAATAGAAGAAAAAAAAAATTTGTCCACCAAGTATGGACTCAGAGATAAATTGATTATTTGACTATATTTATATTATGCATATAATAACATTTTGTGCCAAAAAATAAAATATCGGTGATCAATTACAATACAAATTAAAAATAGATGATTTTTCTCTTCTTATAAATAAAACATGTGCCAAGTATTAATTTATGCTATGTAATAGTGTACTTCTCCTTCTTAGCATGTTGAAGACAAACAGAATCTTTTTATTTAAATAACTTGACTGGCCCAGTATTCAGTCACGGCAACTTGTACAGTTTACTAGCTTCTGTCTGTGACTTTGTCTGAATAGTCTTCAGAATTGGTGGATTGAGAAATGAAAAATTGATTTAACCTACTAATATTATAAACGTAAATTTATGTATGTTTTAATAGTTGTTTGTGCTGGAAATTTAACTTCTTCATAATTGTAGTCTCCTGACATATGAGTTTTATTGAGTATATAAGTTTTATTGAGCTCCTGTAAATAGTTCTTCAAGACTCCGGTCTCTCGGTAGTTTGTGAGTCTTTGCCGCTAATGATTCCAGCCAGTAACACATATTCAAATCTAGATATATAATCTATAAAATCAATGTGTATGTATGTATATTCTCCTAGCTGTAAAACGGGCTAAAGTTATTTCAATTGAAGTATAGATAAGATAGAAATAGAATGCCAGGACAATAACTTGTAAACAAAAAAAAAAATACCTAGCTACCACTTTAGTTAAAGTACAGTTATTCCCAACCTTTTGGCCGGTTTAAAGTAGGCTACAATGGCTGCCCAGAAGTAATTCTCATATAAAACAGCACCATGCCATGCCTTGCTCATCGAAAAGCCTATGTTCAGCGGGGCCAATAAGATTGGGACGTACTTTAGATATCAAAATAACAATCTTTATATGTTATGGTACAAATAAAAAAAAAAAAAAAAAAAACATGAAATCTTTTACTAAGCACAAGTGATTTCAAGGAAGTGGAATTCCAAGTTACTATTTTAATCTTAAATGTGATGTTGTGATGATGAATAAACAATACACATTTTAAGTAACAATAAAGAGGAAAAATATCGTTTTTTTATTATGCTTGTAAAGGAATAATCTCTGGAACCACTGATCTTTCCAAAAATTAATTCACTAGTAAGATAGTTGTACAGGTTACGCTAGTGCTGATCTTTTATCCTGGCAAATTATGGATTCAGTAGGATAAGCTCCGAGGGTGAAGTAGCGGGATAAAATCTGTGTTTAATAAAAGCAATTGTTAATTAACAAAATAATTCTATTCAAACTTCAAAATGATCTCATGCATGAAAATATGAGTCACAATCACAAGTTTATTCTTCTTTAGTGAGAGCTGAACAAAATTATTGCGGTTACTGTGATTACATGATACTTACTTTTACTTTTCTTTCACACATTACTGCACTAATGTTATGTTATTTGATTCCAACAAAGAATTTATAAACTAAAAAAGTGTAAAAGTGTGTGTGGAAAAGTATTTATTCACTCTCCATTGAATAAAAACTTTTTCACAGTATATTATGCAACTAGTGAATAAAGGACGGATTTAAAGCGAGGCCCATAGATGAAACACGAGCAAGTGAAGGATTCTAACGACTGATGATTGAATCACGAGCATAGCGAGTGATTCAAGTGTTAGAATCATGAGCGACGCGAGTGATTCATGGCCCTCGATATAAATCCGTTTTATTCAAGAGTTGCATACTATATTTTATACCATGACTACGAGAAAAAGAATGATTTAAGCACAAGGAATATTAATAAATTTTGCATTTATTAATAGGGTAAATACGCCAAACGTCGGCCACCCCCCAATGTTCGGCAGTCTGCACATTTTCAGCTTGCGTTCATTCAAAATGTAATTAAGTGGCAATTTTGCCACTCGAATTGCAACCTTAGTTCATACTCTTTAAGTACAAACCGTTTCTATTCGATTATGTCACTCACTCTTCGCACACTAAGCGTCAATAGCGATTGCGACGTTGCAGCGTCAAATTAGCAGCTAAAGTAGCTTACTAGCTGTGAATACCCGCACTTCGGGGATTGATATTACAACGATAAGACCTTTATTTTTTTGTTTTTAAGCTTTGTTATCACTAAAAAGTTTGTTTTACCATATTTTGAGATAGTTTTCTCAACGTTTTGCGTATTGTTTTAAGGGAAAAATAGGGAGGCCGCCATTAGAATACCAATTTCGACTTAAAACCGGATTCTCGGCCGTGGCCGACTTAAAGTAAATGCAGTCTGTTTTATAAATTCCGATTCTACCAATTCCATTGGCTTAATAAGAGAATTTGCAAAGTTTAAAGGCAAATGAATCTATTTTACGTTTAATCGTCAAATTCCGGCCGGGGTGATATTAGTTGAGTCTCGAGAAATAAGGTACACAAAACAGGGGCCGACATTAGAAATATTAAAGATCATAATTTCGGCCAGCCTCGAATTACAGCGTCACTATACAGGCTGGTTACATTTGTATTTTTTCATTGATTTTGTGGGTAGTCATATTTAATTTATTTATCAAACTTATTTTCTCAAAATTGAATGTGTGTTATTATAATTTATTAATATCATAAAGAAGATAAGTTTCTTATCACATACTTAGTTATTATATTTTTTTTACTTTATTATAATTATAGTAACATTGTTTAAGTGCAAATCAAAAAAATTCTTTACTATTAAACAAATACAAATGTTTACTTAGGTGGTATTAGACTGGTGCCAAAATAAATCATATTAATAATATTTTTCATTGTCTTAATTTAAAACACCCTATACCTGACCGACATTAGGGGAAAACGCGACCGACCATGGGCCGTGAACGGCCGACTTTAGGTTTTTTTCGTTCTCGATGCATTTAAACCTTAATACTTTTTTCTTTTAGTAGAAATGTCAATCGTATGCCTATAAAGATGAAATAGATTTAACAAACTTTCCAAAACCGCATCACAAGCATCCTTTTGTTGCAAACTGATGGCGCCAGAGCGATCCCTAGTTAGAAAAGCCGTTAGGGGGCCGACATTTAGCGTATTTACTTCCTTGTGCTTAAATCTATAAATGGTTTATTTCCTTCAAAATTTACAAAAAATGTGAAACCCTGACCCTTGAGCTTGGTAACAGCACCTGTGTTTTAGTGGCCGGTGACCACCTCCGTTACGTTACATAATTATAATTAATTAAACACCATTGCAATCCAAATAAGTATTCAATAAATATCCTAGATTAAAATCAAAATCATTATTAAAATCCTAAATATAAACAAACTCAAAATGAAAATCGAAGAAAGAGTTTGAAAGTATTCTCTGCACAAGAAGTTTGTATCGAGTAGTTTTTGCGCCAGGAGGCGCAAGGAGGTTATATAGCATTGAGATGAAGGTCGAATATATTGGTGTGTTCCAAATTCAAACAGCAAAACAGTGATTAAAAGTGCTTTTTAGGGTTCCGTACCCAAAGGGTAAAAACGGGACGCTATTACTGATACTCCGCAGTCCGTCTGTCTGTCTGTCTGTCTGTCTGTCACCAGGCTGTATCTCATGAACCGTGATAGCTGGACAGTTGAAATTTTCACAGATGATGGTGGGTGCACCAGTAACAAACCGATTAAGAGACATTTTGAAAAAGAAAAATATGCTGTGACTCAATTATTGCAAAAATCTTTGCAAAAAAAAATCATCATACTCCTTATCTACCATAGAATCATGTAGCTTAATCCGATTTTCTTAAAAAATATTAGGTTTTTTTAATTTACATATGAATGTGGAAAGTCGCAATGTGCCTAAGGTGGATCAGATTGTATCAGTAATATACCAGACAATGTGACATTAGTGAACCAGTAAATAAAACGAATGTTTTTAATGAATAATAATTTTATTATTGATACTTAATTTAATTGAGTTTTGAACTTAATAATCATCACAACTTTTAATCAGGGTACAAATTTCATGTTATCCTTAAATGCTCCAGGAATCTGGGGTCCCGGTTGTTTGAAAGGCGTGCGAGGGCCTTTTTTACATATTTTTTATTTATTTATTTTTGCATAATTTTTGCGCTATTACTTGTCTCGTCCATCGCTTTTAGGACATCCTCCTCCTTATATTTGAAAAATGTTCTTTTCGGTGGCATTGTCTGTAAAAAAGTGTACGTGGTCAATTACTGGAACAAACTCTTAGTACAGATGTTACCAGTAACAAACCTCTGGTCTACAACTGTAACAAAATCGTTGTATAGATGTTACCAGTAACAAACCACTGGTCTAAAACTGGAATATTGAGTTTTTTTTAGGAGTTTATTATAATAATTTATTGTAGTACCTAAAGTGAGTATAAATGAAAAAGAAAAGACTAAAAAATATAAAAAAGGTTTAATCACCAGTTGTAGACCAAATGGAATATTACTAGAACATCACTGAATTCGTGTTCCATTAGTTTACCAATGACAACCAATGATTTAAATTAGCATTTTCTGATGAAATAAGAAGTAATACTATTGGTTTATGCATTATACTATGCAGTTAATTGCACATTAGGTTACAATTATTCATTTAAACCAAGATCTAAAAGGATTAAAAAACTTACCGTCGTACGCGTGCTTACTAAAATGGCCGCCCGTAACGAAGTGAACGATTGTCATTTCGGATTTTGTGTTTTTTACCGATGTACATGAGGTGTACATCGGTTTTATCTATGCTTACATGATTGGTAGAAGTACGGCAGGGCAACCAACGTAAAAAAAGTTGCGGGAAACTCAACAGAAGGTTAATATTTCGGTTAAAAGATTGAAATGGTGTACTACTGGTTCCTGGTGTGGCACTGGTGCATCCACCATATTTCTGTTGCCGCTATAACAACAAATACTAAAAACAATAAAATAAATATTTGAGTGCCGTTTTTAGCGATAATGGTACGGAACCCTTCTTGTGCGAGTCCGACTCGCACTTGACCGGTTTTATTCACTGTTTTCAGTGAATAAAATAAGCTTTTTAGAGGGGGAATGGTATAAAATAATTAACTGACTTCAAAAGCAACTCTAAAAAGGGCAAAATAACTTTCGTTTCGGCAGCCGTTGACTTTGGTACTTCTTTTTTATCGTTATTCGACACCAACTGCCTTATTGAAAGTTATTTTGCACTTTTTAGTGTTTTGCTTTTGAAGTTGGTTTATTTTTTTGCGAAAACCGTTTTTATTTCTTTCTTTTTAGTTTTATTACAATATCTCTAAAAAGTGAGCAAGTTCTATAGTACCTAAAGAATTGACAAAATACCCATAATAACTCAATTTACACATTCGTGATGTTGTCGCTAAGGAGTTCGGTTGTATTGTATGCTCCATATCTTGAAAATTGCTAAACCGATTTGGATGAAACTTGCACTATTCCCTAAGTTGAGAGATACCTAATCCAATGAAAAAATTATGGTCACGTACCGATAAGTAGTTTAGGACAAATGCGTAGACAAACATACATATTTACATATAAACATGTTTAGAAGCCCAATTAGAATAATTCCTACAACATTACACACATACGTGTCCTCCTTTTTTTGAAGTCTGTAAAAACCACAGACAAATCTAACTAGATAACGCAAGTCCCTCCTTCTGTATGAAAACCAAGCGTACCCCTTTTTCACAAACAATTTAAAAACAAATTTACTTACCAATGAAAGAAAAATATATTTTTTACAGCTCGATATGGCATAAAAGGCATTTTTCTAGATTTCGGTGGATATGCGGTTCGATAATGCTAAATGAAAAGCTCAGATTACGATCATTGATCGTAACTTAACGTTTTTTGGCATGCGAAGTAGGTACATACAATCGCGTCATCTAGTTAGATTTATATCTGTGGTAAAAAATATTGAATATTAGCCTTGAAATTTGAAAAAAAAACCTAATACTGTCATATTACATTCAAATATGTAACTTAGTTATATAGGGATTATGTTGCATTTTAAACTCCTCAAGTGTTGTAACATTGAACTTGCATCTTTGACTTTGGGTTGTAATTGGTCGCAACTCGCAAGGGCAATGGTCTGACTGTACCTTGTGACCTAATAATGACGTTTATCAAAGACAAAGATCGAGTCAGGTATATCAAGTTTAATTGATGCATAATAAATAAGTAGGTATGAATAATACAGCTGTTTACGATTTGTTTTTAATAATGTGTGGATTATTAATCGAGAGTGTTGCTGTATGATTATGATGCACCGATCAAATCAAATCTAAATGTTTTACTGTAGGTATCTCATACTTAAAACTGCATTACATAGAGCTAACCGCGGTAAGTTATCTATACAAATATATAAAACCGCCCAAGTGCGAGTCGGACTCGAGCACGAAGGGTTCCGTACCATTATCGCAATAACATTCACGTTTATAATAGTAGTAGGATAATAATAATAGGATATGAAAGATAGAGGGGAGAGGAAATTGAATCCCATTTGCTACAATCCATTACGTTTTACATGGTACTTTTTTGTTTCTCTGTTTGTTCCGGGTAATCACCAAAACGGCTGGACTTAATTTGACGGTACTTTCACTGGTTGACAGCTGATGTTATAAGAAGTAACGTAGGCTACTTTTATTTTAGAAAAAGAATTAGGGTGTGGCGTAAAAATAAGATGTTTTTTAGGGTTCCTACCTAAAAAACATGCCTTATCTGTTCCTATCGCTGTCACTCACGTCTGTCCGTCGTCTGTCACACAGGTTTTACAGTTAAACGGTTGGTGCTACAGTCTTCAAATTATCACAGTATAAGCATCTTGTTTCTCTTAAGCCATACAAATAGTCAAAAAATATTTTAAAATGTTTTAAGAGGGGCTCCAATACAGCAAAAAGGAGAGCGAATAAAAAATGGTCTACACCGTCGAGGGGGTATCGTTGTTTAGAGCTCGTTAAGTAGATAAATAAATACTGTATTTTTTATTTAAAAAAATTGTGGAAATCAAAATTTTGTTCCGAAGAATTTATTAACTTCTCATTGAACTTGAAATTTGGTGATAATGTTTATTATTACGTATACATATTTTACTAACAAATACCAATATATTGATAAATAAAACAGATTTTTCTTTGAAATCCCAATTTTTTCCTATTAAGTATTGTTCAAATCGCGCGGCGAACTTGGTGTCGTCAGGACGCGTGTTGTAAAATTTATGTGACGACAGGGCTATTTTTTAGTTCGTATGTGTAAAATAGTGAGTGAGACCAAAACATGTCATAGCATAATGCCATGTGTTTGGAACTCCGTAGGCTATTTCGGCACTCTTTTTACTCGCCATCGACGTGCGTATACGCAAACTCAACGAAGCGCTTGAGCGCTAAAAGGGTAATAATGGGGGTGTAATGTTAATTAAAACTATTGTTTTCTTGTGTCTGCTAATCAGCGCTCAAGGGAATAAGCAAAGCAAGGAATGGCAAGCAGTGGCGGCAGAGTAGAGAAGTGGTGGACCAGCGGTAACGGCCCCGACATATGATACGTGTCGTAGGACGTGGGTTCGAACCAGGCAGGCGCATTACTTTGTGTAAATTATTTCATCACCACTGTTCTAAAAACGGTGAAGGAAAAAAATCGTAAGGAAACTGGCATGTCCAAGAACCAAAAAATCGAAGATATGTGACTTCTCCAAACCGCACTGGGCGCGCGTGGTGGATTATGGCCCATTGCCTCTGTCACAGAGTGGAGGCCTG